>CAOKZL010001673.1:0-437998 GCA_948472985.1 Iguana delicatissima | reverse complement strand
TATTATACCATTATTATAACTTTACTTGCAAAGAGGGACACTAAAAACCTATGTGTAGCCCAAAGAAATTTAGCCTATTTAATTTTGGCCCTTACTACTGGCAAATTGCGCGTGTTTGATCTAACCAGATACATACCCTTAATTTTTTCCTTCTCAGATCAATGAACCTTGAAAGGATATCATGTCTATTAAGCCCTGTCATGCACACACTTTCATACCACATTCTTAATAGACTTTAAAATAGTTTTACTTGCCTTGAATACAGAGGATAGGTAACAAAATTAAAAACAGTTAAGTAAAACAGAGATGGGAGAAGGTGGGAGAGAGATAGAAAAAAGATAAAAATAAATAAATCAAGGTAGATTTTCAGAAGAGGTTAAATGAAGTATCATCAGAATATTATGCATGCTGAGATGGAGTGATTTCAAACTGTTTTAATTGCCATGTTCAAAACTTTTGTCATGGTAGGTGAACTAAACCTCTAGGAAAGAAAAGGTTTGCTTTCCAATGACTAAGAATTACATTTTCAGCTTCTAAATAATTCCACCAGAGGGCAGAAATATATAATACGTAAAGATAAACATTTTGATAACAGAAGTTTTTTTTTAAAATGGATCATGTGATTAGTAAATGTATTTATAGAAATGCTTGTATCTGTCCACCTTTATTATTTTCCTCACTCAGAAATCATTTGGAATTCTGGGGTGAAAGAACTCTCTCCTCATTTTTAAATGTGAAGAAAATTAAGCCAATATTAAAAGTCAATACAAATGTGCACATTGTATATATTCAGTAGAATAGTCAATAAAAATGTATACATTGATTTTGGCAGAGAATCATGAAAAGTAATTATTTTTTGGTACTGAGGGCAGAAATAGAGCTACCCAGTTAAAATCAATTAAGATGTCAATTACGCTGGAAATTTTAATACCACAAAGGGGCTACTTTTTTAAAAATAAATAAACTGATTGGCTTAAATTGGAATTTCAGCAATAATTTAATTTTATAATTTAATTATTAATTAATTAAGTTAGTTCTAAAGACACAACTAATTTTACATTTCCCAGGTGGTTTTTCACCCAAAGCCTTGTTCTATTGGACCCCCCCCCCCAAAGCTGCTACTCACTTTTTACAGTCCCTCAGAGCCTAGGAATTACAAAGTGTAGGCCACAAGATCCATGTTGCCTCAGAGTAGTTCCAGTGGGATGAATTGTATTACTTTGAGGTTAGGAATCTCAGGAACTCCTCCTCCCCCACATCCGATTATAGAAATAACAATTCATCCATGTTATTGAAATTAGACATTTCTTCAGAAAATCTGGAAGACTTCAGAAAGCCATAGAAACACTTGAACCCCTTGAACCCTGATGAAGTAAATATCCCCAAAAACTCAAACAACTTAATTTCAGACAATTTTCTCTTCTCTTTTGTTTTATAACTTTCTTTGCTTAGGTTGTAAGGCTGAAGATAGTTTCATCTTTCTGGCATGGCTAGTTAACTGAAGTCTCCTATAACTATTACAAGTACAGGGATACAACAAAGCTAATGGCAAGAGTGAATCAGGGGTAGGGTCCAATCCCTGAAACACCACTCCTGTAGTGATCGTCTAAATAATCGTTGATTGAATGAGCATGGGAGAAGAGTAATTTGGCTCAGAGGCCAATTCTTCATCTTTCCTCGACTATTGTATTGGAGGGGAAAGAGAGTCCCCTCTCCCATCCTCCACTGATATTAAAAGCAATTCATAGAATCATCATACAATCATAGAAATGTAGAGTTGGAAGAGACCACACGGGCCATCCAGTCCAATCCCCTGCCATACAGGAACACCCTCAAAGCACTCCCGACAGATGGCCATCCAACCTCTGCTTAAAAACCTCCAAGGAAGGAGACTCCACTACACTCCGAGGCAGCAGATTCCACTGCCGGACAGCCCTGACTGTCAGGAAGTTCTTCCTGAGGTTCAGGTGGAATCTCCTTTCCTGCAGCTTGAATCCATTGCTCCTTGTCCTGGTCCCTGGAGCAGAAGAAAACAAGCCCTCTCCTTCCTCTACATGGCATTCCTTCAAATATTTAAACATGGCTATCATGTCCCCTCTCAACCTTCTCTTCTGCAGACTAAACATACCCAGCTCTCTAAGTCTATCCTCATAGGGCATGGCTTCCAGGCCTCTCACCATTTTGGTCGCCCTCCTCTGGACTTGCTCCACCTTGATCATGTCCTTCTTGAATTGGGGTGCCCAGAACTGGACACAGTATTCAAGATGAGGTCTAACCAAAGCAGAGTAGAGTGGTACAAGTACCTCCCTCGATCTAGACACCATACTCCTGTTGATGCAGCCGAGAATTGTGTTGGCTTTCTTGGTTGCCGCATCACACTGCTCACTCATCTTCAGCTTGTGGTCTATAAAGACTCCTAGATCGCTTTCACATGTACTGCTATCCAGCCACATGTCCCACATCTTATATTTCTGTATTCCACTTTTTCTACCTAAGTGTAGGACCTTACACTTCTCTCTGTTGAATTTCATTTTGTTAGCCTTGGCCCAGCTCTCCAATCTATCCAGGTCATTTTGAATTTTGATCCTGTCCTCTGGCGTATTAGCAACCCCTCCCAATTCCGTGTCATCTGCAAATTTGATGAGTATGCCCTCTATTTCTTCATCCAAGTCGTTGATAAAAATATTGAACAGCACTGGGCCCAGGACAGAACCCTGTGGCACCCCACTAGTCACTTCTCTCCAGGAGGAAAAGCAGCCATTCGTGATCACTCTTTGGGTTTCGTTGGTCAATCAATTACAAATCCAACTAACAGTAGCCCTGTCCAGCCCGCATTTCACTAGTTTCTTTGCAAGAATGTCATGGGGTACTTTGTCAAAGGCCTTACTGAAATCGAAATATGCTACATCCACAGCATTCCCTTCATCTATCAAGCTAGTAACTCTATCATAAAAAGAGATAAGATTAGTCTGGCATGACTTATTTTTGAGAAATCCATGTTGACTTCTCGTGATTACTGCCTTGCTTTCTAAGTGATTAGAAACTGACTGCTTAACGATATGCTCCAGGATCTTTCCGGATACTGATGTCAGGCTGACTGGGCAACAATTATTTGGGTCCTCTTTTTTTCCCTTCTTGAAGATGGGGACAACATTTGCTCTCTTCCAGTCTGCTGGAACTTCTCCTGTCCTCCAAGATTTCTCAAAGATTATAGCAAGCGGTTCCGAAATGACCTCTGCCAGCTCTTTTAATATCCTAAGATGCAATTCATCTGGCCTTGGAGACTTGAATTCATCCAGTGTGGCCAGGTATTCCTGTACTACCTCTCTACCTATTACGTGCCTCATTTCCCCTGCTTCCTCACCTGCTCCCCAACCGCCAGGTTGAGTGTTTGCATCCTTCTGGGAAAAAACTGAGACAAAGAAGGTGTTAAGTAGTTCTGCCTTTTCTCTCCCCCCTGTGAGTAATTCACCATCTTCTCTGCACAGCGACCCTATCGTCTCCTTCTTTTTCCTTTTGCTGCGGACGTATTTAAAAAAGCCCCTTTTTTTTGTTTTTAATGTCTCTGGTCAGCCTAAGTTCGTTCTGTGCTTTAGCCTTTCTGACCTCCTCCTTACATCTCCAGGCTACTTGCTTAAATTCTTCTTTGGTGGTTTCCCCTTTCTTCCATTTCCTATACATGTTTCTCTCAACACTTAGCTCAGCTGAGAGTTCTTTAGTCAACCATTCTGGTTTCTTCAGATGCCTTCCATTTTTCCTCCTTATTGGCACAGTTTTAGACTGTGCCTTCAATATCTCCTTTTTAAGGAACTCCCATGCCTCCTGAACTCCTTTCCCTTTCACTATTCTTGACCACGGAATTCCAGCCAGCAGCTCCCTAAGTTTACAGAAGTCTGGTTTTTTAAAATCTAAGATGAGTGTTTGGCTACCCTTATCTTCTCCTTCCCACTGAATGCCAAATTCCAATAGGGCATGGTCACTCCCCCCTAAAGATCCAACCACTTCTACCTCATTAACAAGGTCATCCCTGTTGGTCAGGATCAGATCTAGAATATTTGATCCCCTTGTGGCCTCTTCCACCTTCTGGACCATGAAGTTGTCTGCAAGGCAAGCAAGAAACTTGCTGGACCTTGCTGTCTTGGCAGAGTTTGACCGCCAGCATATATCCGGGTAATTGAAATCTCCCATTATTACTGTATCTCTCCTTTTGAATGTGCAGCCATTTGGTTGAGGAAGGCGTCATCAAAGTCCTCAGCCTGGGTTGGAGGTCTGTAGTAAACCCCCACTATAATATTCCTATTGTTTCTCGCTGCCTTAATTCTTACCCAAATGCTTTCGACCTGGCTTTCTGGGTTTAAGTCATGGATCTCTTAACAGGTGAAAACATCCTTGACATACAAGGCTACTCCTCCTCCTTTCTTGTTTGCTCTATTTTTACAAAATAGGTTATACCCCTCTATTCCTATATTCCAGTCACGAGACTCATCCCACCAGGTCTCAGTGATGCCTATCAAATCGTATTTATTTTGTTGTACTAGGAGTTCAAGTTCATCCTGCTTGTTTCCCATACTCTGTGCATTAGTGTAGACACTGAAGTCTCTGGGCCCTTTCTGCAAGTCCTGTACTATTGTTTCTACTCCTCCCACGATTGGCCACTTGTACTACTTGTCCAGTATCATTTGGGCCTTTTCCCCCTGTGCTCACCAAGTCCCTGCCCTGAATAATATTGTCTCCCTCCCCAGTGGAACTTAGTTTAAAGACCTCTTAATCCTCCTTGCAAGACTGTTTGCAAAAACATTCCTGCCAAGTTTCGTGAGGTGCAGGCCATCCCTTGCCAGAAGACCACGTTCATGGAAATTCAGGCCATGTTCCAAAAACTCAAACCGTTGCCGGCGGCACCACGTGCGGAGCCAGTTGTTGACCTCTGCTACTGTCCTTTCCCTACGTGCGCCACATCCTTGAACAGGGAGGAGAGACGAAATGACCACCTGTGCACCAAGGTCCTTAAGCTTCGCCCCCATAAGCTCATAGTCCTTTGCGATGTGGTAAAAGCTGCTCCTCGCAGTGTCATTAGTTCCGACATGAACCAAAATGAGGGGCTTATGGTCAGTGGGTTTGACCAGCCTGGTTAGCCTCTCTGTTATGTGGTTGATCCTGGCCCCAGGAAGACAGCAGACCTCTCGATTGAGCTTGTCCAGTTTGCAAATTGCCGTTTCAGTTCCTCTGAGCAAAGAGTCCCCAACAACCAGAACTCGCCTCCTCTGAGGCTTGTCCTGGTCTCCTCGACGAGCATGTTCTACTAGGACTGCCTGGGCATTCTGTTGAGGCTGGGAGCATTGACCTAATTCCTGTTGCCGAAGTTGGATTTCTTCTTGTTGACATTCTGTTCCCTCTGCATGGCACTCCTCATTGTTCGTAAAGCCAAGAACTTTGAAGTGATTGTGTAGGTGAAGAGTCTCTGTTGCCTTCCTGGTCCTTCTACTCCTCCGTGTGACATTCGCCCAAGCCTCCGTTTCCTGGCACAGTGTGCTGACTTCCTGATCTGGCAGCTCCTCCATGCATTCGGTCTTCCCGTAGGTCTTCTCTGCCCTATCCAAAAACTCCTCCCCTTCCCTAATAAGATGAAGATCAGAAACTCGTGCCTCCAGCTGGCGCACCTTCTCCTCCAAGAAGGTGACCAGCTTGCACTTGGTGCAGGTGTACCCGAGAACATCTTGTGGCAAGAAAAGGAACATGCCACAAGTGTTACAGCTGACTGCAGCAGCTCCCTCACCTTCCATCCTTGAAACTACAGAGAGCAGTATAGTACGTAATTCTAGAAAGAATAACTAGGCTTTCTTTCTGAAATTCAGCTGTATAAGCTACGTCTGCTCTACCGAATGCCGAGAGTTAAATTGGAGGACTGGAGTAGAGTACTTTAAGTGCACGCTCCTAATAAAGCTCCTCCCCGCTAGCTGGCTCCTCCCCCTCATTAGTCAGACCATGTGCTCAAGGAGAGCACATGGCCAGCACAAAGAGACTAATCAAACACAATCAAGACTAAACAAACACAAGCAAGACTAAACAGACACAAGCAAGACTAAACAGACACAAGCAACAAACAGACAAGCAAGCACAGCCCCTCAATTAACCGTGTCTCTGGCCAGACTTAGGCCCTTTCTGCACTGGGCTATTAAAACAGTGCAGAGCGACCTCTGACGGCGGTCTTCTGCACCGTGGAGTGGACTGGGGCGGACTACTTTTTGTAGTTCCGCACCTCAGTCCGGTTCAGAGCGACCGGAACTGGTCACGCAGCGTGCTTTTTAAAAACATCTTTTAAGAGGTTTTTAAAAAGCATGGAGCACGCGACTCCGTGTCGCTCCGTCGCCACGCTCTGGTACAGATTTGCAGGTGCTCACTAGTGCATGCCTGTAGATCTGCCGGGGGTGGGCTTTAGGCTGGCGAGCTTCTCCGGTTGGTGGAGAGCCTCCACCAACCAGAAGCTGCCATTTTGGACGCTGGAGCAGTGCAGAGCGATGAGCTTGCACTGCTCCTCATCCCAATGGACTCGCCCGGACGCTGAAGAAATCCGGTGAGCCCCATTTTTGCACGGTTCCTTTCCCACGTGCGGAAAGGGCCTTAGAATTCCTTTTGCCAGGATCACATTATGGACAAAGGATTTCTCCTATCCTTGCAGGAAAATATTTGACATTACCATCACTTCCCTAATTTGCCCACAGGCCAAATTCCAACCAAGCAGATTTAGCTGAAGCTAACTCCTCTAGTTGGAAGTTGACTTCAGTACTGGTGAGGATGGGCTTGCATACTCCACTGCATGTGAGAGCAGTACACCAGTTTAAGAAGTGCAGGATAGGCCATGACAAACATAAAGCTCTGTCATTCAACAAAGGTGGATGTTTAAGACTAACAAGGGGGAACAGCTGCAGCTGCCTCCTTCAACATCTGTAGGCATGTCTAATGGTAGGGCTGGAATTGTTGCACAGATAATAGATGCCCTTTTCCACCCAGCTCTCCTTCAGCACATTTTACATGTGGGAAAGGGCTTTTTAGCTACTATATGTTATAATTGTTCACATTGTTTGGCAAATTATTATGATTAGGCATATCACTTTACTGTCTGCATGATAAAATACTTCACTTATTCCTGTACAAATCAAAAGCTGATCACTTAATTCAAAATAGAATACTTAAATGGAAATTTCATGCCCCCTCCTTTGAGTGTGGAAGTGTAAGAGTTATGTTCAAACAAAAGATACTAAGCTTTTATCTGAATGAAGATTTCCTCTGACAATATGAACTGCATGATCTGAGCTCAAGGGCTTTGAGCAGGTTATCAGAAGAAGCCAAAGATAAAACAGTAGCCTCTTATCATTTATACTCAGTAAGAGCTCCAGAGAGTTCTAATATTAGACACAGAGAGAAAACATAAAACATTCATGGCTTAATAACCAGCAATCAAAATGGCATGTCTATATTGTATTTTTAACCACTTGTGCTTCTAATTTCTTGCTTTGCTTTTGAAACAGAAATATATACAAGCCATCTTCAAAGCAACTGAACATCTGCAGGAATTATGCTTTTCTCTTAATAATAAGAGACTAATAATTTGAGCCTAAACATATTTTTGAAAGTGTGAGTCAGTTCCTATTATTCTCACTCACGACTGCAACATCAAGTGCTGATTTGCATGTGTGAAAGCCATTCATCACAGAGACAGAGCTTACATAGGAATTGATGTCTATTTATTTTAAATAGAAACATACTTGATATTTAAGATTGCTGTCTTAGCCTCTGCTCTCCAGTCTCCCTTTAATTAAAATTCACCTGATGAAGAAAACAGGGCCATTTCCATAACACCATCTTTATTTTCGCCTTTGAGGATTTTGCCTTTTAAGTATGTTTTGAGCATGTTTTTTATTAAAGAAGAACTTTTGAAATAGTTTTATAGTTCTCTGCATTCTATCTGGCTTTTATAAATCCTATTAGTTATGAAGTTTTTACTCTATGTACTCTTCAACTGGGGCCTGCAATAAAATGTTGCTGTGTGGAGTGTACCTGTTTAGGTTTCTAACCAGCCAGCCACGTCCTTTTGCAGGGTATTCCATCCTACTCCCTCTCCTTTATGTTCTTTCTCTTCTTCAATAGTCCATGAGTATTCCTTGCTCATTCAGTCCTCAATGGTCTGTTTTTCATTCCCTCAAGTTTTTCTCCCCAAAGTTTTTTTTGTATTTCTGCAAACCTTGAAGTTCTCTCATACATCCTGATAACTCCTTTTCATGTGAGAATGATGCTCTTTTGGCTCGTAAGTATGGGCCCTGAAAAGTAAGTTCATCTTTAGTATATAGGTTTATTGTTTTCATTGATATAGATACTTTTAATCACTTTTAAGTCATTTGTAAGAGACATTCTAGAAGGTTGTTCAAAATAAGTAGGCAAATAAATAAACATGCTATCAACAGCTTTAGCTGGTTACTCCTAATATTTACAATCTGCATCATACACGCTGAAGCCATTAGAAATGTCAGCACCACAGCTCTTCTAAATTATGGTTATCATGAGCATTTACAACATTGTGAATAAACCAGAAAAATAATTTTGTGATTAAAGAATGTTTGCTGGAGCTGTTTAGCAGGAAAAACCATTTTGTTATAATGAAAGAGTGGAAAAAGAAACCAAATGGCTTTTCCACAGAATTAATAATGAAACCAAAGGCACTTGCTTGTTTTGAAGAAATAATTTTTGTGGGCTCACAAGTAGGGAATAGGTCAAAGCAATCCACAATCCAAATACCATCATCCTTTTGAGTCTATTGTTTCAATTTACTCAACATTTTAATTCACATTTTTTACTTATCTAAGGTGATTTCACCTGGAATTTTTAGAAGTGTGAAACCACCTGCTGGCCAGTTTACCACTATCTCTATAAAAAACTGAGATTCAATTCAGATCATACCTATGTCCATCCACTAGCATAGAGATCAGCAGAGCAATCCTTATTCCCTAAGATGATAATGAAGGAGTGGTAAGGATGGAGTAGGGAGTACTTTATTGTAGTGCAGAAGAGCTCTCATGGGGAGTTATACACTCTATTTATGACCACAGAAAGTTTCATGTGCGTTAATCTACTGCTAGCGGTATTCCTGTCAGTGTTAGATTTTGAAACAGATTGTTTTGGGCAAGGATTTTGGATTCAGTAGAAATAAAGCCCCTTAATTCACACATGTGTATCTGAGACTGGGGGTCTCAGGTAAGCCAAGGTGGAGCTGACATAGCTAATATATCCAAAATTATTTTCAAAAGATATATGGGGCAGTTAAAAAGCAAATATCTGCTGGAGTCAAGGGGTTAACTACTATGTTTGCTTTGTTGATGTGGCTGCTGGATCAAGGTGAGCGAAATGCAGAAATAGGACTGAGTATGATCTGTATACTGACAATACACCTTACAATTCCTTAAGATCTCACAAAAAAGTTTGCATCTACATGCTGAGAGAAAGGGAAGGAAATACAGAATTTTGTGGAACCCACGGGTCAGGCTGCTGAGAAATGACAAAAAGTCTGCCCAACACAGCCTATTCAGAGGTCTCAAGGAAATATCACTAAGCTCTAAAAATTAAGTATTTTTGTATTTGCAATGATACATAGTTTATGCAGAATGGAAGTATACATTTAATTAATCCTGCTGCTTTCAGCAAATTCTGCATTATTTCTACTATTACAGTTTTTAAAAAGGAATGCCTTTGTCTCATAGGAAAGGGACTGTGAGGGATTTCTGCCTTTTGATATATTCATACTGCCTTGCAATAATTATTCTGCCATGAAAAAACAGAAGAAGTGAAGAAACCTTGTTCAGAGCTCGGTCACCATGTTTCTTGATGGCCAGCAAAAGTCCTTGCATTATTATTTACTATGTTCATATATTATATTTTCAAGCAGCCTTTTCTCAATGTGTACTGGTAGTTTTGCAGATAACAAATTAGTCATTTAATGCATTTGTATTTACACTGCAATCCACCAAAAAGGTCTCTTGAGTTGTATGTGTATGAGAGGGGATGTTTGTTTGTTTGTTTTGTCTTTTTTTGTGGGAAGACATACAGGTCTAAGTCTTTGAGCCAAGTACCACTAGAGGCTCACATAAATCTTGTTGGACTCCAATATTAAATAGATTTTTCAGGTCAAAGTATTCCTCCCTTTTGTTTTCAAATATGCAGAAGGCCTGAAATATTGCTAATGTTTGTATCTCACTGAAGTAGAATTACAACAGAGAAGTCAGAATTCTTAATCTTTAGTTTGCAATTTATTCACCAACTTTGAACAAACTTTCTAAGTCTTTGGTAAATTCTGTTCTTGCACATAAAAGCTGCATAAATCATATGGAATACATGTATATATTTTAACTAAGAATAAATATGCACATTTTGGAAAAATATCATCTTTGTTCCAATTATTTCTAGGATGCTCTTTCTACCTAGTTTATATAAGACTGCCCTCTTCATAGTTTAAAGCCATTCGCCCCAAAGGAATAGCTGAAAAGGGAAAAAACAATTTCTTCAAATTGCACACAGACATTTTAAATTAGAGCTAGACAAGTAAAAACACATACGTAACATAGTCTTTAAATCAGTTTTGGAATCATGCCCTAAGAGTCTGATTTCACAAAGTTGTAAACCAAAGTTAATTTTATATATGTGGGAAATTTGTATATTATTAATGTACAAAACTGGACCCATGAATAAATTCTTGCGGAGATGGCAAATAAATATATACATGTGTTCTTTTTTTCCTCTTCTTTTCTTTTCTGTAAAGTGAACTGCAATATAGTTTGGCTACCAGCTAAAACCCCATCCCAATATTTCTTTTTGTCAGATTTGCTTCTGTGTTATTTTTTGGCAAAACCCGTTTTTGAAAGAAATCAGTCAGATTTTTGGCAACTGATCAATTGCTGAGGAAAGGACTTTGCAGTTGAGTGCTGCATTTTCCTTCGGATGTGTTCTGATCATTTAAAATAATACATTTAATTTAATTGTGTTTCATATTTGATCACGTCTCATTTTTACTGTACTATGATTAAATACAACAGTTGTCGAGTGTTAAGCCCTTAAAAAGGCTTGGGTATGGCACTGTACTTTACCATTCAGGTCAATTTCTGGTGGTCATGCTGCTCGGCTGACTGATTTATGGAACGTATCTAGACTTGTTGCCAGTTTGTGTTTTTACCTGCTGATTTATTGTTCCTGTCTTACTTATTGCTTCCTAGCATGCTGCCAGAAGCCCTAACTTTAACCTCAGTGTGCTTAACTAAATAAATAGCCCCGAGTTTATCTCCATGACTCTCTGGAACTTTCTTGGCCTGCCTGGAGCCACTTGGTTGCAGCTGGATGTCGCTGCCCTGTCAGCTCTCTGCACATGCTCTGAGGAGCTACCTCGTGCTACCCTGACAACAGTCAGCTACTTTGAGTCCTATTCTGGGAAGAAAGTTGAGATTCAAATCCAATATATAAATAAATAAATAAGATTGAGGGTTGTCTTACAATAGTTTATAGGCGGGCAAAAGTGACACGGGGAGAACAGTCAGGTTCAAGCATGCTGATTACAAAGTCTAAGAGGACCAGCATACTAGTCACCAATCTTGTCATCAAATTATCATTCTCTGTGAACTGAACTGAGAGCCAGCATGGTGTAGTGGTTTGAGCACTGGATTGTGATCCTGAAGACCAGGGTTTGATTCCCTGTTTGGCCATGGAAACCTGCTGGGTGACCTTGGGTGCATCACACTCTTTCAGCCCTAGAAAACTCCATGGTAGGTTCACCTTAGGGTCACTATAAGTTAGAAAGTTTGAAGTCGCACACCACCACCAACAACAACAACGAGACCCAGAATAATAAGAATTATTTTATAATAAATTTTATAGGCCACTGTTCTGCTCAAAAATATAGGCCTTCATATGAATAGGTTCTGAACTAGGTTGACCATCAAAGAGGCCCCAAAGGAACCCTTAGCCCTCTCATTGCTAAAATATATTCATCCAAAAATTGTTTTTATCCCCCTTGGGCTCTGGGAGTGGTGAAAGCTGGACAGTAAAAAATGTGTCAGGAAGAGAATCAACTCGTTTGAAACATGGTGCTTGAGAAGAGTCCTGCAGCTACCATGAACTGCTAAAAAGACAAATAAATGAGTCCTAGAGCGAAAGAAAGAGCCAATGTGGTGTAGTGGTTTGAGCATTGGACTACTGTTCTGGGACTAGGGTTTGAATCCCCACTTGGGCATGGGAAGCTACTGAGTGACTTTGGGTAAGTCACACACTCTCAGCCCCAGAAAACCCTGTGACAGGTTTGCCTTAGGGTCGCTCTTAAGTTGAAAATAATTTGAAGGCACACAACAAGATTTAAGTGAACTCACTCTAGAAGCCAAGATGAATAAGTTGAGATCAGGTGACTCCTTATCAACAACAATCATCAATGTCACTCTTTGAGAGAAACTCTGAGAGGAGATGGAAAGATGTTTCTTACGCCATTTCTGCATGGTGTTGCTGTCCTGCAATGGGGACATACTGGGAGAAGCCTGTGAGTCATGCTACCGCACAATGTCATCATGGTCCCACTGCCAACACATCCCCACCTGTTGTGATTGCGAGATGTACCGTTAACAGAAAAAATCCATTAATGGCCCATGATCACGTGATGCTCCAGTCACTGGTGGCCATACAGAATGGGAAGAAGCACAATCTATATGATTCATTCCCCAGTGCAGCACAAGAAAAAGGCTGGCTGCACTGTGGAAGGAAGGAGCGTGTCATTTGCACTCCCATCTGCAGAAAGCCAGCCAGGTGTGGAGGAGAACATTGGGGACATGCTCTCATCCCAGCCAAAGCACTGCTGGGATGATGCCAGGATGAAAACAGAAAAAGATGAGGTGTGGAAATGGCCGTAGTCCCTGAGCAAATGACCAGCACTTGAGTCTAACAAAATCCAGCTGTGCAGCTGGTGTAAAAGCCCAAAGCCTTTTGTGGAGGGCCCTGGGTAGGTCCAATGTAGGATCTTTTAAAATAATAGAAACATAATAACTTGGTTTAACTTGGTGGCTGAAACCACCGTGGGCATCAAAATGACATCCAGTCTAAGGATTACTGGGCCTCAGTGAAACTGAAGATAGATATAATCTGCTGATAAGGCACACAAATCATGCATTCCTCTAGCTGAGATGGCAGCCACTAAAAACGTTGTCTTCCACAGGAAGGGACACTAATCATATAATGCCATGATTTCACAAGGTTTGCATGTTAGTTGAGATAAAACTAACTCTCAACTTCACAGTGGAAAAGAACTCGCTACTGGAGGATGGAGGGGTTTTTTTCTCCACTACTTCAGAAAAGTTCTGAAAAGGGAGTTCATAAAGCAGAAAGGCTAGCCTTGTGTTCTGAAGTTTGCTGCAATATCTTCTAAGCACACCTTCAGAGAAATTACTCAGTGAAGCTAGAGCTATGAATTGATTTCACAGGTGATTCTGGAAATCAAGGACACAATGAACAGTGACCTCAGACAGTATCACATTCAAAGGAAGGTCAAGAAGTCTCTTTGTAAATATAAGACAAGTAGAAGGGTTGCATACCGATGCAAGTACTCATTGCATCTCAGTCAAAAAGCCTACCAGAAATGAAGCCTCCCTCTCTTGAGGACTGAGTGTGGATAAGGTGGATGTTTGATGACAGTTTTCTGCTATGTTAGAAGATCTTGAATCAGAGACAGTTAAAGGTGCTGACAGCTCAACAGTTTGAGAAAAGTTACCAAAGAATAAGTTTGCCTCATTCACGAGGCAGTTAACAAGATACAGTTGCCCTTCTCTCTCTTGATCTTGGTGAAAGCCATGAGAATTAATGGAAAGTGGGAAAAGGCCCTTTCCAGCTGCAAAGGAATGTATCTCTATGGGTCACAGTCATTAGCGGAGCAAAAATGAACACACCATCTCTTGATCTTCAACTATGGTAGCTTCTATTTGTGGTACATCATTTCTGACCTGTTGAGGGAAACAGCAAGAAAGACTATGTTGTCCCAGAAGGTGAACAGCCAGTGGATAGTCGTCCTTGCTTATGCACCACTCCCACAACTGGAAATCAGCTAGAGAATAGTGGAAAATTCATTCCTCCCTGATTGTTGACTGCTGCCTTGGATCCAGTTTGGGAAAAAGACAGGATATAAATACAATAAATAAATAAAATAAAAGGTCACAGTGGTATTGCTGGTGACCATCTGAACTGTACTGTTATGGAAGACTGCTTTGAAAAGCTTAAATGTTTTCAGTACTGCAATAGTTCTAATGCATTTATGTGAAGTAAATACTCCTCCAGAGACCACCGGCTATTCACTACTATGCTTGCTGTGAGTGTATCCCAGCTCAATAGGGGAAGTGTCAAACATGACTATGCATGATGGTCTTGGAACCTGAATAGTTAAACCTCAAATGATATTTGCATGATCTGCTTCAGTCTGTGAGGCTCAGAGGGGTGAAATGGTTCAGCATCTGTCTACTGCCATTGAGGAGCTTCAGGAACTATGTGGGATGGTCTGGGCTCTGCTTCTAACAGTTCCGGGAAAGGGCTGTCACCTCCTCTGGCTCCATTTGGAGCCTACTATTTTTGTTCTCCTCTTCTTTATCTGTGGAGGCCTCTTCTAGGTAAGATATGACAAATCTGGAGGGCTTGAGGGTTCTGGGAATTATAGTCCAAAAAGTAAATATTTCTAGCAGTTTGATTGAATTTATGTATAAAATTCCATCAGATGCAAGCTACCCTGTTGTTTAACTTAACTAATACCTATGCCACACTGTTATAAAATGAAGGTCTCTGATTTCATATATGATAATTGTGGATTTTGGAACTAAGATTCTTTTTCCAAAATGGCCTCTTAATTACTCCAGTGCCTTGGCCAAGGCAGACTAGCCTGTTGATGACTTAATTGATACTCCAAAAGGTGGGTGACTCAGAGTCCACCTGCAATGCCAGTACCTCCACATGACAGTGGGGAATTAATTACTTCAGATCAGGAGGCTATCAAAAGGAGGATAACTTAACAAGATCTTCCACTAGGAAGGAAAGAACCAGCCAGAGATTCCAATATAAGCTAAAATGTGTTTTATTGAAAAAGGTTCAGTCACACATGCAAAAGATCTAAGCACTCACACAAGAGTTAACTGAAGGTTAAAGGGAGGAAAGTTGCTGGTAGTGGAGTTTCAGGGAGTGGGCGATAATTACTGATCCAGAGAGCAACAAAGAAAGCAGCACTGTGGCTGACACATGTGCCTCACATACTCATTTGGGAATCAGAGCAACAGCAAGTGAGATAGTGCATTGAACTGCTCAAAATGGGAGGTTTTTATACCCAAAATCTGCGTAGATGGCATGGGTGTGAACGGCTCTTTGGTCAAGCAAACAATGGAGGTTGCCACAGGGACAATGGGGTCCAGAGGGAATGAATGGTCTTAGTGTTAGGTGACAAAGAATTAATGGCTGTCATAATAGTCATAATGGCTGTCATAATAGCTCTGTAATGGTAAGAGAACAATGCAGAGAAATGTCCAGGTGTAAGGAAGAGCTGAAACAATCAGTGTTTTGGTGGGAACTTCCTGTTGCTATTGTGTATTGTCAGAGACATTACAGCTTCAGCTTCAGCTGATTATCTCTGGAGTTACCTGGTAATCTGCTTTACAATGATTTTGGCTATGCCTAGAGGGGATCTTCTGACCTACTTTGCAGCACACGTATTTAGTCAGTAATTTTCCTCTGTTCAGCTTGACCTTACAGTCACTTCAGGGTCCATTTTATATTAATATCAATTTATGTATTTTGTCAATCAAATCGTATTTTGTCAATCAAATCCTATTTTGCCAATTAAATCATATCTGTCAGGAACAGAATCCACACGCAAATAGTACGTTGTATTAAGAACTATTTATTTGGAGTGTAATACATGTAACGACTTTAGTGCAAGGTCTGAAGCAAAGTGAAAGTGAGTAAGCTTAAGAATCCCCAATACACCCTCCCACATCTGAAGGTCCTGGGAACCATGTCATCAACTTGAGTACATTCCAAAGTTGTACCAGACAGTGTTTACCTAATGGTTTCTAGCTACCTTAGTTACATAGGCTATTAATATATCATAGAGGGGTGGTGGAAGTACCTGATATATCTGATCTGGGGTGTGTGTTACCAGGGCGTACACTCCCACATTTTGATATGGTCTAATTGGCAACATATTAACTGGTAGATGTATTGGCATAAAATATAAATTATTCTTATGGCTGGCAAGGCCATGTGGAAAGGGATACTAGCTGGGAATAGGTCAGAAATGACCCCAGCATGGCCAGGTCAAAAATTCTCTGAAATTAGCCAAGAAAGCCTGACTTAATGGCTCTGAGCTAACCCTATCAACTGACAACGTCAGAAAACAATAAGGTGCCAAGGACACTTACTGTGTGCATATTCTACTGCAGATAGCCCAGAAACCCCCTCTCAACCAAGACATTGAAACCAATCAGTACATTTCAGACCCATAGTCCAAAACATGTTCCCTTTGTCTTGCATCTGGAACCTTCACTGCCACAGGCTATTTTCAGGGTACAAATACTCCTGATTTCAGGATGCCCTGTGCAGTCTCCCAAAGGTCTACCCGTTACTCTGTCCGTCTGGCTCCTGAATGAGAACTGTCCTTAGGTCATACCTAAGCCAAAACACATTTCTGCTCTTCACTACTCTTCTGGACTGGTAATTATAAATCCTCCTAAACCCCTCAGCCTCTCTATGATTTTTCCTCCCTTTCTCTTTCAGTTAGCTCTTGTGTGAATGTGTGATTGTGTGTATCTTGTGAGCATGCATGAATGATTTCCCTCAATAAAACACATTTTTAGCTTACTTCTGAATCTCTGGCTGGTTCTTTTCCTGTATGTGTTCGTAAACACTGGTAGGAAAGATCTCGCTAAATTGCCTCCTTCTCACAGCCTCCTGATTTTGAGCTAATATATTCCCCACTTTTTCAACAATGCATTTGGCATTGCAGGGTGGCCCTTGTGGTACATACGTTTTGGGGTAACAGGTGAACAGTAACTAGTTTATTGCTTCTAGAAAATTTAAATCATACACCAACATGAATGCTATAAAATACAATACTTATAACTCCCACCACAAAGCACAAGATACAATGCAAACTAGACCTTGAACCATGTGCTATTCATCTTTTACCACCAAGTGTGCTCATATCCCAAACTTTTTTTTTAAAAAAAGTTATAGTTGCACTACAAAATGAACAATATTATTTCTTGTTCAATTGCAATCACAATGTAATTTACCTATACCATCATTACTGAAAAAGGGAATTGATTACAAGTTGCTAGTCAGTAGTCACTTCCAAGATCTTTAACAATTTATTAACGTTATGTACGCCAGTCAGTCAGTGAAGCCTTTATTGTGGTCAACAAACCATGAGGCAAAACACTTGTTACATACAATGTATAACTTCTATATACTTTATATACATTCTACGTGGGGATAAAAACATAAAAATATAAAATATTTATAATAAGATAAAACACAATATGTAATTAATTAGATGTAGTACATTTTAAAAGCAGCTTAATAAGTTAAGTTTAAGATTAGATAGGAAACTATAAAATTTAAAACATATCATATGTAAAAATTTCTATTGAAGCTCATGCAACCTTTTTTGCTTATATAGAATTCTTGGTAGCCCTACAGTTCCTAGAGATATGGCCCCATCTCAGGTGATTACTACAGAGAAGATTATTCAAATGTTAACATTTGTGTACCATAGACCTTCGAGTTTTAATAGCACTGAAGAGAAACTTTGCTACCTCCTCAGTTACTCTTTTTTCAGTATCCTCTAAAAGATGTATTAAATACCATCCCAAGGATCTTCCAGGAAACTTGCTTAGGAAAGGCACTATTAACCTTAGCCTATCATCATTATAGAAGGTGCAGTAAAAGAGTACATGAGATAAGGATTCTACTAGTCCCTCCCCACAGGGGCATACACGATCCCTGTACTCAATTTGTTGAAAACGTCCCTCTAATACTGCATGGATGTAATAACATTAAATCTAGCTTTACTAAATGCTATCCGGTATTTGGGGACTGTTAAATTTTGAGATAGTTTGCACCCCTAATTGGATTAAACCTCAAACCCAAACTAATGGGAGAGCAAGTTGTGCGTGTGATGGATATAGAATACTGAATATCAATATCCTTGATTCGTTGTGCAAGGATCAGCTTGGCCCTGGGCCTATCAAGAGTGAGAAGGAATGTTTCTGAAAGGCCTAATTGTTGCAATTTTTCTTTCACAGATTTAGTCAGGTGAGTAATATATGTATCTCTTTGTGTCAGGTAAACATACGCAGCCTCTGGTCCTGCAAAGAGAATCCTCAGCCAGTATGCTAAGGCCCACTTCCATGCTGTACATTCAATTGATGTACAACCAGCCTCCAGACAGAGAACTGCTGATGGAACACAATTTGGGACTGCAAATAGTTTTCTGAGGAATGTTGAGAGTACTTGTTCCATTGTTAATGAAAAACCCAGAATCCATACCAGGATACCAAACAGTAGTTGGGGAGGAACCTTGGCCTGGAATACCCTAAGTCAGTGGTTCACAACCTGTGGGTCCCCAGATGTTTTTGGACTTCAGCTCCCAGAAGCCCTGAGCATTGACCATACTGGCTGGGGCTTCTGGGAGCTGAAGTCCACAAACATCTGGGGACCCACAGGTTGAGAACCACTGCCCTAAGTGCAGCTGGAATCAATTGTCCCCCCTTAGTATAAAAAAATTGGACAATTGCTCTGCTGTTGCAGGTTGTGTTCTGTATAGCAGTTGCCCGCTGCAATGCCCAGGCACCAGATGTGTGAAAAATAAACTCCAAGTATTTAAAATTCCTCACTTGTTCTATTTTATGACCAGCTATAACCCAATTAAGTATGGAGAGATTTTAGATTTGTTGTAGTTGATAGTTAGCTGGTTGTTTTCACAATACTCCATGAAAGCTCTTATTATTTGTCTTAAACCAATCTTGCTAAAGGAGAGGAGAACAGCATCGTCTGCATATAGGAGTATGGGAATACTCACTGAAGCCAGTTTAGGAAGGTGAAAAGTCTCCGAAGAGACAGAAAGAACAAGATCATTGAGATACAAATTAAATAATGTGGGCGTAAAAATACATCCTTGTCGGACACCTCTTTTTACTGGGATGGATTTAGTAAGATTACCCTCTACTCCGCATCTTACTTGTATTGTGGTGTTGCTATATAGCTTCATCACTGGCCTAAGTAAATTGTCAATAGAGGTATCGAGGAGTTTAGCCCACAATCTATCTCTAGGTATTAAATCAAATGCCAATTTCAAATCCATGAAGGCAGCATATAGCTTATTGCTATATGCTGTTGAATATTTTTCAGCCAGATGATTTAAAACTACACAATGATCTGTGGTTGATTTGCCCTTCCCAAAACCAGCTTGTTCTTCCCCCAATATTTTTTCTGACTCTATCCAGTCTGTCAGATGATTGTTAAGAAGGTGGCCATATAATTTGCCCACTACAGATAGTAAGCTAATGAGGCGATAGTTGGTAGGGTCATTTTTGTCTCCTTTTTTGTATATGGGAATGATAATGGCCTGAGACCAGCTCTCAGGTAATTGGGCTGTCCGGTTCATATGGGTAAATAGGGTTGCCAATAAAGGTGCCCACCGTGAGATATTTGCTTTTAAGAACTTGGGCATGATTAAATCTGGCCCTGGGGCCTTGCCAGATCTCATTGTGGAGATCAAATTTACAACATCATGCTGGGTCACTGGGGGCCAGTGTGGAATGGCCAGATTTTCCACAAGGCCAATACATTTTCCTTCCAACGGCCCCACTTTGAGCTCTTCACAGTCCTTGAACAAGGTGGAGAAATAAGCTTCCCATACATGTGCTGGTATATTACATTGGGGTGCACCCTCCAGATTGCCTAGCATGCCTGTGACAATGGTCCAGAACTGTCTGGTATTCCTTTGTAGAGAGGATGCTAGCAATGCTGACCATTGCCTGTACATGGTTTCCTTTTTCTTCTTAGCGATCAATACTTTATAGTATTTTTTTATAGTATAGTAGTTCTTTGGAAAAGAGCGGGAGTTGTCTTCCCTGTACTTAAGATACACTTTCCTCAGGAGGTCCCTTGCCTCCAGGAATTCTAAATCTAACCCTGTGCTTATCCTCTTATGTCTAACAGTGAAAGAGTTTGTTTCCATGCTCCTTATTGTCTTAGCCAACAGTGCAGTGAGCAGTGAATAGTTTTCCAGGGCAACTTGTATATTCTATGACTCTATAATGGAGTTTTTAAGCTCCATATACCTTGGTGAGTTTAGTAATGTTGAGATCTTACCACTTACATCATCAGACCATCTTAGTCTTTTCCGGGTTATAGCCACTGTTGAGTTGACCAGTTGTTTTTGAGGGCTTAAACGAGTATCAAAAGAGGTTCCCAAACTCAGAGAGAGGGGTAGATGATCGCTCTCGGTTCTAGCTGCCACAGAAAACTGCAGTATATGTTTATAGATAGAATTAGAAACTAATACATAGTCTATTATGCTACTCCGTTATGTATGCTTAAAATCCATGGGTAGATGCTGAACTTGAACTAAGGAGATCTAAGTTATCATGCCAACTCCCCTACGAACTGCATGGTCTTGGGCAATTAATTGTTCCCAGCCTAACTGACAAAGTTCATGGGCATACAAATGTCACTCTGTGCCTTTACAGGAACTTAATTTATGCTGGAAAATTAAAATATAAGTAACACATACTTGTCTTGATTCATTCTGACTAGTGCAATTATGATAAATAGGGATCTTTATTGTGTCACCATAAGTTCTTCATAAGCTCAAAGCTGGAAACGTTTTGGCAGGTGAGGGGCCAGCGTATACATGCACGCTTTATCAAATAATAGGATAAAAGAGATCTTCAGAACATTTCACATACACATATTTATATTTATAGGTCAGGTGCGCGAAACTACCTGAAGTCCAAGGGTTTAACAAACTCTCACTGGACTTTTATCTCCTTGCATCCGACTCTAACATTTTTTTCAAAACTCAAAATGCCTCATTCCCTCTAGGAACCAATTTACTTTTTACTTTAAAATAACCATCTCTTACTTCTAAAACAAGCCAATGAAGCCAAAAGTATAGGGTTCTTTCACATTACACAATTACAGTACTTTGATTCCATATAACTCTCAGGAGTGTTGTGGTTGAGAATTGTAAGTACCTCTCCCTATACTGCAAATCGCAGGATGTAAACCCTTCATTATAATTTCTATTAATTCAGTGGGTCTAGACAAGGTCCATTTCTGCACTAGATTGTTATAGTGCTATTATTCCACTTTCAACATCCTATAGAATCCTGGGGTTTGCAGTTTAGGGAGGGGCCTAATGGTCTAGTGTTGAGATGGGCTCAGTGTTGCATTTTAAACTTCGCTTCTAATATTATTTAAAGCCTGACCGAAATATGTTTACTGAGAAGCGATATGAGGTGGACAGATATTTAAAATATTTTTGGGAAGCTGTAAGTATAAAACCCCTCTCAAAATTGTCATAGAATTTTAAACAGAAAGCAAGGTAGTTATATGTCATTTAATTACTTTATTGATTGATTTAAAATGACATGAAATAGTTTCAGTGCTTCCTCCATTTTCTTTTTGTCTGTTAGTCTATTCTGAGTTTATCTTAAAGATATATCTGCTGAATGTAAACAAATGAATAACAATAGCGAAAGGCAATTATTTCTGTAATTCATAAAATCTGACTGCACTATAATTTTCCCCTTAATAAATTGTGATAGTAAGAAAAGGCCTGGGGAGTTTTATCAAGCAACAAATGAGTAATTTGAATCTTTTAAGTCAGTGATATTTTTTCTTTTCTCACAAGATAAACTGTTTGAGAAGCAACTATAATTCTCTGAGAGACAGAAAGAAAAAAAGCAGATCAGTCCTACAAGGCTACTTCGAGTATTTATATGGAATAAAAATATGGTCCATAGTGTAGAGTATTATTTCTTTTAATGGGAAATCAACATAGTTATTGTGTTCCAAAACTACTTCTTGTTGTTCTGTGCCTTAAAGTTGTTTTTGACTTATGGCAACCTTAAGGCAAGCCTATCACAAGATTGTCAGGGGTGAGAGTGTGTGGTGTGCCCTAGGTCACCCAGTGGGTTTCCATGGCTGGGAATGAAATCCTGGTTTCCAGGTTCATAGTCCAATACTCAAACCACTATACCATACAGGCTCTGAACTACAAGTTCTGAAAAAAAAAATCATAATAATCCACTGAATGGCCATTTTGTAAAAAATGCCAAAGAGCAGATAATACATCCATATAACTTAGGATTCTAAATACAATTGCCTAAATCACTCACAGAAACGGCTTTCTCAGACAGGGAAAGTGGAATTTCCTCTCTCCCTTATAACAAAGGCAGTCCCAAATAGCATGATCTATAACATTTCTATCTCCACATAAATCAGAAAGATCTGCTTCTGCTTGTCCAATTACAACTATCCTGCGCGCATCCCAGAAAGTATCTGGCTTCTCTAATTCATTCGTTTCACATTCCATGTTTCTATAATATGTGTTCTGCAGCTGTCAGGATGCCCTCCATATTATAGTAATGGGACGTGTAGTCAAGCATTAGGTAGCAGCTTGCTTGCAACCAAAGACTAGGAACCAGAGACTGTTAGGTAAACAAATGCTAGGAATGCGCTAAGCTCTGCCAGGCTCTCACTGCTTTAAGGTCTCTTGAAAGAGGGAGGGGGAAAGGATGGGATTCCTAAGTATTTGCTATTGCTTTTGAATTTTAATCCTCTCACTGAAGTCCTGTACAATGTGTCTCACTCCAAATAAACAGTGTTTACGCACTGTACTATCTGTGTGTGTGAATTCAGTTCCTGACAGAGTGAGAGGACTCAAGTTCAAAATTCTACAACATGTATCAAACATCTGAAGAAGAACCACTGGAGGAGGCAGCGGTTGGTGGAGCCACCAAAAATTCAGGCGATGAACGAGCCGAGAGAGATGAAACGGCTCCCAGTTGGCCCCCAAAGGCGTGAACCAAAGAGCAACCCACAGTTCCTGTGACTATCCTGATTACAAGCCAAACTTGGGCCTGGGAAGAGCAACCCGACACAGCTCACGGACAACGCCGCAGCGCTACGAGATGGGATGCTTCAATCGCAAAACCAACCTGACGGAGCAGCTTTTAGCCAAAGAAGAAGAGGAACGACGATGAGAAGGGATATCCAGGTTGAGAGCTCAGCTGGGCGTGCCCAACAGCAAGTGCCTGCAACAGCAGTCACCATAGCTGCAGCCCCGGCACCTCCTGGAGGACCGGCGCCTCAAGCGGGGCCCAGACCTCTTTGAGAGAAGAAGGCTACATACGATGGGGAAACCCTGACTTATTTCCTCAAAGTGGCTTTCAACTACATGTCTGACTATGGAAACAGCTTCAACGATGATGCCGCCAGAGTTATATACCTGAGCCAGCACCTCAAAGGCGAAGCAGTGGAGTGGGTTGCCAGTTTGTTCAACTCACAAGTTGAGGAAACAGCCGATTTCCAGATGTTCATACACCGCCTCAGAGAGAGGTTTGAAGACCCCTTTATTCAAGAACAAGCCAGGCATCAGCTCAGAAAACTGCACCAAGGAAAAGGAACCGTCAGAGAGTATGCATGTGAATTCAGAAAACTAGTGACCAATGTCCCGGAATGGAGAGATGACATACTCAAGCAACTTTTTTGAGATGGGTTAAACCCCACCATTCTGGATCATTGCCTTTCACTAGGAAACCCAGCCAGACTGTTGGGATGGATGAAACCGGACAGCGAAGTAGAAAGTATCCTGGAAAGTGTCCAACTCTCAAGGCAAAGACAAGCCCAAGAAAGCAGTCACCAAACCCCGGGATCCAGAAAGTCCACCTTCCTAAGCAGTGAAGAAAGGAAAAAACGACTACGCGAAGGGACCTGCTTCTTATGTGGGAAGAGGGGCCACATCACCAGTGGTTGCCAGAGCCAAAAGAAAGCCATGGAAGAAAAGCCCGCAACCCCTTCCACTAAGCCCGCGTCCCGCAAAACCGACACCCTGAAGCTGCAGACCAAACGCCCAGGTGGTGGAACCTCTGCTCGGACTTGCGATGGCGAGGACAGCCCCTTTTCTACCTCTGATTCAGACAGTGACAAGTGGGATCTGGAGCAATCTGTGAATGTAAGTACAGCTAAAATTCGCCATGTATATGTTACAGTGATTTTACAAGGAACAGATGGGAAATTAAGAATGTACCAGACCCTGGTTGATTCAGGCTATACCACTAGCTTACTGAACCCCATAGTGGCCAAAGAACTTGCAGTAGCATTTGAACCCCTTAAGAAGGCCATCAAATTATCACAAATGGACAGGAGGCCCCATTCAGACCCATACCTATTCAGGTGGGGAACATCTGAGGGCAACTGAAATTCCTAGTACCAAATAAAATTGGATTCCATGTAGTCCTCGGGTACGATTGGCTAAAACCACACAACCTCCAAATTGACTGGACCTGGGGCCTACTAAAACATACTACCAACACCAAACAAATACCAGGACAACAAATGTCAGCACCTAACACAGCACTTAAACTGAGCCCTGAGGACCTGCAGAAAATCCCACAAGAATAGTGGGACCTGCAGAAGCATTTGAAGACCATGAAGCAGATAAACTCCCATCACATAGAGACTTTGATTGTAAATTAAGACTGATAGATGGCACCAAGATTTCCAAGCCAAAAATTTACCTCATGAACAAACACGAGCTGGAAGCTCTAAAAAAATTCCTGAACAAGAATTTGCAACATGGCTTTATCAAGCCTTCCTAGCCCAAACGGCTAGCCCAATCTTCTTCCGACAAAAGAAGGAAGGAGGAAACCCCAGACTCATTGTGAATTACAACTTAATAAATCAAGCAGTACTGTCTTATGCATATCCTATCCCACTCATGGTTGATGTCATGGGTCAATTGATCAAGGGTAAATTCTTTACCAAACGAGACCTGAAAGAGGCCTTCCACCGAATAAGAATGGACCCTGAGAATGAATGGCTCACAACATTCTCGACCCCCCTGGGGAATTACCAATGGACAGTCCTCCTTTTTGGATTACAAGCTGGCCCTGCTGCTTTCCAAATGTTCCTTCACTCGGTCTTGCAAGAATTCCTTTACAATGGTGTTGTAGTTTATCTAGACACCATTTTAATCTACTCCAAAACACTGCCAGAACACACCAAGCTTATTCGTACTGTTTTACAAAGACTCATAGACAATGAACTTGTGAAACTCTCTAAATGTGAGTTTCACGCTCAAACCTTTGACTATCTAGGGTATCAAGGTTGAAACAATAGCCTAAACATGGACCCCCCCCCAAGATTGACACAATTTTGAATTGGCCAGTCCCTAGAACCAGAAAACAGCTGCAACAATTCCTCGGCTTTGCCAACTTCTACCACAACTTCATCGAAGGTTTTGCCACAATTGCCCTCCCGTTAACTGATCTTTTAAAGAAACCTCCTGATTCCAACAGGAAATCCCCCAAAAGGATTGCTTGGTCGAATAAATGCCAAGCCGCCTTCGACAAACTCAAGCACAAATTCACCTCAGAACCACTTCTATTGTTCCCTGATACCCAGAAGGAATTTATAATACAAACCAATGCCTCTGACTTCTCTATGGGAGCAGTACTTCTCCATTCTCCATCAACAACGATGGACATCTAAAACCATGCGCCTTCATCTCTAAAAAATTCTCCGAACCCCAACGCAACTGGCCAATATGGGAAAAGAAGCCATGGCCATCCATTTTGCCCTCACCACTTGGAGACATTTCTTGAAAGGCGCAAAAGTGCCTTTTCAAGTTTGGACTGATCGTCACAACATAGAAACTTTGAAAATGGCCAGAAAACTAACCCCTAAGCAGGCATGATAGGCTGATTTTTTTCAATGCTGTAAATTCAAGATTATTTTTAAACCAGGAAAGACAAATGCTTTAGCTGACCCTCTATCTAGACTACCTTGCCACGAGTCGCCTACCCACACCTCACCCCCTAAAGAATTACCTCTTTTTACCCCAAACACCCTTGGACTACAAGTCACAATGCGCGCACAGGAATGCACCTGCCACTCTGTTTCTTCTGTGCTCGATTCTGCTTTCCAGCAAGCCATAAAAACTGCTTACACTTCTGTCGACTGGCTGCAAAGCCACTCCAACACAGTTAGATGGACTAAAGACTTAGCTTTCATAGGATCTAAATTGTATGTGCCTTCAAGTTGCAGAACAGAAGTTTTGAGAAGGTATCACAACTCCAAACCTGCCAGCCACTTTGGTTTTCTTAAGACGCTCCATGCTGTTAGAAAACTATTCCATTGGCCGGGCCTCACCAAATGCATTCAGAACTACATAAAAACTGTCACGTCTGCAACACCTGCAAGCCTCCTGCATCAAAACCACACAGACTTCTCCGACCCCTTCCAGTACCCTCTGTGATAATGGGGCTTCCCATTATCTAGGCTTATCAAAGGGAGATACTTCTCTCTTCAGGTAAACTAAGGGTTAATGAGATGTTAGGATTACATCAAGGGTCACAGGGTGAGAGTTGACCAACCAAAGGAAAGGGTCAGCATCACAGGTCACAAGGTGAGAACTGACCAACCAAAAGGAAAAGAGGTGGGCATCTTGGAGATGCTTCCAGATCCTTCCAAGGAGGAAAATATAAAACTTCTGAGAGGCCATGTGGCCAGAGAGGAAAAGAGAGAAAGTAGAGAGAGAGAGAGAAAGAGAGAGGGGAGAGCTGGCCCAGTTGAGCTGACAGGCATGCTGTGTCTCCTGGACCCCCCCCTCCTTTAGACCATCTACGCCTATAACCTAATTGTGAGTAACTAGAAATAAGTAGTTAGTCGCGTTAGGGATGTTGTTATTTTGGGAACTGGCTGATCTTAAGAATGTATCTGTGCTGTTATATCTGTTTTGTAAATTCTTGTAACTAAGTGCACCTGGGAGAGGGGAGTCTCCCAAGTATATATTGTTTATTTGCATGTCTTGATTAAAACACTTCTATAAACCTCTGTTTCTCTCCATTTCCATGCCAGAGTTGGCACACGCTACATAGGACCTCTCTCACTCAGGGGAAAGAGGAGGGGGAAGATCCTTACGCTTAGAGATTAGGCAGAGTCCCTCCTGTTCTGTCTAAGTAATTCATAATTCAGGGTGGTGGTGGCAGCATACCGATAGAGTTGGGGAGATTGCCAGTCGTTCCAAGCGTGGGAATCAGCTTTGGGAGGCTGGCAAGAACCCTAGTAAAACACTGGGAGGGAATTTCCAGTTTTGCAAAGGTGGAAGTCCACTTAAGAGACTGGAAATAAACCTACAGTGTCACACCCTCATCCCCTTGGGATGTTATTTCTTGGGACTTTATTGTAGGTCTCCCCAACTGTAGAGGCTGCCATGTCATTTGGGTTGTGACAGACCACTTCTCCAGGCAATCTCACTTTGTTCTTCTTAAAAAGGTCCTCACAGCTGAAAAACTTGCAGACCTTTCATCACCAACATCTGGAAGCTCCATGGCCTGCCATCCACCATAATCTCCGGTAGAGAACCTATCTTCACATCCAAGTTCTGGACTTCGCTACTCAAATCCATCGGAATTGTCCAAAAACTCAGCAGCAGCCATCATCCCCAGACAGATGGACAAACTGAATGCATCAATCATATTCTGGAACAATACCTTTGCTGCTTTGTCAATTGCAACCAAAACAACTGGGTGTCTCTCCTACCATTCACTGAATTTGCCTACAATTCTGCCCTCCATTCTCCCACTACCAAAACTCCCTTTGAAGTGGTTTACGGCAATGAACCAAAGGCTTTTCCTCCACTTACCAACACGGGCACCACCAATATGTCCCCATCTGTTGCTAGCTGGGCTCACAAAATCTCAGAGAACTGGAAAGCAGTCTGTTCCGCCCTTGAAACTTCTAAAGCCTTCCACAAACACTTTGCTAATAGGAAAAGGCAATCCAACCCTAACTACAAACCAGGGGACCTTGTCTACCTCTCCACAAAACACCTCACCTCTGATGGGCCCTCCAAAAAACTCTCCCCTAAATACATTGGTCCTTTCCCAGTCAATGAGCCATTAATGATGTCAGTTTTAAACTTTCCCTACCTCTAACCTATAAACTTATCCAACCTGTTTTTTGTTGCAACTTGCTCAAGCCAGCCCCTTTGCAGACTTCTTCACCGAGTGATCCCTCCACATCAATAGATAAATCATCTTCCACACTTTTACCTACATAAGTACTAATGTTAGCTTTTACTGCCTGAAATTTACTGTTGTTTCTACTCACTACTAACCCTCTTTCACTTCTAACACTTCAAGAACTGCATATTGTTTTCTTGCATTTTTTGGGAGGGGGATGGTCAGGATGTCGGGATGCCCTCCATATTATAGTAATGGGATATGTAGTCCAGCATTAGGTAGCAGCTTGCTTGCAATCAAAGCCTAGGAACCAAAGACCGTTAGGTAAACAAATGCTAGGAATGCGCTAAGCTCTGCCAGGCTCTCACTGCTTCAAGGTCTCTTGAAAGAGGGAGGGGGAAGGATGGGATTCTTAAGATTTGCTATTGCTTTTGAACTTTAGTCCTCTCACTGAAGTCTTTTACGATGTCTCTCACTCCAAATAAATAGTATTTATGCACTGTACTATTTGTGTGTGTCAATTCAGTTCCTGACAGCACCTTTGGTCTTTCCTTTCACCTTTGAGCATATCAAAAGCTGAAAGTCATTTCAACTTGAGTCCAGTTGCATCATTAGCCAGAGCATTATTTGTGGTTGTCCTTTGCCCTAGTAGCTCATTGAATTCCATCTGAACTAGGAGTTTCATCTTCTGGCATTATCTCTTGTTTCATTTTGGATTGTCTCATCATAGGATTTTCTTGGTAAAATATATTCAAAAGAGATTTATCATGCATCCTTCTGTCCAGTACTGATGAGCGTTACCTATGATGCCACTGTTGTCACTGAGAGATTCTCTGCCAGTGTCACCTCCTACTACCACTGCTGCCCTATAACTGTTTGCCACATTTAGCTTGGTTCCTCAGAAAAAGCCTATTTGACTTGGGAGACCCTATCAGCCATCAGCATAGCCTCTTGCCTCACAGGAGCACACAATCCCACCCCTGCAGAAAGGTAGTGCCATTGGTAGGAAGGCCATACCTAGACTCATTCATAATATGGATTCTGAATTACTGAGGGGTGATGTTCATGAATGAACAAATAGCTCAAACTTCCATATAATCCCATTAACATTATCACAATATTGCAGGCAATCTTTAAGTTAAAAATTGTGCTTAATTTCTAAGGTTTCTAGGAACAAGAATACAAATTAAAGAATGGTCCACTTCCATTTTCTCTGTGGTGTATATGTTGCTTGCTGTGTTCTTTGTAGAACAAGGGCACATGGCACAAAACAAATAGTAACCATGTGCAACATTTCTGTGTAAAGGCTTACAATGGATAGGTGAATGCACTATTGTCTTAATGTTAATATCATCTCTGCCAGTAGATGACTAGCCAAACATCAGGGGACTACTAGGTGAATCAATGCCAAGTGGGAAGATGGAGATGCTGGATGAACTGAACAGCATTGAGGTGAAGGCAGTCTTTCTTAACTGCTGATTCTTCATATGGATTCTGCGTAGATAACATATGTTTAAGCTGCTATGCACCAGTGCTTTAATGCATTTTATGTATAGTTGAAGCCTTCAGAGAAATACATCTGTGGCCATTTCCACACTAGGCTGTTATAGTGCTATTATTCCATTTTGAATATCCTATGGAATGCTGGGGTTTGCAGTTTAGGGAGGGGCCTTTGAGTCTAGTGTGGAAATGGCCTTTGACTGAGGTCCTTTCCACACGCGGAAGGAGAAATGGGGCAAAGCACACAGAAACGGAGCTTTCCTGAAGCTGGGTAAGTCCGTCGCCATGAGGAGCAGCGCGCGTTCGCCGCTCCACACTCCTGTGGCGTCCAGCAGCGTCTGGCGGCGTCCAAAATGGCGGCTTACGACTGGCGGAGGCTCTCCACCAATCGGAGAAGCTCACCAGCCGGAAGCCCGCCCCCTGGCAGATCTGCAAGCATGCACTTGCGCGCACCTGCAAATCTACATCAGGGTGCTGTGACAGGGTAGTACGGGGCTGCACGCTTGTGTTTAATAAAAACCACTTGGAAAGTGGTTTTTAAAAAACATGCGGCGCCACCACTTCTGGCCGCTTCAGGGCGGTTTGAGGTATAGAACCTCAAAATTAAAACCGACCCTGCGAACTCCAAGGTGTGGACGACCTCCAGTTGAGGTCGCCCTACACCATTTTATTAACCCCATGTGAAAAGGGCCTAAGACAAAATTCTGCAGGAGATCTGGAATAGAGAAAATGGTCCTAGTCTTGCCAATTCTTGCAGTAGCACCATGAAGCTTGGATATTATGTTTAACTGTTCTACTTAAGCAATTTAATGAGTGAAATATCTCAGGCCATGATAGTTTTAAATATATATTGTATCTATACGGAATCATCAGCTGGCAGCCCCTGGACTGGTGGTGCAGTGGTTAAATGCCAGTACTGCAACCACAAGGTTGTGAGTTCAATCCTGCCAGGCTCCAAGGTTGACTCAGCCTTCCATCCTTTCGCAGGTCGGTAAAATGAGTACCCAGTTTGTTGGGGGCAATTAGCTAAAATACATTGTGAACTGCTTAGATAACACTAGTTGATAGGCGGTATAGAAATAAATAAATGCTATTGCTGGACCACATAAATATCATTAAGTAGTACAGTCTGCCCACAGTTTGACTATATATTCAAAAATAGATTATGGAAAAAGCAATGGCTGTGGCCATAGGACTTGCAAGCAGTTTACTTCGGTCAGTGATACTGAGGACCCTTCCCACCCCTACACGTTCCTTACAGTGGCTGCCTGGTCAAATGAGCAGCTGAACAGAGCTGTAAAGGTAGCAGCAAAAAAATGGGAAATATTTCAGAGAACTAGGAAAATCTAGTAAAGTTATGAAATGACATTTTTAAATAGACATAACCTCTGCGCTATTCAGTAGGAAATGCTATTTCTTTCTGTTCAATTATAGGAAGTGGAATATGTGAATAAACAACTCTCCCATCCCCAAAGTATTGGAAACCTTCAACCCCATGAATATATGTTTACATGAATTGGATGGCAGGTTGGAGCTGAAATTGTGAAAGGGCAGAGTTTTAAATTATAGCCTTGAACATGGTTTGTGAGTCACTCCTGTCTAACTGAGAAAAATAACATGTTTTATTACACCAGCGACTCTGCTGCTGCAAAACTCTGCTGGAAATAAACAAAATAAAGCATAATTACTAAGTTAAAAATACAAAATATCAATCAAAACCTATAAATCATGATCAGACTAGCAAGGAGTAATGTTGGCTTGAACACTCAAAACAATTTAAGGCATTTACCCTTGAGATTATAACTTTCATTTCCTTGTCTCAGGAGACTGTATTATTTTATTGCCAGTGCTAGGACTGGGGAGACAGAATCCCTTGTTGACTTGTAAATACTTTCATAATACAGATACTTACACAGCTTTCAGATGTAGTGCTTATTGTTGGTAACTGCTAAACCTAAGCCACCTTTCTACAATGATTCATTGCTCACTTTGAACTTATAATGGCAGTTCACAGGGTAAACTGCCCCCCACAATTCACACTGTAAGCAGTATGCTCACTGATGCGGCATTTCTGTGTTACTGGAGAGCTTAGTAAATTTGTGCTGCAAGGATGCCATCTACAGGGAGGTCTCAAGGGTCCCTGGAGGTCCCCAAGAATGCCTGTTGCAGCAAATCCAGCTACAGGAAAATAGCTGGACACATCCCCACTGATCCCGTCTAGCAACATGGAAATGGACATGTTGTGTGCATGCGTGTATGTGCACGTGCACACACACACACACATGCTGCTTACAAGATGGGTTCTGCGTGGGTAGCATCAGGAGGTGTAGCCATGAAGATATAGTTACATGATACGCATATGTGTCTTGATGCAGGATTCCATTGATATACAAAAAAAATATAAGCATATAGTAAGGGATACAAAAAGATTTTGAGTAACATATCATTAATAACTGCAAGGAAAAGCATATTTAAATAGCCCCCAGAAGGAGGTAATCACCTATGGAAGCAGTCAAACCTTTAAATGATGAAAGAGTAAAAAGGGTGCTAAGGAGGAATAAGGAAACTGTAGAGAAACTACACTAAATACATTCTTTGTATTAGTATCCATGGCAGAAGATGGAGATCAGATGCCAGGTGCTTGAAATGATAGGTCCAGAAAGAGAATCTGAAGAACGAAGGCAAATAGTGGTGAAAAGAGATAAAGTTCTAGATTGCACTGATAATCTGAAAACAGATTCCTTGGTCCCTCCAGCAAAGAGTTCTTACAGAAATTAAATGTGAAATCGCTGCTGCCTACTACAAAAATAAGGTCACAGGTACAGCAAAGGAAAATTAGAACTTATTAGTCTAGCATGCCATTTTAATAAAGCTGTTTTAGGCCAAACTCACCTCTAGATTAAAAAAATAGGAAAATACCTAAATGAGATTAGATATATATTAGTCTTTTACATAGAAGATTCACTGATAAGAAAGTGGAATTCAATCTACACCATATTCAGAACATCATGATTTTAAGGGAAGTGTAGATAGTCTCACCATGCTTCCACTGAAGAGCAAAGTAACCTTTGAGTGGACAGAAACTGTAAAACATGAGTAAACCATGATAGGAAATGTTCAGTACCTCTAGATCCCAGGACGTCATATCCACTCAGCAACTTTCATTATCCAGTGAGTGCAGGAATTGAGAGAACAAATGGAGAACTTGGCCACGGTTCTCCAAGTAGCTTGCTCAGATTCTCGGGTTGTGCAAGCTGAAAAAATATCCATAAAATAACACACTGTTCTAGCTCCTCCACATCTGTTAAACTATGACACCCAAGGTAGTATGTATGCAAATTTTATTTGGAAAATGCAAAGCAAACTGGTCAACTATTTTCAATGTTTCCATTACTTGACTTTTTTTCTTTTCTAAACCAACTGAAACAGCTCTGATGACTGGCATTGTACAGATGCAATTTGGTGCAGAAATATGAGTAATTGCTACACAGTAAGCATGAAGGTGAATTTTCACCTATGATTGCACCTTTGCCATCTGTTGTTGTTGCTGTGTACCTTCAAATAGTTTCTGAGTTATGGTGACACTAAGGCAAACCTATCATGGTGTTTTCTTGGCATAATTTGTTGGTGGGGGGTGCTTTTGTCTTAGGCTAAGAGAACATGACTTGCCCAAGGTCATCTAGAGGGTTTCTATAGCTGAGTGGAGATTTGAACCCTGGTCTCCAGAGCTGTAGTCTAATGCTCAAACGACTGCATCACACTGTCTCTCTTGTCATCTATACTTTAAATCAATTCAATCATTTAATTGTTTTCATTTCCTCAGAACCTAGGCTATGTTTATTTGGTTGAGGATGTTTAACAGTAATTGTATCAATGTCTTGGGCATCCTCCCTGCTATAACAGATAGAAGCTTGCTTTTTAAAAAAGAAAGAAAAAAATCTGAGGGTCTTGGACACAAATTCAAGTTTTTAAACCACATCTGACACTTCCACAGAATCACAACATACACAGTAGCCAGTATGAATGTGCCAACGTCAAGAGACTTAAGGTATGATTCTGCACAAAGTATACTCAGAAGTAAAACCCAGAGGATTCAAGTAGATTAATTCCCAGATAATTGGATATAGGATCACTGCTTTACGCACTAAACTCCACAAGATTAGGCACTTGGGGTTTCAATATAACTTACACTTTGTTGCATCCCAGAAGTATTTTAAATCTGTTTTGCGTCTGTAATAAGACAGACTGTCATTAGAACTGGGGCAATTAACCACCAGTGCAAAAATATAACAAAACATCTTCAGGCCCACTAGATTTTGCATAGTATATGCCCTCAAGACTAATTATACATTCTTTATTAAAGTGTCTCCTTACAGGAAATTTATGACTACCTTTAATGAACATAGCTAGGATTTGGAAACTGCCCACACAATTACATTGCTGAGTTCACCACAAGCATTTAAAACCATTGAGAAGGTAAATTTACAAAGGTTGTAGAATTCATCAAATTAACCCTTCCTAAAGGAATAAATCTGCTGCTTGAAAGGGTGTTTAAATTCTTTTTGAATTCACATATGTAAAGCTGAAGAGAAGACTAAGTCCATTTCTACCCTACACTGTTATGGTGCTATTATTCCACTTTCAACATATTGTGGAATTGTAGGGCTTGTAGTTTACTGAGGCCAAAGAGCTCTCTGGCTGAGAATTCTAAATGCCCCTCTCTAAACTGCAAATCTCAGGATTCCATAAGATGTTGAAAGTGGAATAATAGCACTATGACAGTATAGTGCAGAAAGGCCTTGAGCTGTTGAACTCCATGGGATTTATTTCTGTGCTGGGTTGTGTTGGAGTAGTTCTGATGCTTCCTGGAGTGAACTGGGCCTAAAATTACTAGAATTAAAGTTGGATCCTGGCCAAAGGTTCATGCAGGCTTTCGGGTTCTGTAAGTACACCCAGCAGCTCTCTCCCAGGGTCTACAATTTATTAATTTATCACATCAAATTGATATCTCCACATGGCTAATATCAGAAATCATTCCATGTGTCTAACAGGGTCACTGAAAGTGCACGCTGGCAGGAAGTTAAAACTTTGGCCAAGCCAAAAGGTGACTCAGACTGAATCTGTCACATGGGCCAGGAATTCCTGGAAGACATGAGGACCATAAAACAGACAAAAGGGCCCTTTTGCACTGATATGGCAGCTCAATAGAATCACAATCAGCCTGCTGAATGTGGGCAATCTCACTCTACCTGGGCCTTTTGTCCATTTGGTCAGTGTCATTCACAAAGGACTGAGAAAAACATTTAGCTGGAGATGTTGGTCATTAAAGGCTTTTTAATCTAGCCTCCTGTACTATTGTTCTCCCAGGGAGAGAACTAGCCCTCCAGGTATATTTTTCCTATAAAAACCCCATGTTTTTCTCTGTTCGTGGGTTCATTCACATTTTCCTCCTGAATCCCTGTCAGTTTGTTTTGCCTCAACCCCCCCCTTCCCCCACTTTTTGAGTTTCATCGCTTTGAATCTCCAGTTTTTCAACATTGGCTCCCTTGGGCATTAAATCAAGGTAAAGTATTGCCTCTGAACACCCCAAAACAAAATCCCTATCAATTTTCCTTACTTTCTTTTTCTTTAGCTCTTGAATGAATGTGTGAGGGGGTTTGGTTGTTGTTTGCTTTAATTACTGAGGGTTTAATAAAATCTTTAAACTGAACAACCTGCCTGGTTTTTTTGGTGTGGTATGACTCTGTAAAATGTGGGTTACAAAGGTCCTGCAACGTTACCCTGCGTCTCGCATAGCTAAAGCAGTGTTCTGAGCTAATTTTCCCCATAATTTTAACAGATTTTGGGAATCCCTTAAGGGAGCCCCTTAGCAAGCAGGGTAACAGTTCAGAAAGGCACAGAGTCAATGAAACAAAGTTAGGGAAACATCGTCCTTTTCTGCACTTTACCTTATCTCATCTTCCTCCAGTCGTGATCCCAGCAGAGCCTTTGGCAGGAAGGAAGCACAATGGGAATGGTCCCCCCTGCAATGGGCCAGCTCCCCAGGGAAAGGGGAATGAGGGACATGCCTCTTCCCCCTGCAGCGCAGCTGGGCTCTTTCCCATCTTGTGCTGGGACAGGGAGTGCCTCCACTGTGCTTCTGGGCCTTCCACAGGGCAGGTAAGTGCGAGAGCTTCACACAATCAGGGGCCATTGGTGGAGAAAATTGGTCAATGATTTTTCCCCACTATTGCACCAGCTGGTGATGGGAGAAGGATGGGAGCATGAAGACATGTTGTGGAAGCTTCATTGTGGTCCCACTCCTCTTGTGTCCCCCTGCCAGGATGCCATGTCCATGTGGAAAGAGCTATCTTCTTAGGTCTTGTTTTTGTGAAAATACCCAGGATGGGGCAGAGTAGGGAGAGAGGGAGAGGAATTGGATGATTGAATGATCCATCTTCTAATGTTAAACATGTTTTACTTGGGTGTTTCCAACCACTGTGCACTAGGGAAAAGATTTTGACTTTGAAATGTTTGCAACTTCCTTCTTCGTTCTTGGCTAAAACTTAACAGAGTTTGTTTGTTTGTTTGTTTGTTTATAGTATTTCTGCATCACCTCCCAGCCCACAGGGGCTCCCAAGTGATGAACAAATAAAAACCAGTTCAATAGATTCACATATTCCTAGTGTGGTACTGGAGAGAAAGTCCTTTTCCATCTGCTTGAGAAGCAGCATACTTCTTTTCCTACACTTTATCCACAAAAGTTCCAAAGAAGGAAATTCCATCTTCAGTAATTTGTTACACTTATGAATTGTTCTTATAGTTTTGGAACCTATGTTGATTCCAAATAATACTATATTATGGTATAATTCACAGGACATCAGCATTCTCAGGAGGCTTCTGAGATAAACAATACAGAGATAAAAACATTCAAGAACACATTAAAATACTGTTTAAAAATGCTTTTGTCTAAAAACAATTCTGGAATCCGGTTTTGAAACAGCCAAACCAGCAGTTTCAAATATTGAATGCCAAGAAGACTGAGCCAGCGTAACTTCCTAGGTATGGAGCTTTACAGCTAAGGTGCTGCTACAAAGAAGATCCTGTAACATGTGCCCACCAGCCTAACTTCATGAGGTGCTGAGACATGCAACAAGGCCTCGTCTGAAGATCTGAAGTTCTGGCAGGCTCATATAGGCAAAGCACATTACTAATAGTCTAATTGAGAGGTAACTAAGACATGAACCACTGTGGCTAAATCTACCTTTCTGAAGCTTTCCCCCTTTATCACTCTCTCTGCAATTATTTTCATAACAATAGTCTTCAAAGAACTGAGAGGGAGATATAGATAGATAACAGCTGAACAGGAAATGTTTGTTATTGATTCTTGCCTTAAAAAAGTGGCATTGCTGTGTGGAACTATAAACAGAGCTTGACATTAGGCAGGATGACAAATAAGATGGGGGCAGGTACAGGACTGTAGTATAGTTATTTTCCCAACATTACCATGCTTCAGGATTAAAGCATCCTTTAATTGGTTTTCAAGCATTGCTTAGCCTCCATACCTATCCTTCCAAAACTTTACAGATTTCTTGCCTGGGGATACCTCTGTGATGTGTGCCATTTTAATTAAAATTTCCCTAAAATGTAAATGGAAAGGGAAGCAATCCATTTTCCTCAGCCAAACTGTAGAACTCCCACATTAATTGCTACATCTGTATTCTCAGATTTGTTTTGCTTTGTTTTTTGCTTTTTATTCCCCCTTAGTGCTACCTCTCTGCTATCTTTTTCAGGACAATGGTCTTCAAAGAACCAGGAGGACATATGCATCATTTCTTGGATGACCTCCAAATGGAAAGGCTGCTCTTGTACAAAAATCCCTGCCCCCCGCCTTCTTCAGCTTGAAATAAAGGGTGGTGGTGGGGAGCAATTACGCTCTTGGCTAAAAGAGTGTGAGCCACTAACTCTAGAATGTTGTAGACAGGCTAAAAAATTAAGTGGCCTGAATGCTATGATCTGTCTAATAGTTTTTAACTACTTCATATACAGTACATTATACACTGTACTCCTTTCCAGCCAAGGTCAGGCTATTAACATGACATTTATAGCTTTCTCCATATCGATAGCTGTATCTTTTCACATTACAGATTCTTTTGCATATGGATGTGGATGTGTGCATGTAGATCCACCTGACCCCTCCTAAAGGGCTACTGTTTATACATCACAGTGATCATAGTACAGCATTCTCCTTTGGGCCTGAAGACAATAGGCTAGCTTTGGGGATAGGACCTTCATGAATACTGTGTTGCACACACATTTTTCTTTCAACATTCAGCTGATACACCCAAACATCTGCTACCTGGGCTCACTGCCTCATTTTAATTAGCATGAAAAGTGTTGTCTCAATTGACAAACATGCCAGTGACTTACAGCAAGCACATACATACTGGCTATCTGTCAACAGTTTTCCTTTTGCTTTCATGCTGTCTGTCCAGGACAGCTGCACTGGCAGGTAGAAGAAGCTGAATTTAATATGGTATGTTACTTCTAAAAAAGACTTTCAGCATTTTTCTCTAATCTGTTATTCCTGGCTGGCCTCAGAAGCCTCCTGAGAGTGCTGGTGTCCTGTGAATTATACCACAATAAATATAGGTTCCAAAACTATAAGAGCAATTCATAAGTGGAACAAATTACCGAAGATGGAATTTCCTGCTTTGGAACTTTTGTGGATAAAGTGTAGGAAAAGAAGTATGTTGCTTCTCAAGCAGATGGAAAAGGAGTTTCTCTCCTGTACCACGCTAGGAATATGTGAATCTATTGAATCAGAAAGCAGAGTCAATATTTTAATGCCTGAGATTTTAAAAAATCAAAATGATAATCTATTCCTCCTCCTTTTGCTCACATATCTGTTTCCTTAATGGAACGCATAGTCTGCCTTTTGGTAAGGTTAGCATGAGTGTTAACAGGACGAAGGATTAGACAATATAGGGAGGCTTCCACACTAGACTGTTACAATGCTCTTATTCCACTTTCAACATCCTATGGAATCTTGGGGTTTGCAGTTTGAGGAGGGGCCTCAAAGGCCCCTACCTAAACTGCAAATCCCAGAATTCTATGGGATGTTGAAAGTGCAGCAAGAGCACTATAACAGTCTAGTGTGGAAATGGCCATAGTCTCCCCACTCCACATTAACACTAATGAACAAATCTCTCAATTTCAGTCAATGTTAATAAATGATGTTTAAAACCAAATGTTCCAAGTTCTGTTTAGAATGACTCTGGCCATTTCCACACAACACTGTTATAGTGCTATTATTCCACTTTCAACATCCTGTGGAATTCTGGGGTTTGTAGTTTACTGAGGTCAAAGAGCTCTCTGGCTGAGAAGTCTAAATGCCCCTCCCTAAACTACAAACCCCAGAATTCTTTAGGATGCTGAAAGTGGAATAATAGCACTATAACAATGTAGAGTGAAAAATGGTCCTAATCTCTGAAGCTCCTAAAGGTTTCTTAAAGGTTTCTGCATCTTCTGCACTTTTGATCTTCATAATAACAGAGAATTTACTGAGATTTGATTTCATCTGATTCTTGATGAATTTTGAAAACAGTCATCTGGTAGAAGCACACAATTCTTATTGATGTGTGTTAGCTTCAGTGAAAATTGTTAACTAAAAATTGATTGCATGTACTGGATTACTGGAAGAGTATTTTATCAGTAGCATCAGTTAGACAAATTAAATTTAGATACATAGCTGTTTCTGTAAGGGAAAGGAAAATGATTCCTGAAAGGAGCTTTGGCAGTATCCATTTTATCCACAACACGGTCATGTGATATAAGTTTCCAATTTCAGTACAAATTGTATATTTCAAAGACTGAATGGCAAAATGGGCTAAGAATTTTGAATGTAATATACAGATGAAACAATGGGAAAAGATATGGTCAAAGGGAATGAAGTTTACATTGTGTTACAATCTTTAAGACAGTTTTTATAAAATGATGTACCATTGATAAATGATACCAGTAAAATTGTCTAGAATGTATAAGGGTGTTCCAAATCTGGGTTGGAAATGCAAACAACATGAGGGAACATTTTACCATATGTGGTGGACTTGTGAGAAGGCAAAATCTTCAATTGCATAATCTGATTAAGAGAATATTAAAGATTAATATACAGTTAAAGCCAGAACTATTTCTTTGGGGATTTATGGATGATCAGCTGGAAAAGAATAATGGAAGTATGATATGATATGATATGATATGATATGATATGATATGATATGATCATGGCAGTGAGACTGGTATCTGCTCAAAAATAGGAGAATCCAGAAATTCCTATGGTGAAAGAATGGTTGTTAAAATTGAACAAGTTAGCTGAAATGGGCAAATTATTGAGTTTGATTAGAGAAAAATCATTTGAGACTTTTTTAAAAGATTGGAAACATTCAACTAGTAAGTACAGAAATGAAGTTATTATGGAAGAAGCAGAAATGACCGAAAGGTTGTAATAAATATACATGTAAAGAAGTGTACATACTCTAACAAATAACTCCAACAAAGGGTAAGAGGGGAGTATTATGAAATGATCAATCAATGTTTATGGATAGCAAAGGAAATAATTGTTTTTTTTAATAATAGAGATTGAGGAAGAATCAAGCATCTGTGGTAAATGTACAAATCTAGCTTTTCATTTTAGTAGTCTTCAATAACTTTTAAATTTAGAATCTCAGGGGTTTTCTGTACTACACTGTTATAATGCTATTATTCCACTTTCAACATCCTGTGGAATTCTGGAGTTTGCAGTTTACTGAAGCCAAAGAGCTCTCTGGCTGAGAATTCTAAATGCCCCCTCCCTAAACGGCAAACTCCACGATTCAATATGATGTTGAAAGTGGAATAATAGCACTGTAAGAGTGTAGTGCAGAAAGGCCCTACGTATAAAATATGAAAGTCAATCAAATTCAGCCAGATTGGTGTGTATTATATCCATATCATTTTGAAATGTACAATAATGAACCATTTGTATTTTATTTTTTAATGAAAAATATAAAAATATTTTTAATAAAAAAATAATAAAAAATATAAAAAATTGGAAACCCTTGATAGCCTTTTTGAGGAAAAAAGAAACTGATGGAATAACTATTGTTTTCGAGAATTAAAGTATAACAAAAGTGTATAATTAAGTTCTTAGAGAATGGGGCAAGACTATTCTATGTATAGCAGTATAGTTGTTGAAAACAAGGTCTGAAGTCATCAATTTATTTTTCTTTCCTTTTTTCCCCCTGTAGCCATGTTTCTTTCAGAAACATGAGACCCAGTGTGCTACAGTTGGACTATGCCCTGGAGATCAGGGTCCATTTATGCTCAACCATGGAAAGCCACTGGGTGACCATGGGCACGTCACACACTCTCAACTGCAGAAAACCCTGTGATAGGTTCACTGTGGAGTGACCACAAGTCAGAAATATTTTGAAGGCACACAATGAAATGTTTCTTTTCTTTTTTTTAGTTTTCCCTCTTTCTTTCTCTTTATTCTCTGTTGTTTTGTTTAAATTTTTTATTGTGTCTGAGAACATTTTAATTAAAAAAAAAAGTTGTATGCATCTACCAGAGAATTGCCTTTCACATTCATAGACCACCAACTGAGTTTCATGACTAAGTAAGTATGTGAACCTTGGTCTCCCTAGTCTCCTGTATCATAGGCCCTTTTTGCACGCAGTTTCTTTTGTGCGAGGGCCCCTCGAGCGTCGCGTAAATGGGAGCATCAGTCCGTACGATGCACTCCCATTCACGCGATGCTCACAAGCCATTTTTTATTTTTGGCTCTAATACTGCGCAGTAGCGCAATGCTCATGGGGCCCTTGCGCACTTACCTTGCTGCGGTACATCGGACTAGCGGGCCAGTCGCGCTTCCTGCCTCAGCGCTAGCCTGCAATTCCCAGGTTGCGCTGAGGTAGGAAGGGGCGGGGCGCTCGTGTGACGGTCACGCAACCAGGAAGCGAGCTGCGGGACAAAGCAGCAGGGAAGCAGCAGTGTTCCTGCTGAGGCTTCCCCCCCCCCAGCTGCGCAAATGGGTAACGTGAGAAAAGGGCCATAGTATGTCACATATGAAAATAGAAGTAAAGAATCCTAGAGTTGGAGGGAACCACAAGGGCCATCTAGTCCAACCCCCTGCATGCAGGAACACACAACTCAAGCATTCCCAAAAGATGTCTGTCCAACTCTCTTTAAAGATCTCCAAAGACGGACTGTCCATCTCATCCTCTGAGGAAGTCCATTCCACTGTTGAACAGTTCTTACAGTAGAAAAAGTTGTTCCTAATGTTTAGGTGGAATTTCTTCTCCTGTAATTTGAATCCACTGGTTTAGGTTATAATCTCTGGAGCACCAGAAACAAACTTGCTCCACTTCTACATAACGTCACTTCAGATATTTAAAGATAGCTATCATGTCAATTCTCAGCCTTTTTTTCTTCAAGCTAAACATAACCGTCTCCCTCAGTCATTCCTCAGAAGGCCTATAGGACTACCCTGTTATAGTGCTATTATTCCACTTTCAACATCCTATGGAATCCTGGGGTTTGCAGTTTAGGGAAGAGCATTTATAATTCTCAGCCAGACAGCTCTTTGGCCTCAGTAAACTACAAACCAGAATTCCACAAGACGTTGAAAGTGGAATAATAGCACTATAACAGTGTAGTGTGGAAAGGCCCTTAGTTTCCAGAATTGGTTGTCCTTCTCCGGGCATGTTCCAGTTTGTCAGTATCCTTCCTGAACTGTGATGCCCAGAATTGGACAGAGAATTCCAGATGTCGTCTGATCAGAGCAGAATGACACTTCTACTTTCCTTGATCCAGACACTATGCTCCTGTTGATGCAGTCCAGAAGTGCACTGGCTTTTTAAAGTGTTCCACCATACTGTTAATGCATGTTTACCTTGTTATCTACTAACAGCCTTAGACCCTTTTCAGATGTACCTCTTTTAAGCCAGATGTCCCCCATACTACATTTGTGCATTTCATTTGTCCTGCCTAGATGGAGTACCTTACATTTATCCCTGTTGAAATTCATTTTGTTAGTTTTGGCAAGGTAATTTTAAATTCTGTTCTACTCTACTGGGGTATTACCTACCCCTTCTCCCAAACTGTACCATCTGCAAATTTGTAAGCATGCCTTCTGTTCCATCATCTAAGTGATTTATAAAGATATGAAACAACACCAGGCCCAGCACAGAAACCTGAGGCACTCCAATAGTCACTTCTGTCCAGAAAGAACAACTATTAATGAGTATTCTCTGGGTTTGGTCTGTCAATCAATTACAGATCCAACTAACTCTTAATACCCTCTAGGCCATAGTTTGCCAGCTTGCCTGAATGAATTTCTTGGGGGACCTTGTCAAAAGTCTTGAAATATATATTGAAAGCAAGATATGCTGCATTCACATCACTGTCTGATCTATTAAACTTATAACTCTATAAAAAAAAGAGGTAAGATTAGTTTGGCATGACTTCTTTTTGAGAAATATATGGTGGTTCTTAGTAATCACAGTATTCCATTCTAATTGTGCACAGACTGATTGTTTAAAATTCTCTTTTAGAACCTTTCCTGGTATTGACATCAAGCTAATTGACTGGTAGTTGCTGTACTCCTCCTTTTTGGCTTTTTTGAATATGGAGAGATCATCTGCCTGCTCTAATCTGCTAGGACCTCTCCTCTCCTCCAATAATTTTCTTGTTTTAAAATAATATATTGACAATTTTCAAAAACACTAACATTCTACAAATATATTGAAAAAAATAAAAAGCATAAAACATAGGAATTAGAAATTGAAGAAAAAGAAAAGAAGAAAGGGGGAAAAAGAAACAAGGGATGATTTCTATTCTTCGATTAAATGGTATATAGCACTCAAATTGTTTCAGACCTCTTAAATATCCAACAATTGTCTTGCTCCCCTTCTCTCATTATATTTTGCAACATCCCCCAAAAGAAAAATGAATAATCTTCTACCAAAGGTTGACACAGCATGATATATCAATATTACATGTTGTATTTGCATGATGAATGACAATGCATTTTCTAATCTTAATACTAAAAGCTACTTGCTGACTTAATTACATGGTGTTAATCTTTGCTAGTTAAAGTTGTCTTTTACATATTATATAACATCACTAAATCCAAATGTTTCCATGCCATTTTGTATAGTAGGATCCTTTGCACAGTTTATTGCTAAATCCAGTTTTCATTGTCATCCTGGAATTGGCCAAAGGGGAGGTTTGACTTCCATCTCAGCCACACAGAGGTCTATTTCTTATATTTGACAGTTAAAAAGAAAGGAGATAATCTCATCACCTCCCTATATAGAAAGTTTACTGATGCCAACACCAACTTCAGATTGACAGCTCACATCCCAGAGGGATGAGAAACAACCTGCCCTATCGCCAATTTCTCAGATTAAAATGCAGGTGAGGAAGAATGTAGAAAGGAGTCTTGCATATTGTTGAAACAACTTATAGAAAGAGGGTACCCACAAGAAGTTATATCCCAGGGGTTTGTTAAGGTAGTTGACAGATCCCAGTTAGAGCTGCTACAAAGGTAGCACAAACCATAGTCCCAGTTGATTCCATTGATCTCTTGGTGCCTTTCTGCACTACACTGTTATAGTGCTATTATTCCACTTTCAACATCCTATGAAATCCTGGGGTTTGCAATTTAGGGAGGGGTATTTAGAATTTTTTTTTGCCAGAGAGCACTTTGGCTTCAGTAAACAGCAAACCCCAGAATTCCACAGGATGTTGAAAAGTGGAATAACAGCACCCTAATAGTGTAGTGTGGAAAGGCCCTTACATTTAATCACATTACAAAACATATGCAGATGTTTATATAAAAAAAATTGATCTTTATTAGAAAACATTCCAGGGTACAAGGAAAAGCCACAGATCTTCTTTAAAAGAACAAAAAATATCGAAGATACAGAGATTATTTTCAGTTTCAGTGAGTCTAAACAAACAGCAAAACAACAACAACAACAATCTAATTTACAGAATAAAAGAATGGGGATTCCTTTGGTCAGCACTTTTGAGGAATTTCAAAATTCTACATTATATTTTAAGTTCTGACTGCTGGGGAAAAAAATCTGATAATAATAATGAAAAAATTCTGCTGAAAAAGGAAGTGGTATGGATTTTAAAACCACAATCTTTGTTACCAGGAGGTCTTAATGACTATTTGGACTTCCATTCATTAATGTAAGGCCACTACAACCTACACATAAAAAAATAAAAAAAGCAAAAGCAAAAGCAAAAACTATGGCATCCTTGAAACTGATCACAGCACCTTCTCTAGGCTTTCCTTCATTTCTAACCATCTGTTGAAATGTATAAATAAATAAAAAAAGAGAGAGAAAGAGAGAGAGAATTTACTTGTACTGCTTAGCAGTGCAGCCTATAGAGAGAGTGTATTAGTAACTCTAGAAATTTTTGCACTAGATTTGATTTATATGACCTGCACTGAAGTAATATATTTTGTTGTGGTAATTTGTATTATTTTTATTCATGTGTTGCTATTTTGTACAGGATTTTAAGTTAATATGTAAATTTGTGTTTATTTTTAACACAGATCCTGTAGAAGGTCAATCAGTTTAATATAAAGGCTGAAACATGTTGGACTTCTAAAGAATAAATTTGGACCATCTTTAATTGTGTGGAACCCCATCTCCTTCTGCTGATTCACTATATGTGCTTTCTAGTACTTTTTTGTGCATTTTCATCAAATCCCTCTTCAAGTTTGGAAGCCCCTCTTCTTTCAAGAAAAATAGCTCCTCCAGCATCCATTGTAAAAAGTCCTGAGAAAGTTCCTGGGTGGATTCCATCTTTCATTCAATCCAGCAGTTACAGAGTTAACAGTTCAATTCTTCTTTGATCTAGCCGAATACTACCAGATGATCTAAACAGCATCAAAAAAATAGTGTTTGGACCTTCTGATGTTATGTTTCTCCTTGTTAGTCCAACTCAGTCATGTAAAGGAGATGAAATTCCGGCCATTTCTGCACAGGGTGAGAGAATCGCCCCATGACGCTACTCCCTGGACCTTTGGGCCCCCTGGTCCAGTCCACGCTTCTCCGGAGCAGTCTGTGGCTGCCGCTCCACACTGCTCCAGGGACGAAAATGGTGGCTTCCGGTTGGTTGAGTGTCTTGACCAACCGCTGAAGCTCCCCAGCCTAAAGCCCACCCCTGGCAGATCACAGACTCGCACCAATGCAAGTCTGCGAATCTGCATATGGGAGCAGGCTTGCAGTGGCATGCTCCATGCTTTTGAAAGACCTGTTTTTAGCGGTCTTTCAAAAGCACGCTGGACGACCGCTTGGGGTCATTCGGGAGTGGGCTGGACTGCGAATCTACATTCAGTAGGTCTGACTCAGTTTGGTCCCAGGTGCAGACGTCCTCCTTGGAGGATGCTCTGCCCCATTTAAAAAAACCCCATGTGGAAATGGCCTCAGTCTTTCCATGAAAATATATGCACTTAAATCCTTAATTCTTCTCTTTTAAACATGTCAACCTCCATTCTTCTTATTTGTCCGCATCTTATTGGGTAAATACACTTACTCAACTCTTGGTTGAAGAAAGAAGGTGACTGAGGAGACTTCTATTGTTGTTATGTTTTAATCAGAAGAATTCTTCACTTTTGTAACTCTAAAGTTTTGTGGAAGAGTTCCTCTTTAAACAAACAAACAAACAAACAAACAGATTGCTGGTATGGGGCCATCAGATCCTCAAATCAAAGCAGCTGCATTTTTATGGCAAGACAAGGGATGCAATTCCCCCAGTCTTTCCTATTAATTATGCATTTACTCATGAGTAAATGAAAGTAATGGGAATTCTGGACCCTTGTGAGTGATTCCCTGCTCCCCCTTTGATCCAGGGAGACTTTCTCCAGTCAGAGATCCCTCTGGTTGGCACTTGTTCTCCAAGAATTTTCAAAGATGATTGACAGTGGCTCTGAGATTAAATCTGCAAGTTCTTTTGCAGCTTATCAGGCCCTGGAGATTTGAATTCATTTAGAGTAGCTAGGTATTCCTTTGTCTTTGTCCCTGATTGTGTATGTCAATGTTCCGCCCTTTGCTGTAAAGGACATTATAAAAAAAATCATCATCATTATTATTAACAACCTCTTTACCTATCCTGGGCTGCAGTCCTCTTCCTGCATTATTTGTTCCATCTTCATCAATTAGAACACTGTTTCTTTTTGGTGAAAACTGAGATAAAGAATTTATTAAATAGTTCAGCCTGCTCTCTGTCCCATTTAAGCAGTTCATCATCTTCACTCCACAGTGGCTCTATTGTTTCCTTGCTCTTCCTATTGATCTGAACACAGCCAAACTAACCTTATTATTATCATTTCTTATCTCTCTAGTGAACCAGACCTCATTCTGGGCTTTAGCTTTTTTAACATTTACCATACAAATATTGGCTATTCATTTATATTTCTCTTTTTTTGGTTTCCCCATTCTTCCATTTTTTAATACATTTTTTTTTTGAAATCTCAGCTTATCTGAAAGGGTTTTTTTTTTTGCATCCACCCTGTTTTCTTTAGATGTTCCCACTTTTTCCCTCTTTCAAATTGTTTACAACTGTGTCTTCAATTGTGGTTTTAAGAAATGTCCATGCATCATGAACTCCCTTCCCTTTTAATATTTCTGATCATGGGATACCACCTAATATTTCCCTAAGCTTATTGAAGGCCAGAACATGGGTGTGACTATATTGGGCTTCCCCTTTCCTCTGTATAACAAATCCCAGGAGGGCATGGTCACTCTCATCTAAGAATCCAAGTAGTTTCACCCCAATGACCAATTCCTCTTTATTGTTTATGACCAAATCTGAAATAGCCAACTCCCTTGTTGTTTCCTCCATCTTTTTTACAAGAAATTGTCTGCAAGTCTAGTGAGTCTTACACTCTTGGGAGACTGTGACTTCCAGCAAATATCAGGGTAGTTGGAGTCTCCCATTGCTTCTCTAGCTCTCCTTTTAGAATATTTAGTCATTTGTTTAAGGAAGGCATCATCCAAATCTTCAGCCCAGCTGGACGCCTATAGTAGATTCGTACAATGAGATCACTATTGTCTCTTAACCTGTTTTCCATGCTCTAAGTCATGGGATTTCTTTATGGGTATATACATCCTTGACATACTGTGTTACTCTTGCTCCTTTCCTGCTTGATCTTTTTTTTTGGAATAGGTTATACCATTTCATCGCTATGTTCCAATCATGAAACTCATTCCACCAAGTTTCAGTGAGGCCTGCTAAATTGTATTTACCTTCTTATGTTAAGAGTTCAGGTTCATCTTGTGTATTTCTCATGCTTTGTGCATTAGTGTAGAGACTTATAAGACCATGGATCATTCTCTCTAGCTGATTCTTTGTTGCTTTTTCCTGCTGTTTATTGGGATTTTATACTATTGGTTCAGTTCCCCTGTATCACTGGCTTCTCTTCTTCCTGGAGAGAAGTGATTAGTGAGGTGCTACAGGGTTCTGTCCTGGGCCCAGTGCTATTCAACATCTTCATCAATCACTTCAATGAAGAAATAGAGGGCATGCTGATCAAATCTGCAGATGAAACCAAATTGGGAGGGGTTGCTAATACGCCAGAGGACAGGATCAAAATTCAAAATGACCTTAAGAGAATGGAGAGCTGGGCCAAAACTAACAAAATGAATTTCAACAGAGAGAAATGTAAGGTCCTACACTTAGGCAGAAAAAATGGAATGCACAAATATAGGATGGGGGACATGTGGCTGGATAACAGTACATGTGAAAGGGATCTAGGAGTCTTGGTGGACCACAACTGAACATGAACCAGCAGTGTGATGCAGCAGCCAGGAAAGCAAACGTGATTCTTGGCTGCATCAATAGGAGTATGGTGTCTAGATCAAGGGAGGTAATGGTACCACTCTATTCTGCTTTGGTTAGACCTCATCTGGAATACTGTCTCCAGTTCTAGGCACCTCATTTCAAGAAGGATATTGACAAACTGGAGCAAGTCCAGAGAAGGGTGACCAAAATGGTGAAAGGTCTGGAAGCCATGCCCTATGAGGAGTGGCTTAGGGAGCTGGGTATGTTTAGTTTGCAGAAGAGAAGGTTAAAAGGGGACATGATAGCCATGTTTAAATATTTGAAAGGATATGTCAAGGAGGGAGCAGGCTTGTTTTCTGTTGCTCCAGACACTAGGACAAGGAGCAATGGATTTAAACTGCAGGAAAAGAGATTCCATCTGAACCTCAGGAAGAACTTCCTGATGGTCAGAGCTGTCCGGCAGTGGAATATGCTGTCTCAGAGTGTAGTGGAGTCTCCTTCTTTGGAGGGTTTTAAGCAGAGGCTGGATGGCCATCTGTTGGGAGTGCTTTGATGTGTGTTCCAGCATGGTAGGGGGTTGGACTGGTGGCCTCGTGGTCTCTTCCAACTCTATGATTCTATGACTATTGTCCCCCATGTCTACCATATTTTCTCCCTCTCCCAAGTAACTCAGTTTGAAGCCCCCCCAATCAGATTTGCAAGACTCCCAGCAAATTCATTCTTTTTTAACTGCTGTGAAGTTCAACCTATCAGTTGCTGAAGCAGTTGTTCACTTATAGCATTCTTCTCCCTCTTCCTGGGTCATCTCCTTCAACAAGAAGAAAGATTCTGTTTTCTCAGTTATGGCTGCAATCCTGTGTATAATTAGTAGGAAATGAAACCAACAAATATTCATAGAATTTACTTCTGAGCAAACACCATGCTGTAACATGCCAATACTGTGAAGAGCCATGTAAAATCTGGTCTTAGGTGCCCTTGTGCTGTATATTCCTCATGGCATTCTGCACCCAAGTCCATTTCAGTTAAATATGTTGAAATATTTGAAACCCAGTTAGAATATTGGAAGGGAAATAATTTGAGATCTGGCAAAAAGTTTAGAATGGGAAGATGACGTAGACAAAGAAATTGACCAAATATACAGAGGAAACTCAGCACTCACTAAGGAAAAGAATCTTCCATGAGATATTATTGTACAATCTGTAAGAAAAAATTTGGAGATTCCACCCTGGATGTACACCACCACAAAAGTATAATGATAGATGAAAAACAGTATTATTCTGATGGAGATACCAAATAAGACTATCAAGAAAGAGAAAGGATTATTCCTTCTTGGTAGACAAACTGAGAGAGAATTGCCTTCAGTTGGGACAAGTTAGAAGGAGCTGCTTCTTGTTTAAAGGAGAAAGATATAAAATTAACTAAAAAAAAAAAGCTAGAGAATTTTTGAAGCAACTAAAGGAAGAACGCAAGAACCCCGAGATGAGCAAGAAGGTGACGCCTCTGACAATGATGCCCCAGATCAAAATAATGGGACAGTTCAAGGTCTAGACAAAAGAGATAAGAAAGAAAGAAAGAAAAAAAGCTCAGAAGAAGGAGATGGATCAACATAAAAAGGAAGGAGAGATAAGTCTATTGGACTTGAGCATCTCAGATTGAGAAGGGGGCAAGCTATAAACTGTAAAATTATCACATTGAATTTTAAGGGTATTAATCCATTGAAAAAAAGAAAATTAATATTTTACTATTTGAGGAAACTAAAGGTAGATACTGTCTTCAAGAAATAAGGATTAAAAGGAAATAAGCCAACTGATTAACACAAAAATGTCTGGGGAAAGAATTTGCCTCTTTGGGTCTAGTTAAGAAGAATTGTGTAGTAGTCTATGTGAGAACAAACTTCGCACCAAAATTAATCTGTTTAAATGAAAAGAGAAGATATGTAGGGTGGAAATTATTATTAATGATTATAAGATGTCAGTATTTGGAATTTATGTGTCAATGAAGGAGAAGCACATTTTAAAAAAATTAAAAGAAATAAGATATAATAAATTAATTAAATATGAGAATTGGAGTAGTTTAGGTGATTTCAATGGGGGAGTTATATCCATCTGTGGATAGGCAATCAGATAAAAAAAAAGAAAAATCAAGAGAAACTGGTGACAGAATTTTTTTTGATATAACAGAGGAATTACAATTGGCAGATATCTGGAGAATTAGGGAAGGCGATCGAAAAAGATTTGACCTTCTTTTCAGATATACACCAATCACTTTCTAGAATTGACATGATCTGTGCCTCAAAATCACTAATAAACAGGCTGGGGTAGGTTGATAATTTGGATAAGACATTATCCAGTTCCAACCTGATGATGATGTCCCTAAAGAAAAAAAAGAATCATTCCTTGCTCAAGGTTGAATGAATTGCTTTTACAAAATGAAGAAGCTGTTAGGGATAGTGAGGAAAAGGTCAAAGAGTATTTTGAACTAAATTTGGATACTAATGTTGAGGACAGAATGGTTTGAGACGCTAACAAGGTGGTTGTTAGAGAGATCCTTACCCCCCAAAAAATCGAATGGAAAAGAAAGAAGCAGGAGAAAATGGATAAGATTACAGAAGAAATTAATCTAAAAGATATGGAATTAGAGAAATTCCCATCCAATAACAAAACTGCAAAACAGATAAAATTATTACAAGAGCAAGTGATGATGCTGTCAGAAGAGATTAAGAAAGAGGAAATTAGAATTCATTAAGCAAAAGAATTTTGAATTTGCTAGCAAGTTTAGTGTGGCACTGCAGTGGCTAGATAAACTTTGAGTGGGGAAATGGAGAGCCTTCTGAAGGACCTTTTGCCCTTCAAATGAAAAAGAAAGGCTGAGATTGTGCATTTTTGTTGTTATTGCTGAGTGTGGGTCTGTCTACAAAAATGGCACCATTTTTTTCTCATAGGAGAATTCTCAGACCGACTCACATGGCTGTATATAATGTTGTATGGAAACTGGGGAACAGTATTGGTGGTAGCAATCTTGGTAGTAGTAATATTTTGTTGAAGAGACAGGCAAGTATGCTTGAGATGATTCTCTCCAAGGTGGCTCATAGCAGAAGGAGGAGAATGCCACCAATGCAAGGGAGTCTTCATGGTAATGGATATATTGATATTGATGTTGATCTGGAGAAACCCAGGAAGTTGACAAAAGGCTCAGCGGGCAAACCAAGAGGAAGGATGGGAAATTTCTCTCCCAAAGTATTGCAGCAGGACCAGCTTCATTGAACTGGTGAAGTGTACTCTCACTCTGAGATAGAAGGCATCCAAGAATGGGCACATTGGGTCAAAGAAAGTTGGGTGCTTACATACCAAGACAGGCTCAGGGTGAACCTCTGGAATGAGCCTGCATCAGACTGAGGTGGGAGAGCGTAAGAGTAGATGGCCTTGGTCTGTAGACACATCTGAAGCTGTCTAGAGCAAGCCACGCAGTATCAAAGGGCACTGTCACCAGTGACTCTGTACTGGTTGCTCCTCCAACTGAGTTAACTCAGCTATATCCACAATGCTCATTATCAAATAGGCATGTAACAAGGTGGAAGTTTGGGTCATCAGTGGGTAGAGCTGGAGTTTCCTTAATCTTGTTTTTCTTTTTCCCTTCCTCCTCTTTATCTTCTCAGGTGCATCTGCACCTGGAGCATTCCTCTTATGGAACAATCTGCACTGAATTACAGGACTCTGTAGCTACTCCTTTCCCTGCTCAAGATTCAATGGTACCACAGCCAGTGGAGACAAACCCAGCATGCAACCAGAGTGATGAGTGCAATCTCTAGTGAGCTCTGAAGGCATTCCTGGCTGGCCTGAGGGTTTTGGAGAGTGACAGAGTCTTTCAAATTAAAGTGAATGGTGAATAAAGAGAGCAATTCTTGGCTACAGTGTTGGCAACCTTCAGAAATTGCTTCCAGAAATGGAATCTGAGATGAGAGAGCCAATTCTTCAGTCCTTGTGCCATGAAGCTCTTGCAAATGGAACAGAATGACAACAAATTACATTTTCCTAGGCAAAAGCCACTCATAAATTAGATGGTCTCTAACAGAAATCATGAAAACCACAAGAGAAAAGTGGGAGAGGGGAACAACAAGGAAGAAAATATTAAACTACTTACCAAACTACTTTTTTAAAAAAAAAAGAAGAAGAAAAAAGAAAAGGCAAAGAAATAAACTACCCAGTCAGGAACTATCCATGATGTGAACTCAGTGATGGACAAAAAAGAATTGAGGAAAGAATAGCTTTGGTGTAAAGTATAGGGTGTGCACAGGAAGGGATGGGGTTCCCATCAAAGTCACTTAGCTCTTGACTTTCTGAGCCTGTCAGGCTCTGTGAAGTCATGAACCCAGTCCTGTGAGGTATAGAGACTGTTATTGCAGTTTAGACCTCCTTGTGGACACCCCCAGATATCAATTTGATATCAAACCATTCAGCTTTCTTCCACCATCCCGCTCCACGTGTTTGTGAAGCCACCGGACAAGCACGCAAACAGGCATGGCCAATAATTGCTGGACATTCCATTCTCCACCCAGGCAGGTTAGACACAGCCGGTTCGTCGCTTCAGGGACCTCTCTGGCAAACACCTCATTACATATGCGTGATACTAACAAAAGCTTCCTGCCCGGAGCAGGCTACTGGACAAAGGTTGTGCCGTCCACTGATAAGCACTGCGCATCTGCATACTGGCCACATTATTGTTAATTTGGCTCTGATTCCATCATGCAAAGTTACGACCTTTCTGAGACATTGTCTTGCACCCAAAACTCATTGTTGTTCCCCGAGTAAGGCATAGCCTGCAGTCACAATTCACCCTATAAAACCTCCTGATTCTGAGACCTTCCTCGGATCGCTCGACCTGCTCCGGAGTTCCATCCTGCCTTACTGCCGCTTTGAGCTCCCCTCAGCTAATCAAGCTGAGCTTCTTCTCTGCATCCCCGGTTTCACTCCTAAGGTCCAGGACTAGGAGACAGGTGTCGTATCACCCATCTCCCTCTGAACCCTCCCTCTCTAACTCAGTTTCTGATTCCTTAGTTATCTGTGTGGCTGTGGTGTCTTTAACCTTTGTCTGTATTCAATAAAACATCATTTTTATTACTTTAAACCCATCTGACTGCTTGACTGACCTGACCCCGTAGATGCTGGGTTGCAAGATCCTGCTGAGTTACCCCGCCTCTCGCTAGCTTAAGTGAGTGCTCCAGCTACTTTCCCCAAGGTTGTGTTATATTGTTTGGTTATTTAGATGTCCCTCCCGGGACCCCCAGAGAACAGGGTAACAAGACCATAAAGAAGAACTATTTGTTGTCACCACAAAATAAATCTGAGGTGCTTATTTTTGGCCTCATTTAATCCTGCTTTGCCAACAGATTTGTACGTTGCAACAAAACAGTTGTAACAGAACAGCTAACAAAACACAACATAACATTAGAGACTGGACACTTTTTAATAATAGAAATAGGAAAAAGGTTTATAAATATCCTCTCTAGTTACCATGACTTGAAAAGAGGCATTTTATTATAGAGTTTCATACTTGTTCAGCAAGAGGAGTGGGGCCCACCTAGCTAAGCTGCTTCAATCTGGATTCTCTCCAGTTATGATATTACTGCCTCCCTTTATTCAAATGGGGGACACTCCTTTTTGTCACTGAAGTGAAGAACACTATCAGCATGCAGAGAGATCTTCTCATTTTCTGTTGAGAGGTGCTAGCCAGCTGAGAAAGTGCCCCCCCTAAACACCACTGAGTTTTGCCTGACTAGAGGCATTATTACTATGCCATACAGCCCATTCCATGATAAGGTATAATTGGCAATGAACCTTATTTAATTGGCACAAAATATCAATCATACATTTATGGTTGAAAAGCCATGCTGGCAAAGACGACTGACCATACACATGTAGGAATTAGGTCAGAGGGGACCTCAAGGCATGGCCAAGTCGTAAGTTCAGTGACGATTATTTGGAGAACTCAACTAAAAGAGTTTAATATGGTCCTCTCAATAGCCCAAACTTAGAAAACAATAGCCATCAAAACTCCCAGACAAAGCAACAATGACCAACATCCTGTAGTCTCCTTCCTACTGAACTTCCTCCTCTGTTTCTTCACCTGCCCAAACATTAAGAAGCTACTATGACTCCCATGAATGCTTTGTCACCTAATGCTAAGATCATTAGCTGGCTCCGGACCCCTTTGTTTGCTTGCCAGACAGCCACTAACACCTTACCCTTTGGGACAGAAAAAGGGTAGTTAAACCCTGGCTCAGACCCTGGCTCTTTGCTAGCACTTGGGCAGCACTCTGCACCCCAGATTCTTGTTCCTCTGTGCTTCCCTTAAACTCTTGTGTTTGAGCCATTTTGCTGCAATTTTCTTCTCTTCAGGATTGGTAAATATCCCCCACTTGATCCTAACTTCTTGCTATCCAATTTTCCCTCCTTTCCTTCTGTTAACCTTGTATCATTGTGGGATTGCTTGAATCTTGTGTGTGTTTGTGATTTCCCCCAGTAAAACATTATTTTGACCTCCAACTGGTGTCTCTGCATTAGTACTGGTATACACAGGTGAAAAGATCCAGAAGTTACCACCTCGCTCTTGCAGACCTCCCTTTTTGAGCAATAATTACTCATATTTTCATGGAAGCATTGGCATTGTGGGTGGATCCCTGAGTCACTCACCTTTTGTGGTAACAGCATTCTCAGAGTTTCATACTAACACTTTCCCTCCAGAAAGCAATCAGTCCCAGATGCCTTTGTGACCTTGCCTCCTGAGCCATGCGGGGGGGGGGGGCTTCTAGGGGAAAACCCCAACAGAAGTGCTAATTACACCAAACATACACATCATACAAACCTTACATATAACCCTCTAGGCTGCTCACTTTGGGAACGGAGGGATCCTGTGGCCAAATTACTTAGGGGCTGTTATTAATTACTGTTCCCCATATAAATATGGGGAGTGTCCACTTGCTCAAGTAGTTGGCCATAGCCAACTTAAAATAAGGATTTTCTTCAACATCAATTAACTTTAAGTTAGACCTACTTTGCACTGAGCCAAATTCACAGCAGGTAAGTGGCTAAAAAGTAGATTGTTACCAAGCCTACTTAAGTGTACAGTTGCTCTTCCACTTCCATGGGAGTTTGAGGCACAGGACACCTGTGCAAGTGGAAAGACCACAAATACTTTAAGCCTCCCAAGCTGTATTTAATATACACAAAAAGTACATGTACTGATGAAGTGTCTGGCTCTGGCTGCACATTATTCCCTCATTCACTAACTCACTTATGCTGGCAGGAGGGGGGATGGGATGGGATGGGATGGGATGGGATGGGGGAGCAGGAGAAGGGAGAAATGGGACACTCATTCCATCCTTCCATCCTATCCCTTGGGATGTGCTACAAATTAGGTTGAATCCCAAATCTAGAAAGATTTAGTGGATGTCAGAATCAAAGTAGGAGTATTAATAGCTTTATTTGTGTAAAAAAAAACAAGATATCTATAAAGCTTATATACAAATGTTCAAAGAAATGTAGTAACACATATTTCAGTCAAAGATTTTCCATAAAACTTTGTAATCCATCCTTTGCTCATTGTAACTTTTAACAAAGCAAACAAAGTGTTCTTTTAGTAGCCTCTTTTTAAAGAATATGCAAGCAGTTCCACTTGTGCAGCTTTCACAAAACTAACAGCAACTGATGGTGGAACATGTCAGCATGAATCTAATGTCAACTAAGGTCTATTACAATGATTTCCTTCATGGCAGAAAATGAAAAGAACTTATCAGCAATAATGTTCCTAGGACTATGCCAAATATCCTCTAATTTCAACATTTACTTTGAAAGAAGCAGACCTAACAAAACATTAACCTAACAAGTTTTCAAAAGAAAAACCCTAAATATATGCATTATTTTAAAACTATTCAGTGCCAATTTGTTCACTTGCCAGCCACAATATCTAAAGTGTCATTTCCTTCTTCCTTTGCTTTCCCTGGGACCATTTGCTGACATTACTGTCAGTTAAGTGCTGTGACCCACCAGATTTTCTTTAGGGATATCCACAGTATCATGGTCACATCGAACAGTGCACCGTGACATCATTAACAATATTAAACATGCTGCCTTGCCATAGCCAATAGGATGAAATAACAGTATGAGAAAATGAGGCCAAGGACGGCCAAGAAAGAGGGGAAAAAAGAGGGAGAGAAAGCAAGGCCATTTCTGCATTACACTGTTATAGTGCTAATATTCCACTTTCCATGTCCTGTGGAATCCTGCGGTTTGCAGGTTAGGGAGGGACATTTAGAGGTCCTCAGTAAATTAAAAGTGTAGTGCAGAAATTGGCCAAGTGGTACAAAGCATATGTAACCATATGTAACAAACTTGAATATGTTTCCAATGAATGGCGATGTAAAACAAGAGGTGCTTTGAGACACTTATTAAGATATATTGAAACACTTAATAAAGTATATGAACCTACGTAAGTAGTTCCTTTTCAGGCAACAAAGGAAGAAAATAATTGAACAAGGACATGTCTGGCTTTCTTAAATTTAAAAGTAAAGGTCCCATTAATTTCCAATGTATCAGCATTTCACCTGAAGTGGGCATATTCTTTATAAAATATAATAACTCATTGTGACTTTCACTGCTGCTTTGTCACTATCCATCCTTCAACAATTGTAAGAAGTCTGCTCCATTTCTGAATGCTAACAAAGAGTTCCGATGTGAGGCTGTGTATGATTTATCTCCAAGGGTGGAATTTCAGAGTATTACATGAAGAGTATAAATAGAATGGTGTCTTTATTTCTGGATGCCAATTTACTTTCATGGGAAAGATATAGTCAGCAGTTCAGAGGGAGGGGGAAAGAGAGAGAGAGAGAGAGAGAGTATAGACTCAAGGATCCTAAAAAAACTTATCATCTTCCCCTGGGAATTTGTAAAAACAAATCCTGAAATCCTGAAACAATCTGTTGCTTTGATTGTTTAATTAAGTGGAGATAAACTCATGCAGGAAAAGTGCATAGTTCCTCGATGTTAACTTGGTGAAGAGGTATTCTTCCACATATCAAGTCACATATCAAGGTCTAGAACAAAAAGTGGGAATCATATGGCTCTTGAAATGTTGCTAGACTGCAGCTCCCAGCATTCCTCACTGTTGGTCATGCTGTCTGGGGCTTCTAGAAGTTGCAGCCTAATAACATTTGGAGGAATGCATGATCACCATCTCTGAGCTAGCAGCTTCTGGATACTGCAACCAGGATATGGTGCCACATTTTTATTATGAACAAACAGCATAGATTTAAACTGTGCTAAGCCAAACTAAATGCCTTCTTAGCTTAGTCTGAGCTTATATGGTAAAAGAGGTTTTGTAGGGAAGAAAATGCTAGAGATTCATTGTCAGTAGAAAAAGTAGCTGGTGTTCTTTTTGTAATGTGTTTATTAGTGTGGGAAATGAAACAACATCAGTGTTTATAGAGTTAAATGTGTCTTAGTGAGAATAGCAGTGATAGGGTTAATCAGTGTTTCAGTGAACTAAAATCTCCTCATGTCTTAGCCACCTATTCTGACTTTTCTAACTGATATTCTTAGGGATCACTCCACCTCTTCTCTCAGCCTCTACATAGTTATAGTGTTTTTATTCCAATTGAACTGCCACAGCCATAGGATGCTATGGAATCCTGGGACTGGCAGTTCAGGGAGGTACATTCAGAATTCTCAGCCAGAGTGTCCCTGTGCCTAACAGAAACAGAAACAAACCTCAGGATTCCATATGATGGAACCATGGCAGTTCAAGTGGAATAATAGCCCTATAACTGTGTGGAGACAATAGGCCTCTGTTTTGGGCTGAAATGTTATTGGCAGGGTAGAGGAGGAAAGGACATAAGATAGGTAGATTTCCTGGAGAATTTACAGCTGATCTGAAGCAACCAGAAGCAGTAGCAACCAGCAGCACAGAGTAAACAAACAAAACAAACTCACTCACACACAAAAACCCAAACACTTTTCAAGGCATCATTCTGACCTGGAGATTGCTGTCCCTGCCCAAAGGCCCAGAGAAGAGGAATCAGATCATGCAACTTGGAAAATCTTTCCTGCGGCTGCCTGGTTTCAGGATATTTTTAAAAAACATTTTTGGTGCCTACTTTGTCTATCCTTCCTCCTTGTCCTTTCCGCCTGTCCAGTACCTTACTAGGTTCACAGTAGCTTGCAGAGTGGCTGCTTCAGTCTCATTAGGCAGGGTAAAGCAACTACCTGATGCAAGAACATGAGGGGAGCCTTTGTCCATTATTTCTGAACACTCAGACTTTCTTGGTAGGTTGAAAAACAGCCAGTCCTGTGCCACTTAAACTCAACATCTGTCCACAGTTACAGCACCAGTATTCACATAAAATGCAGCTCTTTATCTAATTCATTTCTGTATGCGCGATTGCAAGGAACATCATCGTATTCTTTGCTTCAGAAAGGAAGGCATGTTGAGCCTGGCCTGGTTTAAGGTGACATAAGACACTTCAGTGAAAGGTGCTAAAGGTTTCACCACCTTGCTATTCACACTGAATCCCTTATCACAGGTACTGAAAGGATGTATGTACTGAGAACTCAGATCAATTTTTAAAACAGTTTAGCTATCATCTCTCCCCACCCTCAGAAAAGATCCTGAGAATTACAGCTTGGTGAGGCCACTGCAAATTTTCTGTTACAGGTTCCTTTCCCTCAGAAAATTATACTTCTCTGGACGTTTCTAGGTTGAGAGAATGATTGTTGAGGAGTAACTACTAGTCCTACAATAAAAAGAAATATAAAGAATATTGAAGTATCATTTCCGTGAAAGGGAAGGCTTAACACAAAAATTGTATTTGGGATTTTTCTGTTAGGCATACACTGACATGCATCTGCTCATTTTGTCCATTTCCAGAAGAATGCAAATCAGGTATTCTGGAAACACTGGGACTAGTATTTTCTTGTCATGTGAAGCCTGTTAGAAGTGGAATATGCAAAGTCAGTGTCATGTTGACTGGCTTTTTTATATAGTGTTCTGGTGAATATTGATGAAGGAAACAAGTTTTTGTGAGTCTGGGGAAAATTTTTTTGGTCTGCTTTCAGTCTTTCAGGTCGAGTATATTATTCACAGTATGTTATGGAATAAAGGAATTTCAGAATTGGCTCAAAATTCTACTTAGAACACTCCTTGTGGAAGAAGATAAGAATTCTATTTCACTGCTACTGCAGGAAAAAAGATATTGAGATGGACATATTTTATTATGATGTACCAATAAAATCTGGTCTACCATATCTGAAAATTCATCTGAAGTTAAAAAAAAATGACAAGGAATTGTTTGATTTCATTTATCTTGGATAAAGTTTTCTGTGGTCACACACATACAGATGCAACAGGAACCAATGTAATTGATATTGGCCCTTTCTGCACATGGGAAAGGAACCACGCAAAAACGGGACTCACCGGATTCCTTTGGTGTCTGGTTGAGTCCGTTGGGACGAGGAGCAGTGCGAGCTCATCGTTCCGCACTGCTCCAGCATCCAAAATGGCGGCTTCCAGTTGGTGGAGGCTCTCCACCAACCAGAGAAGCTCACCAGCCTAAAGCCCACCCCTGGTAGATCTGCAGGCACGCACTAGTGAGTGCCTGCAAATCTGCACCGGAGCATGGCGATGGAGTGACATGGGGTCGCGTGCTCCGTGCTTTTTAAAAACCTCTTAAAAGAGGTTTTTAAAAAGCACGCTGCGCAACCAGTTCCGGTCGCTCTGAACTGGACTGAGGTGTGGAACTACAAAAAGTAGTCCGCCCCAGTCCACTCTATGGTGCAGAAGACCTCTGTCGGAAGTCGCTCTGCACCGTTTTAATAGCCCGGTGCAGAAAGGGCCATTGATTCCTTTTCAGTGCTAGGAAGTGTTAGATTAGAACTTCACCAACTTTAAAAAGTTCAGCCAAATATTCTCTTCTTAAAAGCTGTTTCATACTGTATAATAATAAAGCAAGATTCTCTTATTACAGACAATTTGGGGAAATTTGTGTTGAAATGTCTTATTTTAAAGAAAATCAATATTGTACAATATTGAACCATTACCAGATTTCCACTTATACAAGCAAAGTGACTCACATAAACTTATTTTGCAGTTTTGTACACCAGCAGTAGAATGCTAAAGTTATTCCAATGTACTGGGATCCATCAAAACCAGCAGAAACTGCCTCTTTTTGTTTCAGAGTTTCTGAACTTTCAACCAAGAACTCATGACTTGAGGTTGAAACCAGGATTACCACTCTGCTGTAGACTGATGTGGTCCAACCTCAAGGGACTGTTTCTGGAGTAGAAGCTAGTATGCAACTAACTGCTGTGATTTTTGGGCAGTCTGAATCCTTTGGGTTTGCAAGATTTGGTAGGAAGTCTTGCAGCTTGGAAGGTAGCCATCCTGTACTCTTTATAAGGAAGGACAGGGTATAAATCAAAACGACAAAAACAACAATATATTCCATTGTCAAAAGAAAGTGCTATAGATGAGCTTCCAGCTTTGGTTCAAGCCTACAGCTCCAGCAATCTTTGAATGGGAGAATACAGCCTCCAGGGACAGATTTGGTTATCTGAAGCTTTGGCCTAGTCTTCAAACTATTATTATCCTGTTATTAACTGTTATTATCCCTGTATTGTAGAGAAAGACTAAGGTAGAAAGAATAAACCTTTTTCAGAAAACCTCTTCCCATTTCATTGAATTTATGAGGGTATAAGACCATACCTGCAGAGTGTGGTGTAGAGTTGGCTTGAGAGAGCTTGATGCTGACCAGAAGACTTGGCATGGTGTTGCAAACCAATGGTCTGGGGCCTTATTTGGCAATGCAGTCTTTCGGCCACACCTTCAGCATAGAAATATTTAGCTGAATGTGTGAAAGGGTCCCCCATATGTGTGCATGCCTGTAAGTGTATTCATAATTTCAAATGCTGATGCAGGGCTAAGAAAATATCATCTCAACAATGGGCTTCAGAGTCATATCAATGTTTATATTTGCATATTAATCCTAGGAATAGGAGATGTGACTTCTACTGAGATCACATTTCACTGAGATGGGGAAGGAATGTATGGCAGAAGATTAGCAAGGATTCTTTGCTGTGCCTTCTATGCTGCAGTGGGATTGGCGAAAAAATCTTAAGTCTTCTTCTACTACCTCATCCTTGACATGCCATTGAGAAGAACTAATCTGAGAGATAAGTGAGCCCCTTGAGATAAACCCCAGAGACCAGGAGTGGACTCTCAAGTGCCCATATGACAAATTTGCTAGGCACTTTGAGGGGAAAATTACTCATGCTCAATCGGAACTTGATGCCATAGTTATTATAGGATCAATGCAAGTGTCCAGCACAACCTTTAGCTGTCCCAGTTTCTTCTTCCCACTTTCTGATTTAAAAATGTCCTGTTTTCTCTCTCCTCCTCCCCTTCCTCAGTTTGCTTCAATTACTGCAAATTGAGAACACAACTCAGTAGGAAGCAGCCTACATTCAGAATAAGAGGAGTAGAATCTTGTTTTTCCCAATAGGTGTTATGTTGGGATGCTCCATGACATGATTAATGATGATGAAGGCTTGTTGATTATCTTATGCTTTCTAATAATTTATGCAATAAACATGTTGTAGGACGTAGTTGTAGCTGTATGTATGTACTGGAGTTTAATTGTCAATACTTACTTTTATGTTTTGATGTCTTGTCCTTTGCTGTATGCCACTGCAGTAGGTCCTGCTATGTATTAAGCAGGTCTAGTTAATACTTGCTGTTCACTGTGTTTAATGGGGTTATTATATACCTTGCTTGATTTCATCCATATTGTATTACATATACGTATCATTGCTTGCATAGAACGAGCACAAGCAGTGCCTTGATATATTGTACCAAGGCAGTAGTTTGATACTGTAAATTGCTAATGTATGACTTATAGTTGTTCCTGGGAAACAAGGGCTATGCAATGAAAGTGTGATGTGCTGTGAAGGGATGATAGGATATAAACAATTGGGAAAACAAGGCTGTGTTGTAAAGGATACTAGGATAAGCTGTGAAACTGAAGGCAATAAACCGAACAGTTCTTTGGAGGTGCTTTGATGCGTAACCAGATGCCGAACTAGCCTTCAAGGATGGTTTTATTGTCTAGCATAACACCAGAGATGGCTATTGGAGAAGTTGTATATCAGCCAAGATCAAAGAGGAGCAGGATGCTGGGCTAGGGTATCAAGCCAGGCAGGAATAAAGGGCAATAAAAAAAAGAGCAGCTAGCAATGCAGGAATATAAACAACCAAAGTAAGCCTGGGCAGAATAAGGCTGACTGATGAATTAATGACACATGTGAATTCCAGTAGTCAATGTAATGTGTGCTGAATAAATATCAATTGAATCTATATAAGCTTTGTTGGTCTGATGGTCCTCAGTTTCAGCATCTGAAAGTTATTTCTGGTATCATTCTGTACTTCTAGTAAAGACTGCGTCTGTTCACGTGTGTTTTCACATTCTGAGTGTTCATCCTGGGAAGCAGTTTCGAGCTGACATCACAATAGGTTCAGAAATAGCAATCATTTTAGACTTCTGGAATGGAAAGCCTGGTTGTGTAACCATGAGTTGCTTCTTAGGATAAGCAAAAGAGATAAACACACTTTTTAAAAATTGGGGAAGTGAGACTTCCCTTAAGAAGATCTCCTCTGAATTATTATTCAGAAGGATGCACAAGTTTCTGTCTCAGGACCTTTCCACACTATATTGTCATAATGCCATTATTCCACTTTCAGCATCCTATGGAATCCTGATTTGCAGTTAGGGAGAAGTATTTAGAATTCTAAGCCAGAGAGCTCTTTGGCTTCAGAAAACTACAAAACCCAGAATTCCACAGGATGTTGAATATGGAATAACAGTGTAGTGTCGAAAGGTCCCCAGTTTCTCTTTCTCACAGACACACAGATTTCCCCATTGAATGGATTTTAGATTCTCCTCCACCTCTAACTGCCCTAAAATAGAATCAATATTACAAAGAAGCTTTCCTAATTTGAGAAATATTTATTCCTTCCTTGAGGTTTGAATTTTGTTTGTTTTTGAGATTTACATAAACCTATTATTGTAAGGCTTAGTTTTATCAATGTTCTTCTCTCTGTCCTCCTTTCTTTACCAATTCTCTCTCTGTGTATACATGCACTAGGGCTGTTCAATGCCATAGGAAACAAAGAGTCAATTGAGAGAAATGTCCTGGCTTTTGGGAGATACCGTACTGCTTATTAGAATCTATTTCTGCAGAACAAATTTTGATTTCAATCAACAATGCAAACATATACTATATACATAGAAGTACAGCACAATGAATTCAGTGGGATTTATTTAAGAATATATCTAGAGGATTATAGTCTTAGAGAGATATTCTGAAAGGCTATTGGAATGCATTTTGTTTTCTATGACTATCAGCTTTCCCCCCAACATATTTTTATTAACTAATTTCTTAATAACCTCCCAGAGCTAAAAGTACATTATTCCAGCCATTCATTTTTATTATAACAACAATGATGTTAGTTTAGGCTAAGAAGCTACAACTGGCTCAAAGTTATCACATGGGTGTTATATTATGGGGAAGTGAGGATCTGATCTATAGTGTGTATTGGGCAGAGGGGCTCAATACATATTATGGATCATCTCAAAATTATAGCTTTCTCTCTATAAACACAGAGAAAGCTGTGATTTTGAACAGTGTTTCATAAAGGCATTTTAATTGTACAATAATGTATTACGTAGAATTATATTTATTGTTAATCATGTTAAATGTGTGTGTGTGTGTGCACTGCATTTATTATTGTACTTACTGATTCTTTTTCTTTTCAGACTTTCCTAAACTCAATACATAAATTGCAAGGTTTCTCTACTTAATATAGTTGTTTTGTATGTTCTTCATTATTAATAACTTTTGCCCTCCTTTTGTCTGGCTACATCATTTTGATCATACTCTGCTTTTGCTTGCTCATACATGTCCTGGATTTCGTTTGTATAATACTAACTGTCCAGTTATCTAGCATCTATATATGCCATCTAATCAGGTTTGCTGGGAGCAGTTTCAATTGTTGTAGCATGATGATTTGGATAAGATGCTTGAATCAGTCTTTTAACAGGTGGAGGCTCAGCCATTCCCACCTTGTCTGATGAGATCAAGTAGTGTTGGACTGATCAGGAGCATCAGGGGGTGATAAATGCCTTACTATGCTTGCTGCCATGGAGGTGGCTCTAGTCCACCCTCTCCTGAAGAGGATCTCCACAGGCCACAGGTATAATGAGATCTACTGCTCTATCATTAATATCCCCTTTTGGGGTAAGGTACTTGTGTGTTTGGTGGCTGGGCAACTGTAGAAAGGAAAAATTGATTATTTGGACCCTTTTCATTCTGGTTTCAGTCCTGGTTTCCCTGATTGATGAGCTACTCTAGGTGATGTACGGGGGAGCACTACCCTCTTGATTCTCCCGGAACTCTTAGCACTTTCCATTGTTATTCACCATGATAGCCTAGTGTTGTGGAATGGGAGTGTGAAGCACTGTGCTACAGTGCGTCCACTCTTATCTGTACGACAGATTCAGGTGAACGGTATTGAGAGATTCCTATTCAGCCTCATGGCCATTAAGCTGTGAATTGCCCTAGGGTTTCATCTTGTCTTCCATGTTGTTCAGTCTAGATGTTGGCCAATAAACTGAAACTTAATCTAAGTGAGACAGAGTCTCACTGAACTGATGGTTCCTGTTCTGGGAACTGGATAAATAGCCTGTATTAGATGGGGTTGAACTCCTTCTGAAAGAGCAAGTGCAGAATTATGAGTATTCCTAAATCTGTTTCTGTCACCAGAGGCTAAGCTGGACTCTGTGGTATGGAGTGCCACATGTCATTTTCAACTGGTCTGCCACTTATGGTCTTTCCTGGACAGGGATAAACTAAGCACAATAGCCCATGTGCCAGTAATTTCTCGATTAGACTGTTGCACTGCACTCTATCCCAGTGTGGCAGTACCTTCACATCATGGTGGAATTGTGTGTACCTATTAGCGAAGAGACTATGGTGATGGTAGCATTGTCAATGGTAGGAATGCCCAAGTGAGCCAACTTCTGCTGAGAAGTCAGACTTAATGTGCCAAACACTTTAATACAGAGAGGGAAGCTACTGGGGAGCAGTAGTAGTATAACAGTGGTAGAGGATCTCTCAGGACCACAGCAGTGGCATTCTAATTCTTCTTGGTACTACACAGAGGGAGGCAATGCTAAAGCATTTCTGAATATCTTAATTTGAAAATTCCATGATGGAACAATCCAACATGAAGCAAAAGATAGTGCTCCTTCCTTGGAGGTTTTTAAGCAGAGGCTAGATGGCCATCTGTCGGGAGTGCTTTGAGGATGTTCCTGCATGGCAGGGGGTTGGACTGGATGGCCCGTGTGGTCTCTTCCAACTCTACATTTCTATGATTCTATGATTCTATGAAAACATGAGAGTCCAAGGTCAGAAGGTACTCACTGGGGATAATATTGTTGTGTCTATGGATTCCACTGGACTCAGGCCAAAAGGGCATTCAGTTGCTGACATGTTCATATGTGAAAGGAAAGTCTGCAGCTGTACAACATACATGGTAGGAACATGGAATGTGAGAAACCTGAATCAGAGAAAACTAAAAATCACAAAACAAGAAATGGAATACATAGATATATGTGCAGTTTTAATATATGTGCATTGCCCTGCCTCTCGTAGTGCTAGCTTGTGCTCTTTGCTAATTCCCAACTTTGTAATATTTGGAGAGCACTTAGGTGTCCCTCACTGGACCCCCAGAAATCAGGGTAACACAACCTTTGCAAGACCTGACTTTTGACTTGGAAATCATGTCAGTACAAGTTAAAAGCACAAGTTGGGAGAAATACTCAGCAAGAGATGATGAGAGTCAATAAATGGAAAATAAATGTTAATAATAACAATAACAATAACAATAATAATATCGGAAAATAAAGAATGTAAGGGATGTCAAAACTCAATCTACAAGTGTGAAATTGAATAGGAACCTGGATTGTGAATCAATATTATTTTGGGGAATCTATGACAACTGGTCTGTGAGTTTACAAGAAGCTTCAATAAAGTAAAAAAAAGGAACAACAATTCATTGATGGACTGGCTTACGGATAGACTTCCCAGGAAAAATGTTCTTTCCAGCTGGGACAAACTTGAAGAAATAGTTTTTATAGAGAAGGACAAAAGACACAGGTTATGTATGATTTCCTTGATAAAAGGTCTCTTAAGAATACTCAAATATAATCCAGTTCTTTGAAAAAACATTAAGAAGTAAAAGAGGAAGAAAGTGCCTGAGGAAGATAATGGTTTATGATTTATGGTTAATGAAATTGGCTTATGATTATAAGTTACTAGAGAAAAAAGTTATGAAGGGATTGAAGGTAGTTGATAATGATAAAGATAACTTTTTTTCTTTTCCCTCTTAAAGTGTTAATTTTAAATTTGATATTTGTATTACCTCAAGAAGAGTAATTGGAAAATAGCATTACTTTGTATGTTGCTTTTAAAGGTTACTTACTGTATATAGAATTATCATTTTAAGAATAATTAATTTTAATATAGGATGTTTTGTAGTGTGGTTTGATATTTGTAGTTTTGTTATTATTTTTTATTTTTTCTTGATACTTTATTGTTGTGTAGTTTATTTTTATAGCTTATTTCTTTGTATTTCGTTGTTTTCTGTAGTGTTTTGTGCCTTTTTATATTGCTTTTCATTGTCTTTTTCTTGTCTCTTTTATTGGATTCTATGTGACAGGAAGAAATTTATCATGTACCAAACCAGGAGGTGTTGATAACCACCGGTGATTCAAATGCAAAATCAAAGAAACAGCAGAACCAGGAGAATTTGTCCTCAAATCAAGAAATGAAGTGGGAGAGTGATTTACAGTTCCTTCAAAACATTCAGATTATTATGTCTAGCACTTGATGAACTCCTGCTCTGAAGAATACTGCCACCCTCCTCCACATAACTCAGTTCAAAGCCCTCCTGATCAGGTTTGTGAGCCTCTTAGCAAAAACATTCCTGCCAACCACTGTGAGGTGCAACCCATCACTTGCCAGTAGTCCATCTTCATGAAACTGCAGACCATGATCCAAGAAGACAAATTGTTCCTGGTGGCACCATCTGTGGAGCCAGTTGTTCACCTCCATTGTTGTTCTCTCTCTTCCTGGGTTATGTCCTTTAACTGGGACGATTTTGATGACCAGGGTTCAAATTCCACTCAGCCATGGTTACCCAGTGGGTGACTTTGAACAAGGCACACTCTCTCTGCTTCAGAGGAAACCAATGGCAAACTTCATTGGAACAAATCTTGCCAAGAGAACCCTGTGATACATTCACCTTAGGGTCTCCATAAATTGGAAATAACTTGAAGGCTCACAGCAACAAAACTACCTTGAGTCTAAACTGGGGAAAAGACAAGACAAGATGATGTCTCTCCTTCCCCTCCTCCTCCTCCTCTTGCTCCTCCTCCTGCACCTCCTCCTCCTCCATATTATTTTTGTGAATCAAACAGACTAGAAAGGAGTAATTGCAGGAGCAATGCGAATAGTGAAGTTTACAAGAATGTTGTCAAACCACAATGCTACAGTATGCTTCTACACATTATGCAGACCCAAAACTAGTACTACCTACCTGTGAACCTGCTTGTTTCTGACCTGATATATCTATATGTACAAATTTTGCAAAACTCTTGCAGCCTCTTGTCAGAGGAGACCTGATCTTTTAAAAGGCATCCCAACTCTTGAACACATGAATCAACAATTTCTCTTCACTGTCATTAATGAAAAGTTGTTATGTATCAACTACTGTTTCACTGCTATACAAGATATAACACTGGTTATTGAAAAGACCAGATTTTGTGTTCCTTCTGTATCTTACATTTTTCTGCAAGACAAAAAATTACACACAGAACAAACCTTGACATATTACCTTGAATTTCCTACATTTCCTACATTAACAGAGCAGGCTTTGAAAAGAAAAAAAATTTCTGGTTCCTGTTTGAGATATGGATCCATCAGAATTGATATTGTTGGTAAGAGAATCTGAATTTCTATACTGTTTGGCATTGTAATCGGCACTGTTTAAGTGTCTGGATTTTCAATGAGGAAAGATTCCTTTGGTATAATAACAGCTGAATAGGTGACAGAACTCCTCAGGATTTTTACATTACAATTGGAGTCTGTCAAAAACTGATTTTGTTCCCTGTTTGAATATCAAAACAACTTAAAATTGACTGGGAATTAAAATCTCTGTAGGAAAGAGTGAGGTGATTAGGATGTGGGGAAGCAATCAGCTTACATAGCAGCTATCTTTGATTTCTGTGGGAGGCAGTGAAAGAGGACTGGGATTTGGTGACTAAAGAGAATGAGCCACGTTGTGAAGGAATTAAGAACTAAACCTACATTGATTCAGAATTAATTGATTCAGAATTTTCCCTACTTTGAAGTCTCTTTTATTTAGAGAACTGTATTTTTACTATCTGTGACAGCGATGTTAAATGGATTGTGGATTTGAAACTTTCTTGAGCGGAGTGAGTGTGATTGACATGGGGGGAAAGGGTACCTTCATGGTGGCGACTTTTGCAATGAAGAAATGGAGGATTGGGAACTTTGACCTCGGTGGACAATATTAAGCTGTAGACGAGGTGGATTATAAATTAATTGTATTATAAACTTTATAAAACAGGCATATCAAGCAGAGACTTTTCTTTTTTCTAGGGATTGTTATGACGGTGGTTTGAAATTATTGAACAAATACATTGATAATATGGACTTACAACTCATGATTTAGAGAAATATTAAAAGTGGAATATTAAAATTGGACATCGTCTGGACTTTAGTATATAAACTGATAGAGATTTCTTATATTCTTATCCAGAAGATCCTTAGTTGTATAATTCATTGGGGTTTTTTATATCAATTTATATTAATTTTTGTATATATTTATATTCTAAGACAATGTGAAGTAATAATTTAAAAACACTAAGATTTAAGCTGAGATTTATTAGCAAATAGAATATTAACTATAAATATAAAAATAGCTCTTTCCTTTTTTGTTCTCTTTCTCTCTTTCTCTTGCTCATGAATTTATTTGGGAATTTGCATATTGGACTGGACTGGATTGAAATTTAAGCGCATTGAGTTGAATCAGACAGATTAAGTTGATAGTAATTGATTTAATACAAAATATATGGTAAATAGATTAATGGTTTAAGCCATTTTTAATAGACACTTGATCTGAAATTTATTGTTGGTAGTAAAAGATTTGATTAGCAGAATTAATTGGTTAATTGCTTAATTAACCTAACCCATTTAATTAGTAGAATTTATTATCTCTTTTGTTAATGACTAGTGATTTTTGATTTCATATTTAAAATCACATGGAGACAAGGAAAACCATTAAGGCTGAAAAAATGATAACTATTTTCTCTACTCAAAGAAAATCATCTCTGGATCCAACAACTAAGTTGGATCAGATAAGACCAGAATACGTCTCACTACTAGAGGAAATTAGAAATATACAAATGGAACTGTCGCAAGAAATGAAATGCTTCAGGACTGAAATTAAACATGACTTCAAAGTGGAATTGAAAAGAATAAAGACTGCCTTAGAAGGGCTTCAGGAAGATAAGAAATCAACAACTAACCAAGTTACTAATCTCGAGACCAAAATGGAGAAAACAGAAGTTGAAGATTTAATTCAACAAGAAGACGCTATCTGGATGAAAAGGCTTTATCAGACCTAAAATCAAGAGAGAATTGTTTGAAAATAAGAGGCTTGATTGAATATAAGGAAGAAAATCTATATGAAAGATTAACTTCAGCTTTAGCTGAATTCTTGTCATGTGAAAGAATGGAGTGGGAGATGGACAGAGTATTTAGGGCTGAATCCAGAATGGCAAGAGAAAAGAATTTGCCTCAAGATATCGTGGTATATTTTACTAATCTGAAGAAATCTAGAGACAAACTTGATAATTGATAATGAGAAAGTGCTTATTTATAAGGATATTCCCCCGAGGATTTTGCACAAAAGAAATGACTACAGATTTGTAACAACTTATCTGAAACACCATAACATAATATACAGATGGGGGAAACTTAAAAGTATCAGTTTCCACTTTAAAGGAAAGCACTTTTGAATAGAGTTAATACAGGAAGCAAAAAATTTCATGAAGAAATTTGGTAAAGAAGACTGGAAAGCACATGTTTAGGGATGATGAAGCCAAGGAAGATCTATATCCTGATGCAGAACAACCCAAAGCTTCAGACCAAGAAGAAGGAGGAGGAGGAAGAGGAGTAATTGCTGGAGGTGACACTGAGACTGGTGACAAAGAAGGCCAAGAAGAAAAAGATCAACTTGCACAAGAGTCTGTACCAAAAGAAGTAACAGTTGGGGTTGAAGACTTTAAAATCTGAAGATATTTACAGTTCTAGTATTACATTATCTTAAATGGATTTGAAGATCCTGTCATGGAATGGTGAAGGAATTCTGATTCTCCAGAAAAGAAGGAAATTTTTTCACTATCTTGGAAAGATGAAGTATGATATATTACATCTTCAAGAAATTAGAGTAAAGTGTGAAAAATTCATCTAATTCGGAACAAAAAACTGGGTACTGAATTTTTTCAGCCCCCAACAAAAAGAAAAGAGGGGGTGTGCTGTTAAAGAATGCTGGGTCAGACAGTCCAGGTCTGCAGTAGGAAAGAGTTAACTGGTTCACTTCGCTGCTATAGCAACCCAAGTAGTAAATAACTCTGCCCCTGTCCCAGCACAGCCAAGGTCAGCAGCTGTGGCTGAGGCTGAGAAACTAGCCTTGTTCTTGTTTGCATGTATGTCTGCTTCCACTGGCCTTGTAGATATGAGTTTGTTATGTCTTTGCCTGTCGTCCGGTTCACACAGGAACACAGCTGTGTTTTCACATGATTATGCCATGTATTTTGCCTACATAATATGCTGTCTGAGAATGCCTTGTGTGCTTTTGTGTCTTGCTAGCTGAACCTTTGACATGACTTGATTTGTCTTGTAGTGTTCTTCTCTTTGCTGTCTCTGTGTTTTGAGACATGTTCCAATAAAGCTTTTTAGTACTTAGACCCTGGAAGCTGTGTGGCTGGCTTTATTTTTCCTGGCAAGAAGATGGGGCTTTGCAGTGCCTTGCAACTCAGCCTGTTTGTGGGTTCAGCTTCTTTTTCAGCTGAAACCTCAGTTTTCCTCGACATGTGCTCTACATGAATCTGAAAATCCAACCTAAAGAAGTTTTTAATGATCCAGATGGAAAATATCTTGCAGTGGAAATATCTTAGCAAGACCAGATAATATTGTTGGTATGTCTATACGGGCCTCACAGTAAACAAATGAATTTTTACAAAGAATTAAACAGCAAAATTTCAGACTTAGATTATAATAAGGTGATGATTTGTGAGGGCAGGAATGGTGTTATTAATTAAAAAATTGATAGAAAATCAGAGACATTGATAAAAAAAAAATCAAGGAAAACTTCCACAATCTTTTGATTCTATGGTAAATAATCTGGACCTGATAGATGCTTGGCAATATTTATACAGCTTTTCAAAAGATTATAGTTTCTACTCAGAACTTCACGCCTCACTTTTGAGAATTGATATGTCCTTGGTCTCGAAATCTTTGATTAATACTGTTTCTAAGTCAGAAATTCTTCCTAAAAGCCTTTCTGACCATGGTGTGATAACACTATCTTTAAGGAAAAAAACAAATAGAATTTTCAACTGGAGATTAAATGAAAGACTCTTACAAGAAGACAGGATAATAACAAAAGCCAGTGAGTTATTAAAATAGTATTTTGAAGAAAATCTGAATATAGGAACAGATTTAGCAACAGTTTGAGATGCTGGTAAAGCTGTTCTTAGAGGTTTCTTTATCCAGCTGAATGCAGAGATCAACAAGAAAAGGAAAGAGAACCTACAGAGAATAAATGAAAAACTACAGAATAAAGAGAAGATCTTGAACGAAAATCCAACAAACAAATCTTTACAGAAAGAAATAAAAATACTGCAGAAACAACTTGAGACTCAAATCAATACAGAACTTAACAATAAACTTCTCTATATCCAACAGAGATTTTTTCAATGGGCTAACAAAGCTGGAAAGTGGTTAGCTTTAAGATTGAAAAAGTTGGAAAGTGGTTAGCTTTAAGATTAAGAAAACCTTGATTACTAAAATTAAACATGAGGAGAAAACATATACAGATCTTTCTAAGATAAAGAAAATCTTTACAAATTACTATTTGGAACTATATAAAGCTCAAGAAGTAAACAAGGAAAGGATAAGGAACTACCTATCTCAACAAAATATCAAGGTGTTAACCGCTAAGCAGAAAGAGGTTTTGAACAATCCAGTAACAATGGTTGAAGTAATAGAAGCTATTCGAAGAGCTAAGAGTGGAAAATCACCAGATCTTGATGGTTTCCTGGAATCCTTCTATAAAACATTTCAACATCAATTATCAGCAGTATTACAAGAAATCATGAATAAATCATTGGAAGGCAATATTCCAAATTCCTGGAAAAAAGCTGATATAACATTGTTTCATAAAGAGGATAGAGACCCACTGAATGTAAAGAACTACAGGCCAATCTTGTTATTAAATACTGATTATAAACTTTTTGCTTCGACACTATCCAGTAGACTAAAAACAGTGCTCCAAGAAGTAATTCCAGAGGACCAAGCTGGCTTCATTCCAGGAATTCAAATCAGGGACAATATTAGAAATATAATAAACATAAGTGAGTTGTGTGAGAAATATTTTCAAAGGAAATTGGCTGCAGTTTTCTTGGATATTGAAAAGGCCTTTGGCACTGTCAACTGGAAATTTTTGTTTAATATCTGCAAGAGGATGAATATGGGTGAACAATTTCTGAAATGGGTTAAAACCATATATACAAGTCAAACTGTCCAAATTATAATTCATGGTGAAAAATCGGAAAGACTATCCATCCAGAGGGGGACAAAACAGAGCTGCCCTTTATCTCCACTTTTGTTTCAGTTGGTAATTGAGGTCTTGATTGAGAATATCAGAAGCAACCCCAAGATAATGGGAATTAAATTAAAAGGCCATGAATATAAAATCAGAGCCTTTGCTGCTAAATTGGTGATGATACTAGAAGAGCAAGAGTGTAGTTTAAAAGAATTAAAAGCCACCCTTGAAGGCTTTGGAGAACATTCGGGATTGAACGTGAATGAAGATAAAACAAATATATTGACAAAAAACATCTCTGTAGACGAACAAAAGCAAATGTCATAATTATCAAGATATACTATTGCCAAGAAAGTCAAATATTTAGGCATTCAACTCACTAAGAAAAACTCAGCTCTATTTAAAAACAATTATGAAGTTATATGGAAGAGCATTCAAAAAGAATTGAAGAATTGGAGTAACTTAAATTTATCTTTTATGGGGAGAATCACAGCAGTTAAAATGTCTGTTCTACTTAAGTTTCTTTTCCTGTTTCAAACAATCCCTATTGTTCATAATGGTAAAGTGAATCATGCCTGGCAAAGAGATATTACTAAATTTATCGGGAGGGGGGGAGTGAGGAAGCCAAGAGTGAAATTGAAAACTCTTCAAGATTCAAAGGAAAGGGGTGCTTTGGGTTTGCCAAATTTAGTTTTGTATTACCATGCATGTTGTTTGAATTGGTTGCGGGATTGGATTAAACTTGATAAGAGAAAGTTGTTAAATTTAGAAGGTGTGGACCTGTGGTCAGGATGGTACTTCCATTTATGGTTCAACAAAGCAAAGATCAATAAGGAATTTAACAATCATTGTGTAAGAAGAACCCCTTTTGAACGTATGGAGAAAATATTTTCTAAGTTGTTGTTTGCAAACATCTTTGTGGGTCTCTCACTATGAGGTTTATTACAAAAAAGAGAATGTACTACTTGATAAATGGATAAAATATGAGGACTTGTCTGAGCCAGAAAATGACCAAATAAGAATCAGATCACAACAAGAACTTAATGAAATTGGAATTAGACGTAATTGGCTTCTTCACTGACCGTACCCAAAGGGTGGTCACCAATGGCAGATTCTCATCCTGGAGAGAAGTGACTAGCGGGGTGCCACAGGGTTCTGTCCTGGGCCCGGTACTGTTCAATATCTTCATTAATGACTTGGATGAAGGAATAGAGGGCATGCTGATCAAATTTGCAGATGACACCAAATTGGGAGGGGTTGCTAATATGCCTGATGACAGGATCAAAATTCAAAAGGACCTGGACAGATTGGAGAGCTGGGCCAACGCTAACAAAATGAATTTCAACAGAGAGAAATGTAAGGTCCTACACTTAGGCAGAAAAAATGGAATGCAGAAATATAGGATGGGGGACACGTGGCTGGCTAACAGTACGTGTGAAAGGGATTTAGGAGTCTTCATAGACCACAAGCTGAACGTGAGTCAGCAGTGTGATGCGGCAGCCAAGAAGGCCAACGCAATTCTTGGTTGCATCAATAGGAGTATGGTGTCTAGATCGAGGGAGGTATTGATACCACTTTATTCTGCATTGGTTAGACCTCATCTTGAATACTGTGTCCAGTTCTGGGCACCCCAATTCAAGAAGGATATGGATAAGCTGGAGCAGGTCCAGAGGAGGGCAACCAAAATGGTGAGGGGCCTGGAAGCCATGCCCTATGAGGACAGACTTAGAGAGCTGGGTATGTTTAGTCTGCAGAAGAGAAGGTTGAGAGGGGACATGATAGCCATGTTTAAATATTTGAAGGGGTGTCATGTCGAGGAGGGAGTGGGCTTGTTTTCTCCTGCTCTTGAGACCAGGACAAGGAGCAATGGATGCAAGCTGCAGGAGGGGAGATTCCGCCTGAACCTCAGGAGGAATTTCCTGACAGTCAGGGCTGTCCGACAGTGGAATGTGCTGCCACAGAGTGTGGTGGAGTCTCCTTCTTTGGAGGTTTTTAAGCGGAGGCTGGATGGCCACTTGTCGGGAGTGCTTTGAGGGTTTTCCTGCATGGCAGGGGGTTGGACTGGATGGCCCTTGTGGTCTCTTCCAACTCTACATTTCTATGATTCTATGATTCTATGATTCACAGACAACTCACGAAAAATTAAAGATTGACATAAAATTAAATGGATACCAATTGAAAGAAGAAGATTTGACAGCAATTTTGTCCTCAGAAAAATACAGAACTATCTCTTTAACTTACAAAATCTTACTGAAATGGGACACAGAGGATGAACCAGTTAAAACTTCAATGATCAAATGGGTGCAGAATTTTTCTCATGTGATTCCTTTAGATCAATGGGAAAAAATTTTTTAATAAAAGGTTAAACTACACAGCATGCCAAGACATCAGAAAAAATATGCATAAGATGTATTTTAGGCGGTATCTTACACCCAAACAACTGTCAAAAATGCAGCCAAACTGTCCAAACAAACGTTGGAAATATGATTCTGAAGTTGGCACGTTCTTTCACCAATGGTGGTCATGCAAAAATGTTAAAAAATTCTGGAACACAATTCATACTCAGCTGGAAAGAATTTTAGGGTTTCATTATGAAATGTCTCCTGAGCTTTACCTGCTTTCAATAATGAGTAATGATTTAGAAAAAAAGGCTGGGAAGTCAATATTTTATATGACAGCTGCAGCCAGAATGTTAATAACTCAAAAATGGAAACAAAAAATTCTGCCCTCAATATCTGATTGGGGGATGAAGCTTTTTGATATGCTACAAATGGACAGGTTTACATATGTATTAAGAGGAGTTAAGTTTGAAAGATTTGCCAGAGATTGGGACTGTGTGATAACATATTTCAGAAACTTTTGTAGGGAATATTAAGATGGTGACTATTGATTTTTGATAATGTTGCTGTAATACACAGGTACATATGATTTAGAGATGGGATTGACAGACAAGCAGAATTTTTTTTCTGGTTACTTTATTACTTCTCACCCAGGAGGGAAGTCATGGAAGAATGAAGAATGAAATCTGTGTAAATGGGTTGTATAAAATTAGGTCTGTCTGTCTGTCTGTCTGTCTGTCTGTATTTATATATTCCTTCTTTTCCGAGGTAGTATGATTGTCAATGTTATTGTTTATGTTTTATTGTTCATGAATAATAAAAAAAGAAACTGTTAAATGGAGCAGCAAAGGGAAACCCCCAGCACATGGTTGCCTCAATGGTGGGAGTTACCGTGGCATTGTTTTTCGACACCACCTTTGGAAACTGCACTATTCATATTATTGTTAATAAATAAGCTCAGCTCAAGACCTCATTGCTTATTACTCTTACTTCTGCCTCATCCATGCTTTGCTTTTCTTCCTTAACTGTTCTGTGTGGTACCTATACTAGCTCTTGTTTAAATCTACACAATAGTCTAGGCTATTAAGAGCCATGCGTATTTGACTTGGAGCAACAAGGAAGCTTTGAAAAAAATACTCATAGAGGACACTTTACACAATACAGTGTGCATGAGAAATAAAATGTTACCTTTTTAAAGTTTGTATAAGAAAGAAAATAGAGTGTTTGGGAATGAAAGTGAGCCCCTAATTGTCACTATATGCTAGAAAGAGCAACACTGTACAGAATAGCACACGTGTAGTTATTTTTATCTCACAGCTATTGCCTGCTTTGTTGTGATCCGATTAACTTTTCCCAAAGACTCTAGAGACAATTTTTGTTGGTCTTATACTGAACAAGTGCTATTTCACAGCCCAACAATTTTGTTCCAAGACAAAAGCCTCTCTCACATTTGTCTGGAGTCCATCCTTAATATAATCAGGTCCATGCAATCATCTGTTAACAAAGAGGTACCACACCTTACCATGGCTTACTTCCCCCACCTAATTCTTCTTTATCGGATTTCAATGTATCCACTGCTATCCTAACCAAGCCACATCCTTCTTCACCTGACACAGTTACCTCACTGGAGTTTCTCACAGCTGTCAACTTGCTTGCAATTTTCAATACTGCAGCCAAAATAATTGGGCTTCTTGCAACAAATCTCTGTCACTCTGCTGCAACCTGTTGGACTTACCCAACCATCTTAGATCAGCACTGTCATCCTCATTTCACATCCTCCCTGATGCCTTTCTACATCTGTCTTTGTATTGACTTATGCAGAAGCAGCAATTTCTGCTTTCTGTAAAGGTCAGGAAAAAAGGATTCAGAGCTTCCCCTTTCATAGGGCTGCCATGTTCTTTGAAATTCATGGAGAAACAACAGGAAAACCTTGATTCCTTGGGATAATTTTTGCCAGAAAACTACACAGAAAATCCACCAAACACATGAAAACACACAAAACACTTGAACCCACACATTCAGTGCCCAAAGGGCCTCTCAAACATCTCTGTTTTCTTTATAGTCCCTCTCAAAAATGACAGCGATTGATGTGACGTCACCATTTTGAAAGGATCTACAGAGGAAAATGGAGGGTTTGCGTGGCCCATGAGAGTTCGGGGGGGGGTTTCCCCATTCCCTCACACGTTTGCCCATCCCTGTACTAGACCTTTGCTCTTCAAATTTTTCCTCCGCATACAAAGAAAAAATGTCTGCTGCAAGCTCTATCCATTGTTCTCCTACTTCAGGAATTCAGTCCACCCTTAGTTCAATGAAACTTCTCTTAAGATTAACAAATAATTTTTAAGACCACTCAGGCAAGCACAGACTCCCTTCCATTGTGATCTCAAATCTTCAGTGAACACTGGATATGGAACTCTTAAAAGCACAAGAACTACCTATATTCCCTTTCATATGTTCAATATAACATTGTTGTTGGTTGTTGTAATGTGCCTTCAAGTTGTTATTACTAAGTGTATTAGATGGATTGCATGCAGTTTTAATGGTACCTAGGAGGCTCAATTTAAATAGCTGGCTTAATCTCTCTCTTTTTTTCCCCCCTTCTGGAGCTTGATAACTGCACCCACTAGATCAGTGGTTCTCAACCTGTGGGTCCCCAGATGTTTGTGGACTTCAGCTCTCAGAAGCCCTGAGCATTGACCATAGTGGCTGGGGCTTCTGGGAGCTGAAGTCCACAAACATCTGGAGACCCACAGGTTGAGAACCACTGCACTAGATTGATCATTCCTGAGCAGTCTCAACTACACAGAAGGTTTTATGATCTGAGTAATGCAATTCTCATGTCACAATTTTGAATGACAGAACTGTCTCATTACAGGACAATTCTAATAGGCTTCCCCCCACCCCATAATAGAAATACCATATATACATTACAACATTCCATCAGTCATGGGGGATATTTGACAGTGTTTACTGCATGTATTATTATATATTGGGAAGAATGCATTTTGAGCGTCTAATGCTCTGGAGAGCTGGATTTCACTAGTGCCCCCAGTAGGTTAGCTTGGCTTTGTGTTGCCTTGTCCTTGTTTCTCTTCAGATGTTATTTATGCTCCTGAAAAGTGTTTGGCAAGTAAACATCATCACTTGCCACCAGTTCTCTGCTCTGTTTTGCAATATTTACGCATGAAATGCCTGTAGCAATTAGTAACTGAACAAACTTTAAGGAGCTTCCTGGATTTCATTTATTAGTAAAATGAGAAATGTTCCAGACACAGCATGAAATACTCAGCTAAGATGCTAATTAAAGACAGATAGCTGCATGTGGAAAAGAATAAACATACTTGGTGATTAGAAATAAGACCTGTCTTTGAGATCCCTTTGACATTGTACAGGAAACTAAGTCATCTGTTGTAACATGAAAAGTAATGATAAGATCTGTTGTTGACAGAGAGCTGTGCTCACTGAATGTAATGTGAGGCATGATGAGTGTGCTTAATGTTCTGCAGCTTTTGAAATAATCTCTGTACGCAGCTTGTGACTGATTGTAAAACATTATCCATAAGTGCAGAACCTAAGGTGTGTTGAATATATCATGCCAAATCCTTGATTTCTAAAAAGAAAAATCCTGTCGTTACCACACTTTATACCCTCCATCCTGCTGGATAGCAAAATTGGTGAGGAATATCATCTTCCTACAAAATTAGACATTTACAGAGGGAAAACATGCAATAGAATGACACTGGCTGTAAGCATGTGCTGGGTCAGGATGGCACCAGGATGGCAAAGTAATAAATTCAAGAGGATTAGAAAGAAACCCCTGATGTTAACAGGTTTAGGATAATCCTCTCCATGACCCAACCAATAAAAGACAAAACTTCCCAGGTGAAGCAATCAACCACCCCTACTGTAAGCATATTATACAGAGACCTTCCCTATTCACTTTACCTGACCAAGACATTAAAAGACTGTCATGACTCCCACCAATGCTTTGTCAACTAAAGTTAAGACAATCAGCCCATTCCAGACCCCTTTGTTTGCTCTACCAGAAAGCAATTAACATGCAGCCCTTCAGGGTAGGAAATAGGGTACTAAAAACCCAGTCCCAACCCAGGTAATTTGCTAGCACATTTGCTAGCTGAACACCAGACTCCTGTTCCTCTGTGTTGCTGTCAAACTCCTGTTTGAGCCACTCCATTCTGATCTTCCTCTTCAGGACTAGTAAATATCACCCCTTCTACCCAAAATCTCTCTCTGTCCAGCCTTTCTCACCTTTCCCTTTAATAGTCTTGTATGGTTCATGAGATTGCTTGATTTCCTGGGTTGTCTATTAATTTCCAGTAAAGTAACTGGAGTCCTCTCTACAGTTAGCACTGGTATACACAGGTGAAAAGATCCTGCCATTACTCTCTTCTTGCAGGCATCTTTTGAGCTAATCATTCCCCAGATTCTAAGGAGACACTGCCACTGTTGGCAGATCTCTCTCTCTTTTTTTAAATTTTTTTTTTTTACATCAAACATAAAACATTCTTATTTCTCACCATTATATAAATGTTCGTTACAAAATCTTTACCATTTATTAACTCTAATTCATATATATATACTAATCATCAACACTAGTTTATCTCTATCTACTTACCCTCCTTCCCTTATTTCACCTACAGTATTTCGAGTGGATATTCCATAACCTTCCTTGACCAGCTATTATCATTCCTTTTATGTTATAAATAATACCACTACCTACCCAAAATTCCTTTTATCTATGCCTTTCTTACAATTTCTCTTCTGAGTTAATTTCACCTTCCCACTAATCCTTCCCCCATTGGTTTTCCCAAAGGGGTTTTATTAGATTCCATTCTTTTTATCATTTTTTTCTTGATCTATCATTTAACCTTGAAGTGAGTTCATCCATTTCCCATAACTCATATAATTTCCACAACCAGTCATCTATCTTGGGGTTTTCTTTTGTTTTCCAGTTTTGTGCATATACCAATCTTGCTGCCGTTGTCATATATATTATCAGCTTTCGTAAAGCTTTTTCCTTAAAGAATTTAACATCCAGTATATTTAACAAATATATCTCTGGACTCATTGGAAACTTTAAATGAATTGCCTTAACTATACATTCGTGGGTCCTTCGGCTCAAGAGGGCGGGGAAAGTGGCCGTCGCCTTGCACAGCTGCAGGACCGACGGTTGGCATTTTGGGTTTTTTCCCCCCGTTTCAAGTGTAAAGAAGGGGGGGGATATATGCCCTTGGAAAAGGGGAAATTGGGGGTTTTTTTCCCAAAATTTTTGCGTTTCCCCCCCAAAAAGAAGACCCCGGGGGGAAGGAGTGGGTAAGGAGATAGCTGATGGTCGGGAGCTACCGGAGCCTGAGCTGCCACCACGAAGGGTAATGGCTGCGCCAAAAAGTTTTAAAAAATAGAGGGATATGAAACATGTAATTTTAAATTTCTCCCCTGCTGCTGAAACCAAGGCATAGAAAGTGCGCCCTTCTCAGGAGACCGCCTGAAAAAGAAAGGTTGGAATATTCAGAGAAGGTGGTAAAGTGTTTCTGACGAATATATTGGGTAAATCGTTTAAAAGGAGTATCGTATTACAAGGACACTTTAAGAACATTTTAAGAAATCTTTTTTAAAAAATTGCCGCCAGTTTTAAAACTTGTTCAAATTAGGGGGTCAAAACTGCGAATTATAGAAACTTTAAATAGTTTAAATTGTATTTAATTTTCCCCCCTTTTTGAAAATAATTGAAGTGCGACAGGAATAACTGCGAGAGATTCAAAGGGGACTAATGGAATGGGGTTGCTTCTATTTTAAAGTGTTTAGTGAAACAAGGTAAACAAATACTTTCCCTTAAAAAAGCCATTGTAATAGAACGTGATTTTGGAATAAGACTTTGATGCTGATGAACTGATGAACTGAAGCGGGAATTGTTGGTGATCTAAAGGGGGGGAATGAGTTGGAGCGGGAAAAGGGGAAAGGGGAAAACGATAAATCACTGAAGGTTGAAAGGAGAAAAGAAAGGATCGAAGAAAGTGAAGTGAAATCGCTGAGAGTTAGTGAAAGTTGGACAAAGAAGATCGGTGGAAGACGTTGGAAAGTCGGGGAAAAGTGACATAGAGAGAAGTTGGAGGAGAATAACAGGAGCTGAAGGTGTTAGAACGGGGAGAGGAAAAGGGGGCCGGGATTGCTGTATCATTGGCTGTTTGTTTATTATATTTTTGGGAAAATTAATTTATAAGATGATATTTAATTTCTATTTAATTATAAGGGATGTGTTATTGAATTTTCCCAATTTGCGGGATTGTTATACAATATAACAATATAAGGAAAGTATAAGAAAAGGGAAAGGGGAATACAGCCTGGGTGAGATTGTAAACAGAGGGAAAAAAGTATAATAAGTGGGAGGTGACTTCAAGGACATAATTTAAGGTTTGTTTATGTAATTGCTCTCACAGTTGCAGTTGAGAAGGATAGGAGATGGGGAAGAAAGGTGACGTTAAGTAAATACATAGCAATTAGTAATAAGTAATAAGCACCACTACTGGTTTTTTAAAAGAAAGTGGCTGGGTTTAGGTTTTCCCCTTTCCTTTTAGGTATAGAGATTTATAAATTTAAAGAATTAAGTAGGTCTTTTAGAAAATATTTGGGTTTTTAGTTTTCCCCCTTTCTTTTAAGGAATAGAGATATATAAATTAAAAGAATTTAAGTATATAAGTATTTAAGGGATTAAGTAGGAGTTTAGGTTTAAGAAAAAAATTTAAAAAAATAATTTAACAATTTAACAATTTAATAATTTAATTTACTTATTGAATTGACTTGATTAATTTAATTTAAAATTAACTTAATTAACTTAATTGATAATTTAACTGAGATAAATTTAGATTAGTTTTTAGGTATAAATTTGGTGGAATATTTAATATTTTTAATAGATAGACTAGACATAATTAAATTAGGTAAAATAAATTTAAACTTAAATTTAAAATAAATAAACAAGTAGAATAAATTGAGAATATAGAATATTGAATTTAGAATATAAAATATCGAATATAGAATGTAGCGTGTTAGGTTTTGTAAGAAGATGGCAACAAGAAGAAGGGTTGCACAAACTCAGCTTCAGATGGTCCAGATAAAGAGAGCCTCAGGAGTTTTGGACCCAAGTCTCCTATTAGAGGAAGTCAAGAAGATTAGACTGGATATGCGAGCCAAAATGAAAGAACTTACAACTAAGTTAAAGGGGGTTAAAAAGAAATGAAGAAGGATTTAAAGAGAAATTGCCTGAAAATTTGGGAAAAAAATGTAACAAAGGATCTTAGGCACAAAACAAGAATGTTGATGAGATACAAGAAAGGAGGGAAGGTGCTTAAAAAAGTTATTTTAGGGGCTATTGAACACGGGGGAAGGAGAATTTATCAGAAATTATCAGAATTTATCAGAAATTAGATACAGAGAAAAATGTGTTAAAATTAGAGGTCTTGAGGAAGTAGATGATGAGAATTTAAAAAGGATTGTCCCACTATTGGCGAATTTTCTTGGCTGGTCGATGGAGCAAATGGATATCGAAATTGTTTTGGGCTTCTGAAAAAATTTGTTGATTGCACAAAAAAGAAAAGTCCCAAGGGACATTGTTATTTATTTGGTTGGGGAGGGGTTAAAATTTTGATAATCTAGGTTACACGAACAAATTGATAATAGATGGAGCAGAATTGAAAATTTTTAAGGATGTGCCATCAGAGATCTTAAAGAAAAGAAAAGACTATGCCTATTTAACCCAGGAGTTGAAAAAAAAAGAAATCACGTATCTTTGGGGGGGAAATTTGAAGGGGTTATATTCATGCATAACCAGAAAAGATATGTGATTAATACAATTTTCAAGGCCGAGGGAATTTTTAAGAAGATTGGCAGAAGAAAAAAAGAAAAAACCGGTATCAAAAGGTTTAAAAGTAAGTGAGAAGAAAGAAAGAGAGAGAAAGAAGAGAAGGGAATTACCAAGGAGAGAAAAGGAAGAACAAAGATTAAAAGTGGGGGAAAGACCAATCAACGGAATATTTTGAACAAGCCCCTTAGAAATAGGAAAAGAACAACTAGAACTAGGGAAAAAAAAAACAGGAGGAAGTAGATAAGGAACAAGGACAGGAAGAAGTTCAGAAAAGAAGAACAGGAGGAGCCTAGTGAAGAAATTTTCACTGGAGTCAGAGGAACTAGAATAGAAGGGTTTGAAATAGCAAATAGAAGAAATAGCAGATAGAAGAAATTGGAATGAGGGTTAAACTTTCTCTTGGAATATTAGAGGGTTAAATTCTGCAATTAAAAGGAAAAGAAAAATTCACTATTTAGAGAAACAAAAATGTGACATTTATTGTATTCAAAAACCCACATTACCAAAAAGGGGAAACCAAGTTTTGAATAATAAAAGATTAGGTAATGTATTTACGTCAGGAATAGATAAAAAAAAGAGGGGTTGCATTATATGTAAGTCTAAAGTTTGGGGCCCAAAAAGAAGTTATAAATGATGTTCAGGGTAGGTACGTAGGTGTGGGGGTTTAAAATGTCAAATAAGATAGTTCTAGTGGAAGGATTATATGCCCCACTGGAGAATAAAAATGATTTTTATCAGAAATTATTTGAGAAATAAGGGAAGTTGATTATCAAAATATTATTGTTATGGGAGATTGGAATGGGCTGTCCAATCAGAATTGGACAGAACCAAAATAAATAGGAAGAGGAAGAATGAGGGGAAGTTGCTGAAGATGTTTCATACCATGGTAGAAAGTCTTTTTTTAGTTGATATTTGGAGAAGCTTATATGGTAAGCGACAATAATATACGTATTATTCTGAAAAAATATAATACATGCTCTAGAATTGATATGCTCTGGTGCACAAAAACTATTGTGAAACAGATAAAGAAAATGGAAATCTTGCCCAGGGCTAAAAATCATGCCCCTTTATTGTTAACAATAGAAGATCGAAAGCCAGAATATAATAAATTAAATGAAGCATTATTTAAAGATGATAAAATAATCCAGAAGGGTAAGATAGTCTTAGAAAAATTTTTTTCGAGAGAATCTTGGTAAAAATATATTTACACGGTTTGGGAAGCATGTAAGGCAGTAATACGGGTTTTTTTTACCCAACAGGATATAATATATAGAAGGATTTTAAAAAAGGGAAAAAGAAAAGAGTTTAATGAGTGAAATTCAGCAATTAGAAAATGATTTGAAGGTTACACCAAAGAATACTAAGATACTTTACCAATTAAAGGCATTACAGAAATTAATATCTATTCAGGATACCCAAGAAATGGAAAAGGGAAAATTTAAAAATTTTTAAAACAGAAAAATTTCTTTTTTGCGAATAAAACAAACAAATGGTTGGCCTATAAAATAAGAAAGGGGAAAAGAAAAGTGTTTTTATATTCCAGATAAATGAAAATAAAAAGACGTTAGTTAAAAAGGAGGAAATAAAAAAGGCTTTTGAAAATTTTTATAGGAATTTATATACAGGTCAGAAAAATTTAAACAGACAAAACGGAATAAAAAAAGAAAGGTATTTAAATGAAAAGGGGTTCCAAAATTACAGAAGATCAGAGGAATTTTTTAAACCCGAATATAACTAGAGAAGAAGTTATTCAGGCTATTCAGAGACAGAAGATAGGTAAGGCACCTGGGCCAGATGGTCTTGTTGCACTCTATTATAAAATTTTCTCTGAGCAATTAATAGGCCCACTCTTAGATGTCAAATTTAAAGGAGTAACTAGGGAAGCGAACCCCCTTCCCGGAAAAATAAGTGAAAATATCGGTAATTCAAAAAAAGATAAGGATCCTAAGGAACTAGGTAATTATAGGCCCATCTCTTTGTTAAACGTAGATTATAAAATATTTGCAACAGTTTTAACGGAGAGATTAAAGAAGGTCATGTCTACTATAATTCATATTGACCAAAATGGCTTTCTGCCAGGTAGATCATTGAAAAATAATATAAGAACCGTATTAAATATTATAGAATATTTCCATAGGCATAATGAAAAGAAACTAGCGTTGTGTTTTTTAGACATGGAAAAAGCTTTCGATAGGGTTAATTGGAGTTTTTTAGAACAAATGGTTAAAGGTATAAATTTGGGCTCCCATTTCATAGAGTGGGTAACGGCTATTTTTGATAATCAAAAGGCTAAGATTATAATAAATGGTGAAACATCACAATTTATAAGCATAAGTAGGGGGGTTCCAAAGGGGGCTTTGGCTCCTTTATTATTTATATTAGTATTAGAAATTTTTAGTAATAAGATAAGGGAAGAATCACGAATTAAAGGAGTTAAAATTAAAAAAAATGAGTATAAAATCAGCGCATATGCAGATGATTTAGTGGTTATATTGGAGGATCCTAATAATGGTATTGATATGTTAATGGAAAAAATTAAAAAAAGGAAAAATTTTGGGATATTGTCAGGTTATAAAATTAATATAGAAAAGACTAAAATGATTGTCAAAAAACTTCAAGGGCAAGAACAAAATTTAAAGGAAAAACCTGGATTTTTAAAGCCAAGATGGAAGGTATTTAGGAATTAACATTACGAAGAATAGTGTAGACTTATTTGATAATAATTATAAAAAGCTGTGGTTAGAAATAAGGGATGATCTTAAAAGATGGCAAGAATTAGAATTATCTTTAATGGGTAGAATAGCTGCAATTAAAATGAATCTATTGCCAAAAATTAATTTTTATTTCAGAATCTTCCTATACTTATTAATGAAAAAGCTTTCAAAGAATGGAGTCGAAAATTTAAGGAAATTTGTGTGGGAAGGGGGAAATTTTAAAAAAATTAAATTAAAAGTATTAGAAGATAACAAAAAAAAAAGAGGTGGTTTTGGATTACCTAATCTTAAATTGTATTATCATGCAAATTGTTTACACTGGGTGACGGAGTGGATAAAAAATTGAGGAACACTAGGCTGTTGAATCTAGAAGGAGAAGGTTTGTATTTCAGTTGGCACGCATATGTTTGGTATGAAAAAGCGTCGATAGATAAAGAATTCACATCACATTCTTTAAGGAAAGCTTTATTGAAGGTATGGCAAAAATATAAAAGGAAATTGTATTTAAAAAATTTTCCCCTCTGGGTCTCGGTGCATGAGGCCTTCTATAGGAGGGAGATTCCTAGGAGTGATTATTGGATAACATATAAGGATACGTTGTATATACATAGGGGAAAATTTTACATTTAAATTTAAAGAGGAACTTTTGTGCAGGGATGGTCTACGCACTGGCTTTTATTTATGCAGTTAGTGGATAGATTTAAAAACGATAGAACAGAGGGATTTGAGATTATGAAAGGGAATTTGATAAAAATTTTAAAATCCAATGTTAAACATAAAATTAATTTTTTGTATAGTGTTTTGTTAGAATTGGAAAATGAACAGAAGTAATTAAGCACACAATGGTAAAATGGGCCCAGAATCTGAAAATGTAATTACCATTGATCAGTGGGGGGAAATTATGGGCAGACACTTGGCAATTAATAAAACCCCTAAATTTTTGGGAGAATTATTGTAAAATGCTGCACAGGGGGGGATGTTACCCCCGTTCAGATCACGAAGATGCAGAAACTTCAAATGACACCTGTTGGAAGTGTGAACAGAAAGGTTCATTTTTTCATATACGGTGGAATTGTGATAGTGCGAAAAACTTTTGGGTTGGGATACATGAGAAATTGCAGGAGACTTTAAAAATAAAACTTCATTTATCCCCAAAAATTTATTTGCTTAATATTTTGGAAGAGTTACAGATAGATAAATTAAAAAAGAAAATTGCTCTTTATATGATTACAGTGGCTAGATTATGTTATGCACAAAGGTGGAAAAAAAAGCATCCCCCAAAAATTACGAAGATTGGTTTTTAAAATTATTAGATATAGTGGAGGTGGTTATTACAATTGAGTCTTTAAGGGGTAGAAGGAAAAGAGAAATTTTTGATGATTGGAAATTATTGTCCCCGATGTGTGAAGAATTTGTAGGGAAAAAAGGGGAAAAGTTTTTTTGGAATAGTTTTGGTAAAAGCGGCATTTAGAGGACAAGTTTTCGAATAGATGTATGGATTAAATTTGTGTCCTAAAAAGAGGAATTACTAAGTGATATGAGATTGTATTATATTATGAAATAATAGGAAGGCGTGTGATAAAGAAGCTATTTATTTGGTATAGTTAAGGTTAAATGGTCGCTATTAATTTTATTTTGGAATTGTAAACTGACTGTTTCTTTTTATGTATAGATATAATTAATTTATTCAATTATTAGAAGGCATTAATAGATAAGGAAGCATATGTTATTAGGTTTTTAGCAGGGGGGGGGGGATAGAAGGGGTAAAGGGATTAGGGCGTAAAAAGGGGGGGGGGAGGTTGGGGGGAAATTTTTTTGTAGAGGTATAAGTATAGGCACTGGGAGGATTACATATATACTGTTTAGTTGTTATTGTTGAAGGGACATTTCAAGTATGTATCATGTAAGTAACTAAGAAGTTATTAGTTTGTTTTAAAAGGTTGGTACGTGCGTTTGTAATATGTATTCAGTCATATGTATGTAATATATATTTGTATTTGGGTTTTTTAAAAACAACAAAACATTTTGAACCCCCCTCCCAAAACTCCTTAGCTTTTTTGCAAACCACCATAAATGATATAAAGTTCCTTTTCCTGGGCACTTCCAACATAAATCATTCCCATTTTTATTTATTTTCGTCCTTGCACTGGGGATATAATACCATCTAAATATATCTTATAATAATTCTCCTTTAGCTTTGTACTAACACAGTATTTTCTAACACCTCCATGAATTTCTAGCTTTGTATCGGAATTTCATGTCCCAAATTTTGTGCCCATTTTATCATATTTTCTTTGATTACCTCTTCTTCCATATGCCAATTTAACAACATTTTATAAATTTTACCCATTACATGGGTTGGTCTTAACAATTTATTGAATTCATTTCTCTTATTTCCATTCCTTTTAACTTCTTATCCATTTTAAATTTTTCCTCTAATTGCCTTTGCAATAACCAATGTGTAACAATACCCAATTTTGCACTGTTGGCAGATCTCAAATCTCCCATTACCTTGAACTGTAAGTCTTAGGTTTGAATTATTTAAACCACACTATTGAGAACTATATATGTTAATTAAGTGGCAGCATGCACAGGGCTGCTAATGTGTTTCTTCACCCCTCAGTCAGCATTCTGCCCAATTGCTAAAATCATAACACTTCACAGCATCATCAGCCTATAGGAAAGGGGAACATCTTTTGTACTGTTCTATGTGTGTGACGGACACTGAAATCCATGAAACCAAGACATTGTGCAGTAGGGTGTCATCATGGATCGTCACTATGCAACACATTCTTGCTCTTATGTTCAAACAAATGTTAAATGTGTCTGACTGCACCCTCATCTGACACAGCTTATTCCCTGCTGAAAACTAACCTTTTATTTTTAAAGATTTCCAAACTGCTTGCTTGCTTTCCTTCCTGCCTTCTGCACCACCATATTACTTCTGGAAGCATAAATAGATTAATTAGACTTACTTGATGAGCAGGGGCAAATTACCTGTGTAATGTGCTTTTACACAAAAGGATGTCTTATACATCTGTCCACACTGTCCACTTAAAAGGAAGTATTAACATAATAGTATCACCTATATTTTCTCTGTTATATCATCAGGATGTGGATGCAGTATCTCTGGTGTACTTGTTTCTTAATGTATTTGGTTAATGGAATAATATTGTATCAACTAAATAAACTGTGAGGAGTGACATTGAGCAATTACCTTCCCTGTGACCCATTTTCAATAGCATGTTAACTTCTGTCTTGCTTTTTTTATTACAAATGTTCCTTTATTGGGCAGAAAGGCATACCTCTTTCTAGATTAAGGGTATCTTCACTCTTGATAATGAAACAGATAGTCTCAATTAATGGACTTTGATTTCCAGTGACTACTCCAAGCCCCAGCAAATTGTGACACACCACATTCACCCAAATGAAGACAGACAAATAATGTATATTTTTTCAGTGGGAGATGGAGAGCTACAGTTGTCCTCTTTATGTCATTAGCTCCATATCTCTCACTGTCTTATTTGTGGAGCACTCCCCTACAAGTTCCTCTTCCTGTTTTCTTCAAGCTATAAGGAAGCACTAAGGAATATTTTTACCTACAGCCCAATACTTCCAAACCTTCTTCCTGCTCTAAGTGCATGGGTAAGGGAAGCATTTAAACAGCCTGAAACCTTGGAACCCCTGTTCAAGCAAAGAGGGCACTGCTACTTGCTATGGAACAGTTGTTACTGATAGGTTGGTGGGCTGCCCCATTTCAGCCAGTCAATGTTGTAGGTTTTTTATTCCACTACAATCTTTTCCCTCAGTAACAGAAACGTTGCTGGTCTCCCATTGAAATATAATTACAGTCATTTCTTTATATGAAGTAAAGGTGAAGGATTAGAGCTAAACTCACCTCCTGTTTCTGGTGCTTCTAGTGAGAAGCATGGTCAGCTCTGTTCCACACTGCAGCCATTTACTTTGTTCCACATAACTGAGTAGAGGAATCAGTAAGAACTAAGTTACACAGCCTTGAGTTTTGTTTCTTGGTCATGCTAGAATGTGAAATGCCAGGAGAGAGGAGCATTGTGCGTTAAACCCAATGTTAGTCCTAGTTAGAGCAGGATTCAAGTTTCCTATGACTAACAAAAATAATTTATTCTTTGACTATTCATTCATAAATTTATTAATTTATATAAATACGAAATTATTTATTTATTTATTATAATAAATAATCATTTTGTCCATGATTAACAAGAATAATTAACAGATTTGTTCTGCATAGAACAGTTGCACTGCTGATTGCCACACCAGTTGATCACTGCATCCAAGCCAGGTTTGTGTGTGAAATTTAAAGGAATAATTTAATGTGTTGAACTGGTTTGGGGAATAGGGCTCAATGCATTTAATCTGTTAGTTTGGATTAAAATCCAGAGCAGATTCATGTTCCAATTATGTGGAAGATGCCATCTGCCACAGGTTGGTCTGTTAGATTTAGCCTAGTGTTAACAAAGGGCTTTTCTGTATACTAAGACAAAAAAGAGAATCCTGTGGCACTTTAAAGAGTAAAGCCTGAATCCCACTGGTTAGTCTCAGCTACAGTAGCCCCACTGAATCAATTGTTGAATGGTGAATCAAACATAGGTAAATCCCATTGATTCAATGGATCTGCTATATCTGGGACTAAAATAGTATTCAGGTGTAATATTTTTATTACAGCATAAGGTTTTCTGGATGAGAGCCCATTACGTCACTGATGTCTGAAGAAATAGATTTCAGCCCAGAAAAAAATACACCATAATAAATGTGCTAATCTTTAAAATATTACAGTGCTCCTTTTTTTCCTGCAGCATAATAACACCACTACTTCTCTGAAAATTGTGTATAAAACATTACCAACCACTGAAGTACTATAACTGTTGTTATATCACTGCAATGTGGGAAATATGTCAATGTTCCTAATGTCCCCATCAGGCACGGTTTTGCTGCCATGCAGCAATTCAGAAAGTCAGTGATCATCTACTTAGTTTTTGTCCCCAAACATATTGAAACACAACAAGTGGAAACAGAAGCCTTTGGTATTTTCATGCCACCTGTGAATAAACATAATCTCGTTCCTTACACCTGTTTCAGAATTTGTTAAATAACAGCACTGAAATCCCTTGAATTTAGCACTGCATTAATTCACACTTTTGATGGGAGGGGGAACACACAGGGTTGAATTCATGGTCCTTAGAGACACTGCTATAAAGAACCACAGAGAATACCTGCTACAGAAAACTATACTGAATATCACAATATCCCCAGGAGCAACGTTCTTTGATTTGTGCTGACAGCCCTGAATATACCCTCTTGAACATACCATGTCCTGCAATGGTATCTATTGATATTCTTAATGTGTCTTACAGCCCAGCAGGATAAATTCACTCCAGGGATTCCACATACTGTAAAGAATAATTATTCCACGCATAATTCAGATTACATTTTATATGCTGTTCTTTTACTAAGCCCCTTTATAGTGGCAGTGGAAGTTGATAACTTTTTGAACTGGTCGCTTGTATTTTAAAAAAAAATCAAACCTTTTTTTCACACTTTGGAGTCTTTGTTCTTTGCCACTCCAGAGACTAGGATAAGGAGCAATGGATTCAAGCTGCAGGAAAGGAGATTCCACTTGAACCTCAGGAAGAACTTCCTGATGGTCAGAGCTGTCCAGCAGTGGAATATGCTGCCTTGCAGTGTGGTAGAGTCTCCTTCTTTGGAGGTTTTTAAGCAGAGGCTGGATGGCCTGGGAATGCTTTGATGGGTGTTCCTGCACAGCAGGGGGTTGGACTTGATGGCCCCTGGGGTCTCTTCCAACTCTATGATTCTATGAGCCTATAGAGCCTTTATATAGAGCTCTGTTGTCAAGAACCCCTCCCACCAGGTTCGTCACATGAGGCAACAACTAAATCAAAATAAGCAAACTTGCAAGACTGCAAGAGCTTGAAATTAAGTTATGTGAAACTGGGGTGCGGGGGAGGTTGTTATGAGGAGTGAGAGGAGAGGGAAAGAGAATCAAAAGTAAGGACAGTATAATGCTTTACCTAACACATTTGTGTCCATGCACACATACACACACACCAGAGGAAGAGGGGAAGTTGGGGGAGTTGCAAAGTACAGGGATACTCTCCTAAAAGATAGAATGAAGAGATATCAGAAGTTACATCTCATTGGTCCTGTGGACTTGTGAGAAGTTAAGAGTATCTCAAGGATTTTCAGTATTTCAGTCATTCAGTCAGTTTTCTTGATATACCTAGAGCTGGTATCAACGGAATTCAATATAGGCAGAGGCTACCAGATTTTGACTGATCAAATCCTATAGCTAATACCTACCCTGAATTCCAGTATCTAACATCATCAAATTTGCTATAAGAGTACCACCTCCCAACAAAATGCTGTCTCTCCCAGCATGGGACTCAGCAGTTGTTAAACAATGCATTGTAGTCAGAAAATACCACTGATGGGAAACATTGCCTTTGTAATAAGGGTGATCAACTTAAAGCTTCTGTGATGTCTTTCTTAAGTGAGTGCATGTCTGAGATAATATTGTTGTTGTTGTGTGCCTTCCAGTAATTTTTGACTTATGGCAATGCCCAGGTGAACCTATCACAGGGTTTTCTGGGGCTGAAAGTGTGTCAGACACCCAAGGTCACCCAGTGGAGAATCCAAGAGAAGAATCAAATCTGGTCTCCAGGGTCATAGTCATAGCTCAGACCACTACACCATGCTGGCTCTCAGGACCTCCCTCCACATTCATTTCCTCCCTCCACATTCATTCTTCCCTCCACATTCATGGGTTTCACTTTTACTTTTGCAAATTTGATAATTCATGAGGCGCACGCATGTCTTCCCCCCTCATTCTCCTTCTCCCATTCCCTTGTGTTTTGCCTGATACAAAGAAGGAAGGCAAGCATGCCAGGGCAAAAGGCAAGGGATGGAGGAGAAGCACTGCATGCCTTCCTTCTATCCTTCAGTTCTCCCTTTCCCATTTTCTTGCCTTTGACCCAGCAGTGAGATTACATGCTGAGGCAAAAGGCAAGGGAATGAGGTAGAGGGAAGGCATGTGCGTACCTTCTTTCTGTACTCTGGTGCTCCCCCACCCATTCTCTGGCCTTTTGCCCTGTGCTGAGATCATTCACCAAGGCAAAAGGCAAGGGAATGGCAGAGGAGCCCCCCAAGGGCATGGGAGAGAGACTGCAGAGGGGGATTACTCATGATTTTTTCACTTTCATGAGTGTTCTGGCCCCGAACCCTTGCAAAGTGGAGGGAGCACTGTATTACCACTTGTCTCAAGTGTCTGTACGCTAATGCAAAGAGCATGGGAAATAAACAAGAAGAACTCGAACTCTTAATGCAACAAGATAAATATGGTTTAATAGGCATCACTGAAATCTGGTGGGATGAGCCTCATGATTGGAATTTAGGAATAGCAGAGTATAACTTATTTCACAGAAATAGACCAAACAAGAAAGGAGGAAGAGTAGCCTTATATGTCAAGGATATTTTCACCTGTGAAGAGATCCATGACTTAAATCTGGGAAGCCAAATCAAGAGCATCCGGGGAAGAATTAAGGGAGCAAGAAAGAATAGGGATGTGATTGTGGGGGTTTGCTACAGGCCTCCGGGCCAGCCTGAGGACCTGAATGAGGCGTTCCTGGAGCAGATGACCACACGTTCAGAAAGGAGAGATGCAGTAGCAATGGGAGATTTCAACTAGCCTGATATTTGTTGGCAGTCTGCCAAGACCACAAGGTCCAACAGGTTCCTCACTTGCCTTGCAGACAATTTCATGGTCCAGAAGGTGGATGAGGTGACAAGGGGATTGACTATTTTAGATCTGATCCTGATGAGGTGGAGGTGTTGGGATCCTTAGTGTGGAGTGACCATGCTCTTTTGGAATTTGTCATTCAGTGGGAAGGAGAAGCCAAGTGTAGTCAGACAGGCATCCTAGACTTTAAAAAAAACTGATTTCTGTAAACTTAGGGAGTTACTTGCTGAAAACCCATGTTCAGGAATACTGAAAGAAAAAGGAGTTCATGACAGCTGGGAGTTTCTTAAAAGTGGGATATTGAAGGCACAATTGAAAACTGTGCCAATAAGGAGCAAAAATGGCAGGTGTCTAAAGAAACTGGAATGGTTGACAAAAAACTCTCAGCTGAGCTAAGTGTTAAAAGAAACATATATAGGAAATAGAAGAATGGTGAAACCACTAAAGAGGAATTCAAGCAAATAGCCAGGAGGTGTAGGGAGAAGGTCAGAAAAGCTAAAGTGCAGAATGAACTCGGGCTTGCCAGAGACATTAAAAACAATAAAAAGGGCTTTTTTAGATATATCTGCGGCAAAGAGAAAAACAAGGAAATAATAGGATCACTGTGTGGAAAAGATGGCCAATTACTAACAGCGGGAGGAGAGAAGTCAGAACTACTCAACACCTTCTTTGCCTCAGTTTTCTCCCAAAAGGATAGAAGTACTCAACCTGGGCAGTTGGAAGCAGGTGAGGAAGTGAGGGAAATGCAGCACAGAATAAGTAGAGAAGTAGTACAGGGATATCTGGCTAAACTAGATGTATTCAAGTCTCCAGGGCCAGATGAATTACATCCAAGGATGTTAAAAGAACTGGCAGTAGTCATTTCTGAACCACTCACAATAATCTTTCAGAACTATTGGAGAACAAGAGAAGTCCCAGCAGACTGGAGGAGGGCAAATGTTGTCCCCATCTTCAGGAAGGGAAAAAAAGAGGACCCAAATAATTGTCACCCGGTCAGCCTGACAACAATACCAGGAAAGATCCTACAGCAGATCATTAAACAGTCAGTTTGTAATTACTTAGAAAGCAATGCTGTAATCACTAAAAGTCAACATGGATTTCTCAAAAATAAGTCATGCCAGACCAATCTTATCTCTTTTTACGGTAGGGTTACAAGCTTGATATATGAAGGGAATGCTGTAGATGTAGCATATCCTGACTTCAGTAAGGCCTTTGACAAAGTTCCCCGTGACATTCTTGCAAAGAAGCTTATAAAATGTGGACTGGGCAGGGCTACTGTTAGCTGGATTTGTAATTGGTTGACCAACCAAACCCAAAGCGTGCTCATCAATGGCTGCTTTTCATCCTGGAGAGAAGTGACTAGTGGAGTGCCACAGGGTTCTGTCCTGGGGCCAGTGCTATTCAACATCTTTATCAGTGACTTGGATGAATGAGTAGAGGGCATGCTGATCAAATTTGCAGATGACATCAAATTGGGAGGAGTTGCTAATACCTCAGAGGACAGGATCAAATTTCAAAATGACCTTGAGAGATTGGAGAGCGGGGCCAAAGCTAGCAAAATGAATGCCAACAGAGAGAATTGTAAGGTCCTAAACTTAAGCAGAAAAAATGGAATGCACAAATATAGGATGGGGGATGCGTGGATGGATAGCAGTACATGCGGAAGGGATCTAGAAGTCTTGGTAGATCACAACTGAACATGAGTCAGCAGTGTGATGTGGCAGCCAAGAAAGCCAAAGCAATTCTTGGTTGCATCAACAGGAGTAGGTGTCTAGATTGAGGAAGGTAATGGTACCACTGTATTCTGCATTAGTTAGGCCTCATTTGGAATACTGTGTCCAGTTCTGGGCACCTCAATTCAAGAAGGATATCAACTAGCTGGAATGTGTCCAGAGGAGGGTGACCAAAATGGTGAAGGATCTGGAAGCCATGCCCTATGAGTAATGGCTTAGGGAGCTGGGAATGTTTAGTCTGAAGAAGAGAAGGTTAAGAGAGGACATGATAGCCATGTTTAAATATTTGAAGGGATGTCATGTTAAGGAGGGAGTGGGATTGTTTTCTGCTGCTCCAGAGGTTAGGACAAGGTGTTACCGCAGCTTCTAGCCAGACTTGGGAGGCACCAGATATCATTTTGATATCAATAATTTGGCCTTCCTTACCCATTCTTTCCCACGTGCTTGTGAAGCCCCCAGACAAGCACGCAAACAGGCTAATTGCTGGAATGTTCAACAATAATACAGTCAGGCCAGAATAGCCAAAGTGCCACTTCAGGGCAAGTACCCTCATTATGTATGCACGCTACCTAGAAAGAACTCCCTGCCCCGAGCAGGCAGCTTGGCAAGCCAAATACTCAAGTGTCAAGCACTCTGCATTTGCATACTGGCTACTCTATTGACAATTCAGACCTAACTCAATCATGCTAAACTCTGACCTTTTGGAGGCTTTGTCTCCAGCCCCAAGCTCACTGTTTTCCCCAAGTATGGACTAGCCTATGGTTGCCATTTCCCCTATAAGAACCCCTGACTTTGAACACTTCTTTGGATTGCTCGAATTGCTGGGATCGCTCCCGACTCCCATACCACCTTGCTGCCGCTTTGCTTCACGAGCCTTCCCCTCAGTCCCACTGAGAACCTCCATATCTACAAACTCTATCTTCAGACTACCCAGGCTTCAGGACAGGTGCAGTATTTCCCGAGTCAAACCTCCTCTTAAAAATCCCTCTATCCCACCCCAACCTTTATTTCTATAGTTATCTATGTGAGTGTGTTGCATACACGTGTTTGACTGTATTTTTAATAAAACACCCATTACTGTTTTACTTCTGTTTGCCTCTTGACTTGGCCTGACCCTGTAGCGCTGGGTAAAAGATCTCGCTACGTTACCCTGCCTCTTGCATTACTAACTTGTGCTCTTTGACTAATTTCCCCAACTTATACAATTTGAAGAGCATTTAGGTATCCCTCATGGGGCCCCCGGGAATCAGGGTAACAAAGGAGCAATGGATTCAAGCTGCAGGAAAGGAGATTCCACCTGAACCTCAGGAAGAACATCCTGATGGTCAGAGTTGTCCAGCAGTGGAATATGCTGCCTTGGAGTGTGGTAGAGTCTCCTTCTTTGGAGGTTTTTAAGCAGAGGCTGAATGGCCATTTGTTGGGAATGCTTTGATGTGTGTTCCTGCATAGTAGGGGGTTGGACTGGATGGCCCCTATGGTCTCTTCCAACTCTATGATTCTATGAAACCAAGTATTGGATAAGGTTTCTCAGAAAGTCCAGGTGCCCCCCACTTTTTTGGTAAGAAGTTCTATTGTTTTAGACAGCTTGCTAGTATCATTGTTTTTCTGTATGAAATGATTTAAAAAGGAATCCATTTTCATAGGTAGTTATTGTGGAGTGGTGCAAGGGGGCAGGGGCTGTTTGAACCAAGTGCTCAAGCTGCCTGCTTCCTCCTTCTGGTGGTCTCTTGCTGAAAATCACTGACTTAGCTTAGGCCCTCTCTTCTTGTAACCACCACTTAAACTAAGCTTCTTTCCTTCGTGTTGAAATTAGTCTTTCAGAATTCAGATTTTGGCCAAATAATCTTGTTAGCTCATTCTTTTTCTCAAAGTCCACAGTTTGCCTCAGAGGTCCTTGGGTAGCTTGTCCTCCTTGGTTTTGCAATGTAATAGCTAGGAGTGCTCCTTTGCATCTCACAAGTCAGGTAGGACCAAAGGAGAAATTTTATCACCTCTAAAATCCATATATGGGTGAGTATGTTCATTGCTCATTGCAGCTTCCCAAAATGGACCCCTCTTTCTCTAGTGTAATGTGGTGAGAGGGAATTAGGGAAAGTATTATAAAGTCTCACAGCCTTGCAAGTTTGCTGTTTAGAGTTAGCATATTCTCATCCTAAGGCAATTGTGTTCAGTTAGATATTTATTTCTATTCTGAATATACTGTCTGGCATTTATGAAGACCCACCACAGATTTACTACTCCCCAGCACAATGATTGTGTATATCTTGATTTCTGTGTGTTCAATAAAATTCCCCTTTTAGAGGGTTCTGTGTGAATATGGCAACCTTAAGAAGGTAAGACCTCCAAGAGCTCCAGTCATCAACTACTCCGTTAAGGAATGCCATCTGTTCTTGGTGATTTAGTTCTCCCAAGTCCTTTGGCATCCTTTTCCAATTTACTCTCTAAAATTGTGGGTTCTTCTTCAAATGGTACTTTTTTTAAGGAATCTCTTGTTGTTTACTCTCTTGTATCTACTTCTTTAATGTACTGCTTCCATCTCCTTGTTATTTTCTCGTGATCATATAGTGTGTTGTCCTGTTGGGAACACCCCTACCTGTAGTTTGAATTTTCCTTTAGTTTCTTCAGTCTTGTGGAACAGGTGTCTTGCCTATCTTTTGTGTTGTCTCCTTCTTTTTCTTTACACTGATTATTATAATAGGACTGTTTGTTCTTTGATAAAAGTATATTTATTTATTTATTTATTTATTTAAATTTAATTTATATAGATCCCTGGACATGACCCAAGGCAGCTTTCAAAAAATTAAAAACATTAAAACAATTAAAAACAATTTAAAACATTTGAAAATATATAAAATTAAACAAGAGAGTTATGTGCTCCCTGTAGCTGGCCCTGGTCAGCATTCTAGTGGCCATGTTTTGAACTCACTGAAGTTTCTAATCAGTTCCCAAAGGTAGCCCTATGTAGAGCATGTTATAGTAGTTCAACTGAGATGTAATCAAGGCATGTTTCACTGAAGCCAGATCTGACGTCACGGAATGGGCACAGCTGGTGCACAAGTTTTAACTGTGCAAATGCTTCCAGACTCAGAGTTGAATCCAGGAGAACATCAAGACTGCGAGCCTGAGATTTCAGAGGGAGTGTAACCCCATCCAGTACAAGCAAAGTCCCTATTCCCTGATTTGCCTTTTGACTGACCAGGAGTTCCTCTGTCTTGTCTAGATTAAGCTTCTATTTGTTTGCTCTCATCCAGTCCATTACTGACAACAGACATTGGTTCAGCACCAAGACAGCTTCCTTGGAATCAGATTGAGGAGAGGTAGAGTTGGATGTCATCAGCATATTGGTGACATCAAACCCCCAAACTATGGATGATTTCTCCCAGTGGTTTCATGTAGAGTTCAAACAGCATGGAGGACAAACCAGAACCCTGTGGGACCCCACAGGCCAACAGCCAGGAGGTTTAATGGGAGTCCCCTAAAATTCCCTCCAGTCGTCCCTCCAGGAATGACTGGAACCACTGCATAACAGTGCGCCCAAGTCCCATCTCAGAGAATCAGCTCATACCATGGTCAGTGGTATCGAAAGCCACTGAGAAGTCCAGCAGAACCAACAGGGATGTGCTCCCCCTGTCTAGTTCCCTGCATAGCTTATCCACTCTGGGTTCTTATCCTATTTCCACCACCTTTTTATTTTTTGCTTCTGGTCTGTCCTGAACTGTTTGACAGGTTTTATCAGTAATCCAATTAGACCTTCCTTCCTTCCTTCCTCCCTCCCTCCCTCCCTCCCTCCCTCCCTCCCTCCCTCCCTTCCTTCCTTCCTTCTTTCCTTCCTTCCTTTCTTCTTGACTACAGATAGAGTCTTTAGTGTTTGTGATTAACAAACTGTTGACCTCACAAAATCAGATAAGACCCCCAAACCAGACTTAGAAGAGGCCTTCCTAAAACAGATGACCATATATTCAGAAAAAAAGAGAGACAGTAGTAATGGGAGATTTCCACTATCTTGATATTTGTTGGAAGTCAAATTCTGCCACGAATATCAGATCCAACAAATTTCTCACTCCCCTTGCAAATAATTTCATTGTCCAGAAAATGAAAAAGGCAACAAAGGGATCAGCTATTTTGGACCTTATCCTAACCAACAGCAATGACCTGATTAATGGGGTGGAAGTGGCAGGAATGGATTTTCCTGGATCAATCTATGAAGAATTGAAAATTGAAAATTGAAATTCAAAATTAAAATTTCTACAAAAACAACTTTCTATGATAATGAATGGAAGAAATAGAGAAAAAGATTTGACATATAAAACAAAACAATTTTGAACGTGCTAATAAACCTGGCTAGTGACTTGCTTATAGAATACACAAAGAAAGGAAAAGAAAATTGATTTCAGAATTAAAAAATGGGGAACATAGGATATTGAGAGACTTGCTTGCCATATGGAGACTGCAGCTAGAATAACTTTTGCAAGATACTGGAGATTACCTAAAATATGCATTGAAGAACAGTGGAAGAAAAAATGGATAGATATTGCCAGTTTGGATAAACTTACATATATTTTAGAGGGGAAAGAAAATAGTAAGTTCTGCAAAGATTGGGAATTGCTTAAGGAGTTCCTGCCACTGAAATTTGATAAATCAACATTAGTTGGATTGAATGAGTAACTAGACATTTATTAATATATTGAGTAAAATGGATTACTATTTGTGGTGGAGTGTGGTGGAGTCATCTTCTTTGGAGGTTTTTAAGCAGAGGCTAGAAGGCCATTTGTCACAGTTGCTTTGAGTGTATGTTCCTGCATGGCAGCGAGTTGGACTCGACGGCTGTTATAGTCTCTTCTATGACCTTTGGAACCATTCTGGGATTACAGTGTTCATTTCACAGACAGATAGCATTTTGGACTGTGCATCAACTGTGCATCAACTACATTATCCTTTCCCCTCTTCCTAGTTTGGCAAACACACATGCACATCCACACAAGTACACAGAGGTCCCCTTCCCACAAATATGAATGTAAATAGTTTTACATTTAAAAATGGTTTTTTCCCTTGGGAAGAGGATTTCCTGATTTGGATAGACCAGACGTCTAGCTTCAGATTTAACTAATCATTGGCAGATGAAAGCCAGCAGTTATTGATATAACTGTCTGATCTATCCTAGTGCTTCCTATCATCTGCCAGTGATTAGTTCAGACAGGAGCTAGAACAAAGGAATAATTAACGGGTTAATGAAATAAACGCTTTTTTTAAACTGTAAGACTTTTTTCCACTTACATTTCCAGGAATGTGTAGGTATGCGTGTGTGAGAGAGAGAGATTAGAGAGAGAGACTCTGGAATGGGGCTGGAAAAGAAGGAGGGCAGTAAGCAAACTTTTGGTTTCTTTAACAAGAAAAGCAGTTGTGTGGAGAGGGAGTGGCCATTTGTCAATGGATATTTTTTTCTGTAAAGAAAATAAGTTTAAAATTTTCTGTTACTTTGTCAACTGAAAGGAAATCAAATTGAAATTTCCACCCTTCTCTTTCTCCCCAATCACTGGAGGTGGACTGACATTTCCACACCCAAAACATGCCCACTGAACACCCCCTGACCACCCAAAATCAGCATAAAAGTGCAACTAAACTTTCACACAGAAAATCATAGCACAATAGAAGCAGGAAAACAGATAATTAACAGGTTTTTTGTGTTAATAAAAAGAAATGCCCAAGCACACATTTAATTATTTGAATGCTGAGTGTTGTTGCATTTCCAACATTACCAAGAAGCACATATGGACAAAATGTTAGACTTAGTAGACAACATGAGTTCAGATCCATACTCAAACATAAAACTACAAATCCAAGTGCTTATTCTTGGGTAAGTCACCACTTCTCAGCCTAAGGAATTTTAAAGAGTTGTCATAAGGATAATACAAGATAATGTTATGTATGCTGGCCTGACCTCCTCCAAAGAAGACCTTCTCTAAAACAATTAAGCTTACTTTTGGATCTCCAACTGGTTCTTCCGTACACTAGTACTGGTAGACATTGGTGTAAAAGATCTCATAAGGTTACCCCCCCCCTTTAGGCCTCCTCTTTGAATTAAGATTTCCTGCTGTTTTATGGAGGTATTGGCATTGTGGGTGGACCCATGAGTCATCTACATTTTGGAATAACAGACTGTTATGAAAAACATCATACATGAAACATATATTGGGGGATGCATTTAGTTGTAACTCAAATAAATGAAGTAAAAAAAAATAACCACCCACAAATAAATAAATAAATAAGAAACTGGCTAGATAACCTCCAGACAAAGCACTGTAAGTGAAATCAGATGTAAACTGTTCATGGATAAAAAACTTGATAAGAAGCACACTATTTTATTTTATTTTATTTTATTTTATTTTATTTTATATACTATATTTGAAGGTTTCTTTACCGTATGGCCCATGTATGTACAGCACATTAAGTCCTGGGAAAATGCAGCCTAATTTGACTGGCCTAAGATGGAGGGAACATTTAGATATTCTAGGGAATGTCAGTGTGAGGCAAGACAGTGGGGGAACGTCCTCAGAAAGGTCCAGCTACTCTATTCCCCATGTGTAGATTTTACATGTGGATAGACTGGTGTAATGTGTAATCATGTTATCTTTCATCATAAGATGCAAAGTGATCCTAAAAGACATTAGTGAAAGCACTAAAATAACTTGGGAAGGGATTCTGTCAATGCCAAGGAGCCACCAAAGAAAGATCCTATCCCCAGTAACAACCTTATCACATGTGTCATAGGCACCCAGAGAAGGAACTCAGCTAAAGAATTTCCATCATATTTTACACCTTACAAGATATGAATAATATGGGGCACAAAGTTTTCCATATGTAGTACTTGTATTGCCCAAGCCCAAACAAAGGGGGACCTTAACACTGAGGAATTTATTGTTGAAAATTTTTTAAAGCTACCTCAAAACACTCAAATTAGCATATGGAAGAGGCTGTGCCAAATAATACCAAATCTAGCTAAACTGTTAATTCCAGACCCAGAACTACTTAAAATCAATTATCAAGCAAATAACGCTCTATCAGAGACAGTTAACTCCACAGAGCATAAATTGAAAACAGCTCCAGACTGCACTGTCTCAGTTCATACAGAAAAACCAAGCTCGTCCCTTCCCAGAATGCAAGTTGTAGAAGCTGAAATAAACCCACTGTTTTTCAGCAATCCAACATTAGTTCTATCTGACGCAGCTCAAGAATTAGACTCAAGTAACCTCCTAGAATCTAGAATAAAGCCGTCTGTAAATGGATATGTTCAACCAGATGCTGAAGGTGTTATTGACTTGATTACATTCGACAGTTGACAGACAACTACTGAGGAAACATCCAGCTGTAGTATATCACCCTTCAGATCTGGTTGTGCCTTGGATTTCCCTTTCCCCCGGATGTCTACAACCAAGCATCTCTTTGCCTATTGGGTTGCCCTCTAATACATTGTGGATGAGAAGCTCTAAAGGAAATCATCCATCTGATAAGACCTCCATTCGTATAATTTCTTATAATGTAAAAGAGTCTCCATCTTAAAAGAGCCAAAATTTGGAAGCATTTTGAAACCTTTATGTCCAGATGTCCTTTTTCTTCAGGAAACCCACAATAGAGGATCTCAACCTGCTCTCCCGGTTGCTGAACTGGAGAGCAATATGTAGCAGGAGGTACAGGTAGGAGCAAAGGAGTGGCCATAATATTCAGAAAGGGTTTAGACTTCTGTCTTAATACTATAAAAAAAGACTTAGAAGGACAATACATAATATTACAAGGCTCTCTTCTTGGCTCCCCAGTCACCCTGGCCACCTTCTATGCTCCTAACCTTGACCCCGATACATTCATGTCTTCGTTTCTTCAAATATTAGTTGATATGCAAGTGGGTGACATCATTCTGGGGGGCGATTCAAATTCAGTTCTCAATCCATCTTTAGATAGGTCAGCTCCCTCTGAGAAGGATAAATTACCCCAGTTACCAGGTTAACCAAGATAGTAACAGATAAGGGTCTATTGGATCCATGGAGAACTATCCATCTGACTGACAAAGATTACACATTTTATTCCTAGTTCATAACTCCTATTCACAGATTGATCACTTCTTCATCTATAAATAATTTCTTCTCTTCAAAACAAAATGTTTCCATTAACCAATACTATACTCTGATCATTCTCCCTAATTCTAGATTGGATTAGTAATACTGAATCTCCACCCTCCAAAATCTGGAGATTTAACTCAGCACTTCTTTTAAATGACCAGTTTAAATCTAACTTCATAGCACAATTAAATCTTTTTATCAAGAAAAAAGGACCAAAAATATGTCTGAAGCCCTTCTGTGGGATACTTGAAAGCAGTCCTTAGAGGACTTTCTCATGCAAGAAGACAAACAGAAAAAAATTAGAGAACATAAAAGAACGGTCCTTATGTCGGAGATAGCTCACTTAACCCATGCTCACAAATCCACATCCGATATGTCCACCTTTAAGACCTTATTGAAGAAAAAAGCTGAACTGGAAGAATTAGACATGAGGAAAATCCAAACATTGCTTACGTACACTAAGGCATATTATTATGAACATAACAATAAAAACTCCAAGTTACTATCTAGATTAGTGAAAAGGAAAGCAGAAAAAAGAGGGATTGCAGGTGTCACTACAGGGAATAATACTATTACATCACAGCCAAAATTTATTTCCTAGAATTTGAGGACACTAATCTATATTCACTTGAATTACCATCAGATCTTAATATAGATGACCTTGCTCAAACATTCAAATTTAAGAAATTAGTGAACAACATAAAGCAGCTTTAAATAGATCAATTGAGGAATCTGAGGTTAAAATAGCCATCCAAAAGTTGAATTCCGGGAAATCACCGGGTCCGGATTTTCGGGAATTTTAAAGCTCTTGATAATTGACTTGATCCCTCATATAACACACTTATTTAATGAATTATTAGGTAAACACCCCCCCACCTAACTTGGAGAACCTCTCGTATCATACCCATTCCCAAGACAATTGAAGAGAATCATCAGTTCAAGCATTTAGACCAATTGTCCTCATTAATCAAGACGTTAAGTTTTGTCTTCCATTATGGCTAATCGACTGAGCTCTTTTATCATAAATACATAAATGTTGATCAGACAGGATTCATGCCTGGCCGTAAGCTTGCAGATGCTATTCGAAAAGCAGTTAACATCATACACTATTTACTGAATCTATACCCCCTTGGCGATGCTCTCATTAATTTAAAGCAGTGGTTCTCAACCTGTGGGTCCCCAGATGTTTGTGGACTTAGCTCCCAGAAGCCCCAGCCACTATGTTCAATGCTCAGGGCTTCTGGGAGCTGAATCAAAAACATCTGGGGACCACAGGTTGAGAACCACTGCTCTAAAGGTTTTCAACAGAGTGGAATGGCAATATCTTTTTAGGGTATTGAGGAAATTAATTTTGAGGTTACCTTCATTGATTTCCTTACAAACACATATGCTGTAATTAACTGTAATTAACTGTAATTAACAGCTGTAATTAACATCAACAAGAAAGATTCCAACCCTATACCATTGCGGGTGGGACAAAACAAGGTTGTCCCCTATCACCTATCCTCTTTACTACTGCAATAGAACCACTGGCTGAAGCAATTAGACACCATACTAAGATTAGAAGCCCCATCATCCATCATCAGGAGCACAAAATAAATCTATGTGCTGATGATATTTTCCTTTTCCTTCAGAACCAGATTTTTCTCTTCCAGCTCTTTCTAACCTTCTCAGCTTTTTGGCAAATTTTCAGGCTTCAAAATAAATTTTCACAAATCTAAGATGCTTTGTTTCAATGCTTCCTTAACTACTCAATGGAGATGGCAGAAAATAATGAATCTACAGTTATGCCCATCTGGTTTTCAGTATCTAGGAGTTTTACTAACAAAACAAATACCTCAAATGCTGTATAGAAATTATAAACCATTAACCAAATGGATTAAGGCCAAAATTAACCAATGGAAAACATTCACCTTGCTGGGCAAAATCACTATAGTTAAAATGTTCCTTGCTCCAAAACTTTTTTTTTCTTTTTCAAACCATTTTATTAACTCCTTTGTCCTCATACTTCATAAAATGGCAAAATTGATTAATAATTTTATTTTTGATGGTAAGAGGCCTTGTTTTCCACAGACAGTTAAATACTCACAATCTCAGAACGGTGGTCTTGCCATTCCAAATGTACAGCTATACTTTGAAGCTTTCCAGATTTGCCAACTTGTTCAGCTAAATTTGAAATGACCAGTCTACTAAGTGGGGAGCATTAGGCTTAGAACATGATCTTTCTGAAGGAGTGAATTTATTTTCCAAGTTAACCAATAGAAATGTTAAAAAGCTCCCAAATCCATGTTTACAAACCACATTGCTGACATGGAAAAAATGGTAAGTTCTTGCACCTTACCCATTACCAATCAGGCCCTTTCTTCTCCATCCAAATTTCTATTACAACCACAAATTTTCCCAATTCAGAGACTGGAAAGACAAAGTGCTGTTTACAATTCATGATTTATTTCACAATTCCAAACCAAAATCAAGAGATGAACTGATACAGATGTTATCCCTATCCCCCTACATGGTTCCCTTTGTATCAAAAACTTAGTTTTATTACCAGACTGACCCACATGGGGGAAATTCCACGCAGCTTGTCTCTATTTGAAAATATATGTGTCTCAAAAGATCTCTCTGAAAGGGCTGGCATCAAAAATTAATAAATGGTTAATCGATGAGACCTATGGTGAGGTCTCCTGAGTAAATGAGGATGGGAAGCTGAACTCGACATTCAGATATTGGATGCAAACTGGTTGAAAATTTGGACATCGCCCCCATATAAATCTTCCACAACTAAATTTAAAGAGTGTATCCTTAAATGGTCCATAAGTGTTTTTCTTCACCTGTTAACTGAGTTACATCATGAAAACAGCATCGTTTAATTGTTGGGGGGGCTGTGGTTCTAAGGATACTTACCTTCATATGTGGATATCCTGCCCTGTTGTAGCCCATTTTGGTGGAGGTTTTGAAAAATGTTAGTATGGTTACAAAGCAAACAGTAATTGCTTGTCCTACCCTCCAGCTGTTTTCAATATATGACTCACAATGTAAACAACTGAACCACAAGGATCTGATTAATTTCTTTCTTATAAATGCTAAATTGGAAATTGTCTCCAACTGGAAAGTAGGCAATTTCTTATGAACAGATGGTGGGGGAAAAATTGGGATACATGGCTGCTGGAAAAGCTGGCATAATGGAAGGTTTACAAAAGGTTGCACCACACAGGACAACTTTGAAAAAATATGGCACCTTTTTGTTGATTTTATGAATGACACACCATACTTACACTGGAGCTCTCACCATGCGGTTCAGAACTTGGTTGAGCACTCCATGGTAGTGATTCTTGTTGTACCCTTTTTCTACTTTGTATTGTCTCTGTACCATGTTTTACTTTGTATTGTCCTTGGAGTTTTTAATAAAAAAAAATATGTAGTACTTGTATTTGGGGGCCAAGCATATTTTACAGGTCCTATTCTCCATGCTACAAGATCATGGAAGTTTCCATATACAAAATAAGATGCAATTTCTGGGAGTATATTAGGATATGTGGGCTCCTATTTTTGAAGTTGGCCAAAAACTTATTTTCACAATATGAGACTAAACTGAATTTTAGGCTTGATTGCAACAAACTAGCAAAAGTTTTCTAGGGTATTTTACTCACAAAGCCCAATGCAGAGAGTCACAAGCATTGAAAACATCAGTCTGACCATTAAAAAGGGAAAAATAGAAAGGATAAACGAGTTTGCCACACCCGTTTCCTTTGTCAGAAGTTCACTTTTCAAAGAACAAGTTCTGCAAAACTATACAAACCACCAAGAATATTTATCTCACATTGGGGGCAGTTAAATCCTATGAAAGAGAACATAGACTGCTGGACCTGTTGACTGCAGTAATAGTTCTGCATATTGCAGTGCTGTTCATTCAGAAAATACAAGGGCATTGGAGCTTTCTGTTCCAGTTTTGATGGCATCTACCATGGATCATATATTATCAAAATAAAAGAGAGCTTGTTGAGATCTTTTATAAGGTGCAGGTTCACCTTGAACTCTAATTCTACAGTTTACAACATCAAAGACCTCTCTTTGATGAAATTGCAGCTCTGAAAATACTCTTCAGTATTTCCCCCTTTTTCTCAGTTATTTACTTCCTACTGTGAAGTTGCACGGAAGCCCTCCAAAGAACAAGAAAAACGAAACCAGGCAGCAAAATCTTCCAGCCACATTGACAATCCATAGCTCAGACCATTATGACTGATTTAGCTTACAAAAATATAACACAAGATGCAATTAAAGCTCTACTGTTATGTCCAGTTACCCAGAAACAAACTCAGTGAGCCTTGCCTTTCATAGATAAGCCAGTAAGCTTATATATGGATTTGTGTTTCAAGAGCAAGGTGACAATATTACCTAGTTGTCTTTTTTTTTCTCCTTCCACCTATTGCTTGTTTGAAACTTCATCTGGTCTGGGTCCCTAGTGTGAATTTTTTTTCAGCCCCTGTGAGCCTCTAGTCCAGTGGTTCTCAACCTGCGGGTCCCCAGATGTTTGTGGACTCCCAGAAGCCCTGAGCATTGACCATAGTGGCTGGGGCTTCTGGGAGCTGGAGTCCACAAACATCTGGGGACCCACAGGTTGAGAACCACTGCTCTAGTCCTTGTGGGAGGGGAATTATGGGACAAAATGTTCAGCTATTCTTGTGCCCAAGTATTTTGCAAGAAACAAACCTCTTCTTGATGTTGTGTTTTTTACTAATGAGAGAAGTCTCACGCATATGATAAACAATTGTGACCTTCCTTGTCAATTTCCAGTATCCTGACCCAACGTTACAGCTCCAGAAGAAAGTCTAGCTGAAGTCAGCCTGGCAGAGTTCCTTGCAAAAAAGTACAGAAAAATGGTGGTGCTGTGATGAACGAATGAGTTCCAGAGGGAAAAAGTACGGTCCTGAACCAAACTGAAATGGCCGTGCGCAGTGCATTGTTGTAAGGAGGGGTTTGGATTGTGAAGCGAGGATTCCTTGAACTGTGAAATTGAGAACACACGGAATGCTAATTTGGCTTGAGAAGAAAGTTTGCAAAACAATAAGAACTTGGCACCAACAGAATGTACTCTTGAGATGCACAGATCCAGAAGTGTGGCTTCCTTAATTGCCATGTGATGTTGCCTACAATGCATATCTTCTTTGATTGTCTTTATGTTTCATCCACCTTCACGAATTCATGATATTCAACAGTGATCAATACCTTTATTAAGAAAACAGTTAAGTTCTTATGTGTAAAGGCAGAAGAAACGAGGAGCCTTGAAAAGCCTGGCACACCCTCAGACGGGCCAGCGGTGATGTATTTCTGACCCTACCCTACCCTGCATGGCCGAGAACCACTGAGGCATTTGATACATTCCTTGACAACATGATATATGACCAATTCTTCCGCAAGCAACCTTTTATTAGTAAGGTACAAGATGATATGAACTATTCTTTTAATTGCTTGATTGCCTTTATACAATGGAAGTACTTGGAACCCTAGCAACCAGCAAAACATGTCCTTTTCCTCAAGAAGTGGGGAATATGACTATAAAGAGGGGAAGATTTTCGACTCACTTTCATGACCCTTGGCTGCAGCAGAGGGCATCCATACCTTCGAGGACATCTGGCCAATGTTCGGCGAAGGACCGTCTTGTGAGTATGTAGAATGAATGTGAAATGTGAAATGTGAATGTGTGAGTGAAAGAAAGCTCTTGATACGGAAATGTGATTTTTGTATTTCATGTCTTAATAAATGTTACATGCATAGTGGTTAAACCCAGATCTGGTTTCCTATGTGTCTTCTGTTGGGATCCTATAGTCCAGGGTGGCTGAATTTCTCTCTGGGTCAAACGTACCAACAATCTCGGTCCATGACAGTGCCACTGATTGAAAAAAATGGGATGCAACACATAAGAGTAAAAGCAGCAATCCAGCCACTAGTATTTAAGTTTTCATGTTCTGCATGTTTGGTTTGGCTGAATGATTAGATTACATTGACTTAGAAGGACATTAACTGAAGCTAGGGTGACACAGGTAGTTGTGGTATGACAAAGCCATAGGGAATGCAGTCTTTAATCATCATTATGTGAAATGTGTTTGTTAAGAATATAGAAAACATATAACCAAAGTTATGCCCTAAGATATTTTTGTAGGTTTCATCATAAGAGACTTTTCATAGGAAGGGGACAAAAGCAAAGGAAAAGTGGACAACTTATCACAATCTCTTGGAACTTTACCAAAAAACAATACAGAGTTAATATAATTTAATTCGCATGAAATACAAATAATACGCTGACATGTCTGTAAAGTTATGCTGGTGAAGAGGACTGGTTGAACACATGCAATGTGAAAATAGGTGATGGGACCTCAGAGCATGGCCAGGTCATAGTGAAGGAAGCTCTGGTGATAATGGACTTGCAAATGTCTCTCAACGATTCAACCTTTGGAAAGAACAGCATCCAACTGCCTCTGATTGTCTTCAGCTCATTCTCTCTTCCTGCCAGATTTCACCTTTGTGTCCTTGCCTGTCCAGCCACTAAGGAGCTATCATGATTCCCATCAATCCTTTGTCACCTAATGTTAAGGTCATTAATTCATTCTGGACCCCGTTGTTTACTCTGCCAGACAGCCATTTGCACCTTCCCCTTCAGGGCAGAAACAGAGTATTTAAACTCTGGTTCTGAGCTAGATAACTCACAGTATTTTGGACATAGGCCATCGCTCTGCTGCTCCGATTCCCATTCTTGTACTACCCGTGGACCCTTAGGCTGACCCACATTGTTTTGTGTTACTGTAGTTTCTAGCCCGGGCCTGTGGTATATTAGATATCATTTGATATTAAGAATTTGGCCTTCACTACCCATTCCTCTTCATGTGCTTGCAAGGCCCCTGGACAAGCACGCACAAGGGCACGGCCGAAAATAGCTGAACTATTCAAAACAACTCCAGGCTGGCCAGTATTTGCCAGACTGCAGCTTCAGGAGACCTCAAGGCAAGTACCTTCTTAAGCTCACATTATGTATGCATGCTGTTTACAATAGATCCCCTGCCCAAAGCAGGCAGCTTGATGAGCTGAATACTCAACTGTCATGCACTCTGCGTTTGCATACCAGCCACTCTATTGACAATGCTGTCATAATTCAATCATGCAAAATACTGACCTTTCAGAGGCTTTGTCTCCAGCCCGAAACCCATTGTTCTCCCCAGGAACGGACTAGCCTACAGGCACATTTCCCCCTATAAGACCCCCTGATTTTGAGCACTTCCTCGGATCGCTCTGATTTTCATCCCGCCTTGCTGTCGCTCCATTCGACAAGCCTTCCCCTCAGCTCCACATACTGAGAATCTCCACTTCTACGGACTTTTCTTCGGACTTTCCGGGCTTCAGGACAGGTGTAGTATTTCCCATGCAAAACCTCCTCTTAAAACCCTCTATCCAACTCCTACCTTTCTTTCAATAGGTCTGTGTGGGTGTGTTTGCATACATGTGTTTGACTGTGCTGTACATCAATAAAGGAAAACAATTTTAATTTACTTCAGCTTGCTCCTTGGCTCAGCCTGACGCTGTAGACACTGGGTTCAAGATTTTGTTAGGTTGCCCTGCCTCTTGTATTGCTAGCTTGTGCTCTGCTAATTCCCATTCCCCATTGTGAGCACACTGAAGTGCCCCTTCCGGGACCCCAGAAATCAGGGTAACATTTGTCTTTTCTCTGCAGGATAGGTAAATATCATCCACTTCACCCTAACTTCTTGCTATTCAATTCTTCCTCCCTTTCCCACCAGTTAGCCTTGCCTGATTGTGAAACTGTTTGGATTCTGTGCATTTGTGATTGTTAATTCTCCCAATAAAATAAATATTCTTTGAGTTTCTGACTCGTGTCCCTGCATTATAATGGTGTACACAGGTGTAAAAGATCCTGCAAGGTTATCCCTTTCTTACAGGCCTCCCCTTTAAATATTAACCAGTTTCAAGAAGGCATTGGCATCACGGGTGGACCTATGAATCACCCACCTTTTGGGGTAACACTGGAACATTCCCACCAAATCCTCTCCTCCCTCCTGCAGATAAGGAAATGGCTTCTTGATGTGTTTGAGAGCACAATTGGTACTTAACTGACCTGTTCACATTCACTGAATGGAAGCCCTGCAAAACTTGTTCAAACTGGTATAACTCGCATTGTAAGGTAGTATGCATTGTCCAGGAATGTTGGGAAATCCCATCTGTCTGGAAGAGAGCAAATGGCTCTTTCAGACTGGTGTGTGGAGAATCTATTGTTAGTTTCTTCTCAGACTATTTAAGAGACATTGCTAGTCCCCTGAGGATAAGAAGCAAAGTTCATACTTAAACCTAAACTTTTGAACCTCCAGAGTTCCGAGTTAACCTCTATTAAGGTCATGTTAGCCCCTCCCAGAAGGCATCCAATTGAATCCAGGTGACAAATTCTAAGTTAGGAAAGGGTTAAATATAGAAATACACAGACTTGGAGAGGCAGCTGCTTCCCCTAAGAGAAGAAAAGAGCCTACTTACAGACACAGACTCACAGACCTGCACCCCAGGTAGAAAAAGTCTGAACGGAAGGAGCCTCAGAGAATGCCAGAGAACATACTTCATGGACAAAGACCAGAAAGAGCCTGGAATAATCACAGAGAGTTTTCCTAGTGAAGAACCTGCTGCCCTGATCTTCAACTACCCAGCCAACAGGACTCTTCTTCTCACTGGATGGTGAGAAAATCCATGTGTGTGTTAGGCCACTTCAACATTACGCACAACACTGCTATTATTCCACCTTCAACATCCTGTGGAATTCTGGGGTTTGTAGTTTATTGAGGCCAAATTGCTCACTGGGTGAGAATTCTAAATGCTCCTCCCTAAACTGCAAACCCCAGGATTCCATAGGATCTTGAAACTGGAATAACAGCACTATAACAGTGTACCGCAGAAATGGCTGTTGCTGCACACCTTTAGTCACTCTACTTTGGTTAGGAGTAGGGTTTTGAGCACCTGTGCTATTTGCTCTCTCTTTTCTTTTGAGAAACAGCTTTTTGGGTTCTGCTGCTATGTTTTTCTGTCTTTTACTAAAGAAATAATTGTTTGTGTTTCAAAATCAGCTTGTTTTCAACCTCATTTCTTTTTCTTTTCTTGCTTTTAGAACTACTCTGCTTAACTGTCCATTTTTAAAATCTATAGCCAGTATTTCATCCCTCTATATGGACATTACATTTCAGCATCCACACCTCTTACATGTATGTAATTTCCTTAGCTATAGTTTTGCTCATGGAAACAAGAAGCTCTTTGCTTGCTGAGGCTGTATTTTGCCTATTGTCTTAAAGATCCCTTGCACTTGAAAGAGACAGTACCTCTTTTTTTGGCTCACTATTGGCATAGCAGGAGAAAAAGTTAAGTACTCAAGTTTTTCATCTTTCTTTACCTACTTTTACTGTGGGCTTATATATCTTTTTTGTGTACTTGGATTTTTGAAATGTTTTGGATGCGGATTATGGACCCCCACCCCCACCCCTCAGTCTTTAAAAGGCTGATTGCCTTTCTTGTGACATTGTCTGTACTGTTTGGCTATTCTTTGTGCTTTTGGATGTGGATCATAGTACTAGATTTATATTAATTATATAATGGGACTTTGTTTTTACTACTAAGACAATCATATTGGATACTACAAAGATGAAATTGTTAAAATGATTTGCCCAATCTGCTTGATGCACAGTGTTATGCTAATTTTTGCATAATTAAAACTCTCCTGTTATCAAATGTTTTGAGTACACAGTCTTATTGTTTTGAAATATAGGACACATTGAATGGAGTTTATTCAATTATAGCTTCTGTTTTGGATTGTGACATTCAAATTATAAATGACCTAGAAAACTCTGAAGAAATATCTAAATATTTTATGCTTTTTAAAAAATGAATTTAGACAAATTAATGTAACCACTGAGAAAACGTTTGAGGAGCTTACAGAACAACTGCCACAAGTGTCACAGAAGCTTGAAGACTGTTTAAACAAAGATGAGGAACTTAAAATGCAGCAGATGGCTGAAGCAGCATGTTGGCAGCTTGAGGAAAAGGGAGATATAGCACAAGACCTGACTTGTGACTTGGAAATCATCTCTACACAAAATGAGACAAACACTCAGCAAGGCAGAGAGAGACTCAACACAGTTGATTTAGGAAAAATGAAGAACATAAGGGATGTCACAACCCAATCTACAATTGTAAATTTGAATGGTAACTTAGACTGTGAATTGATTTCATTTTGGAGAATGTATGACAACTGGCCTGTGAATTTCAAGAAGCTTTACCTGGGAAAAATGAGAATAACAATATATTTCTAGATTTATTAATGCATGGATTCCCCCAGGAAAAATGTTCTTTTCAGCTGAAACTGATTTGAAGAATTGTTTTTTACATATCATAATAAAAGACACATACTATGCATGATTGCCTTGAAAAAAGACCTCTTAGGAATACTCAGATATTATCCAGTTCTTGGAAAAAACAGAAAGAAGTAAAGGAAGAAGGTGCATAATGAAGAAATGGTTTATAACTTATGGTTTATGAGATTGGTTTATAAGTTACTAGAGGAAAAAGTTATAAAGCGATTGAAGATATTTGCTGATTATAAAGATAGCTTTTTTCCTCTATTAAAGTCTTAGCTTTAAATTTGTTATGTCTATTATTGCAGGAAGAGTAATTGTTGTACTGCATTTGTTGCTTTTAAAGCTACTTACTATATAGAGAACATCTATTTTAAGAATTATTAATTTTAACATAGAGTAGAATAAGGGTATTAATAATAAAAACTGCTAAGTTTCAAAATGATACCTCAAAAGCAAGTTGGAATTGTTATTAACAACCTATTTAGAACTATTAATTACTAACTAATTTTCTAAGTTTAGATCTACTATGAAAATAAATAATAGGCAACAATTATTAACTCCAGCTTTATTTTAGGATCTAACGGTTAATTGTTACTGCTGGATTACTATTCACTGTTGGTAGTGGGGCGGGAACCAATTTTTAGTTATATGTAGTTATGTTGTAGTTTAGTTTGATATATATAGTTTTATTATTTTTTAATTTTTAAAAATATTGCATTATTGTATAGTTTAGTTTTACAGCTTATTTCTTTGTATTGCTAAGTTTTCATAGTGTTATTGTATTTTCTTATATTGCTCTTCCTTGTCTCTTCCTTGTCTTTTATTATTCAAAATAAAAAAACTACAGAAAACCCCCCAAACCCCCAAAACAACCTGTACAGCCAGTAAGGTTCTGCAGGGAAAGAGAGCTAGTGCCTTTTCTCCAAACCAGTAAACCCAGTGCACAGCTCTCATCACAATGGCACTACCTTTCTGTGGTGGTGGATTTGCATGTTCCTGTGAGGCAAGAGGCTATGCTTGAGGCTTTGCCTACCAATGCTACTGGTAGGATCTCCTATGTCAGACAGGCTTTTGCTGAAGAACTAGACAAATTGTGCCAAGCAGCTACTGAGCAGCAGCAGTAGTGGGAGCAGGATGTGACACTGGCAAAGAATCTCTGAGAGACAATGGCAGTGGCATCATTACTTATTAGCACTGTGTAGAAGAAGGCACTTCTTTTGAATGTCTTTTGCCATGAAAGCCGTATGATGAGACAATCCAAAATGAAAAAAGAGAAGGTGCCAGAAGATGAAATTCCCAGGTTGGATGGTATTCCCAGGTTGGATGGTATTGCGGAAGAGCAGAGGACAATTATGAGTAGTGCTAATGATAGAACTGGGCTCAACCAAAAGAATGTTCAAATGTTGACATGCTCAGAACAAGAAGGAACGGCTGAAGCTGCACAACACATATTATAGGAACATGGCACGTGAGAAGCATGAATCAGGGGAGCAAGATATGGAATGTATAAACATTGCAATACTTGTGGTGAGTGAGCTAAAGTGAACAAGAATGGGACATTTTGACTTAAGATAATTACACAGTATTTTAGTCAGGAAATGAAAATCTAAGAAGAAATGAGGTGGCATTATCATAAGGAGAGATATAACAAAAGCATCAAAAGATACAATACAATGTCTGACTGAATCATTTCAATAAGACTTCAGGGAGTACCCATAAGTATAAAAATGATCCAAGTGTGTGTTCCTACTACAGAGGCAGAATCAAAAGGAAATGAAAAATTCTGTGCAGGAGTCTAGGCAGGAAATGATCACACACCAGAACAGAACTTCTTTTTAATCACAGGTGATTGGAATGCAAAAATAGGAAACAGAACAGAATCCAAGATTGTAGGAAAATTTGACCTAGGATCAATAAATGAAGGAGGAAACAGACTGACTGAATGTCATGGGGCTGACAGTTTGTTCATCACAAACACATTCTTCAGGCAACCCAAGAAGTGATTGTATATAGGGACATCAGCTGACAGCCAATAGAGACACCAATAGATTATATAATCAAACAGAAGATGGAGAAACTCCATTTTCTCTGCAAAAAACAAGACCAGAAGCAGATTGTGGCACAGACTATGAACTGCTAAGATAATAAATTAGAGCTAAAAAAGAACACTAACCAACCATTGTGTTGAAATACAGTCTAAGGGACTTCCTCATAGAATTTAAAGATAATGTAAAAAATAAATCTGCACTATTTAGCCTAATTGACTAGGAGTCAGAAGAACTGTGGACTAAAAGCAGGGACATTGTCAGGGAGGAATGCAAAAAGACACATTCTGAAGCAAGCAAAATAGATGTCAGATGAAACTCTTCAAGTAGTTAAGGACAGATGAAAAGCAAAAGAAAAACATGACAGAAATAGAGTCATAACCCTGAATGCAACTGTTCAATGACTTGTGCACAGGGGGAGGGAGAACTACTATAATAATTGATGCAGAGAAGTAGAAGATGACAACAACAAAAAAAGAACAACAAGAGACCTCTTTTACAAGAGTCAAGAAATCAAAGGGAAAATTAAACCAAGAGTGAGGATGCTCTATGACTAGCAGGGGAACACATTCCCTGACCAATAAGAAATAAAAAGATCATGGAAACAATATATGGAAGAACTATAGAAAAGCGAAAAAAGGTTGACAGATTCATTTAAAGAAGAACCACATGAAAATGAACCACCAATTTTAGAACGTGAAGTGAAAGCTTCACTCAGAGCACTTGGGAGAAATAAAGAACTGGGAACAGATGGCATACTAAAGCAGCTCCTTCAGTCTATGGAAACATAATCTACTCTAGTTCTAAATAAAATCTGTCAACAAATATGGAAAACAACACAATGGCCCACAGATTGGAAATGCTCAATATATACTGCAGTCACCAACAAAGAGGACACCAAGGACTGCAGTAACCACAGGACCATTGCATTAATTTCCCATGCAAGCGAAGTCATGCTTAAAGTTCTACAACAAAGACTTCTACCATATATGGAGTGAGAAATGCCAGATGTTCTAGTTTCAGGAATCAGGGATCATACTGCAAACATACCTTGGATAATGTCACACATCAAAGATTTCAAAAGAAATCAGTCTGTGCTTGATAGACTATAGCTCAGTGAGAAACTATGGATGCGTCTTAAAGAAATGGCTGTGCCACAACGTTTGATTTTCTTCATGTGGAACCTGTATGCAGGACCAAAGGCTACTTTTAGGAATGTTTCCAATTGGCAAGGGTGGAGGTGTCAGGCAAAACTGCATTTTATCACCCTATCTGTTTAATTTGTAACTGAACATATTGTATGTAGAGCTGGATTAGACTTTCAGGAAGGAGGCATGAAAACTGGAGGAAGAAACAATTTAACAAAAAACCAACAATTAAGATGTGCAGATAACACCATACTACTAGCAGAAAACAGCAAAGATGTGGAACAATTACTGAAGTCAGGCACAGTTAAACATTAAGAAAACAAAAATAATTTCTGGGTCATAATGGTGAAGTAGAAGTCATCCTAGCGTGAGCTCCATGGTGAGGGAGATGCAAATGCAGTAGAATGATAACATATTACTGGATAATTGTTCCTCCTTACAAGGAAGGAGCAGAACCTTCCTATATATGTCCATCAACTGCACACCAGACCCCTAAAATTGTGAAACACAATGAAGGGATTGGATGGGATAGCTGGGACCCAGAAAAACACCATGTTTTGGCTTCCATATATACAGGTAGGAACTTTTCTGAGAACAATGCTTTAAAACATACTTAAGACTTCATTAAGAGATCTAGAGGGAAGAAAGCCTCACTTAAGTGTATGTTATATAGTCTTCCTTTCCCCCCACTTTCTCTATCACTTAAACCAACTAAGCCACTGTGGAGGGGAGAGTGACAACAAAGAAAGACATCCTCCATCAGTAATCTGCCTCATGACCCTTTTTCTATGTTAGTTACTGTTAAACTTTCCCCAAATTTAAATTTGGTTGTAGATAATAATGGGGCAGAAAGAGGAGGAATTCTGGAATGCTTATATAAAATGTTTATTTGGGGGTTAACCATAATCTCTAGCTTTTAGCTTTTTGATTTATTTCTTGTTTTTATCTCCCCCCTCCATTTTCTCTTCCAACTTTCTTTTTTGTTCATTCTCATTTTCATTTTGTTATTTTTTTTTTAAATTTAATTTTGAAGCTTTTGACATTTCCAGGGCTGCCTCATTGATAACATCATTATTGAATTGTTTGCTGAAGCTTTTGGCACTTTGGTCCTCTAGTATAATGCTGATTGAAAATATCTAATTTACTCACTTAAAGACCTGAAGTAAGTAACAGTATCAAGGAGAGGTTCTGGCATCTGGTTGCATGAGTGGAGGACATGATCTAGCAAGCTCCACTGGATCACAATCCCCAAAGCATTATGCCTGATGGGGTGCTCTCCCATCAAGCTGGTGGGTTCCCTGATATATAAGGAGCTTGAAGACTCTGATCAAGCCAGGATTGGGACTGGCCACGTGTCTGCTCAGGAACAGAGTTGCCATAGTGGGTTCTGAGGCTTCAGGAGAATCGTGCACTTTGAGGAAGCTGGGGGGTGAGGGTGTCCACCCTCCCATATAAACACTGTATCCTCAGTATCTGGACCTTTTATGTATATAAGTTGATTTTTAAATTTTTGATTATGAAAGACAAAAAGCTCTTTGTTTGAGCAGCTGAAATTTACCTGTTGACTTAGACCCCTTCCTATGTGGATTTAAAGTGAGAGTACCCCCCTTTTTTAAACTGCTACTGTGATTATATATAATTCAAGTTAAATTACTCAATTCCTTCTTTCTTCTCCCCTTTATTTCTGCTCTGGGATCCAACTCTCTATATTTTTTCTAAACTTGAATTTGGATTTGGATTGCGAGTTTTTAAGGGACTGATTTCCATTCTTCTGATATTTGACTGTCTGTGTTGTTTTTGCTGATTAATTGGATTCTTTTCCTATAGATTTGGATTACAGCTGTATTTGGCTTACATCAATATTTGAATAAGACTTAAAGGCAAACACCTAGTTTGTCATGCTTGATATTGTAAGAGGGGATTTTTAAGTTACTTTCTCAGCCTATTTGCTAAGTAATGTTTGTGCTAATTTTAACATCTCTGGGAAGGTTTACATGAGACTTTTTGTTATCTAACATTTTGGAAATACAAACCTTTTTGTTTAAGAATACAGTGAATACTGGATGGAAGGCAACATGACCTTAATTGTGGGTTATGACATTCAAGTTAAAAATGACACACTGGAGGCTGAGGATTTACTTGATTATTTTAAGAGATTTTTTGGCTGAATTTAGACAAGCTAATGCCTCCACTGAGAAAAAGTTTGATGTACTTATTGAACAACTATCAAGAAAGTTCATAGATGGGTCAGATGACGATGAAGATCTGAATGCTCAGCATGTGGCAGAAATGACAATCAGAGGAGAAAGAAAATTTACCAAAACCTTTGCAAGAACTAGGGTTGCTGGGAGCTGTAGTCCAACAGTGTCCGGAGGGTTGCATGATCTATGACTCAGAAATCATGTCTACACAAAAAGAGATACACATGCAGCAAGAGATGGAGAGAGTCAGTACAGTTGACATTAGAAAGATGACAGGCTTAAGAGATGTTATCAGACAGCCTCCAATTATAAAGCTGAAAGGCCAAAAGTCAGAAGATGACCAGACATACTTTGGAAAATATATGGCAATTGGTTTGGGTTCTCACAAGAAGTTATTCCTTGGAAAACAGAGAATAGCAATTTATTGATGGGCAAACTTCCCAGAAAAAAAAATTGTTCTTTTCAGCTTTTTTTACTTAAGAAAAGAAAAAAACAATTAAAAAACAGTATCAAGGATCTCAAACAAAGAACTTATGCTGAAAAAAAGCATTATTTTAAAAAGTGTAGGAAGATTCAACTTTGTCGATAGATCACCAGATTGTTACCTTATCATCTGTCTGATTAAAACCAGCTGGCCGAAAGTAGAATTAAACAGCAACTGTATGGAAGAGTAGAAGAAATATAAGCAACAGCAACATCTTGTGATCAATGCTACAATTGTTCAAGACCCTATTTAAAGTGAATTGGGAATGTAAAACAGTATTTAACTATAGGAATATACACTGTACATACTTAAAGTTTTGGTCACCCCATTTTTTCTTACTTTCCCCCCTTTTCCCCCTCTCTTGCTCATTTCTGCTCCTTTTACTTGTCCTAGTTTCTAACTAAAAATAATGAAAAATAAACTTTTTTTCTCTCTCTCCAAGTGGTGGATATAGCAAAGAAGGCAATCAAGGAACACTTTGAAAATAATCTGGATAGAGACACAGAAATGAAAATGGTTTGGGATGAAAACAAGGCAGTATTAAGAGGGTTTTTTTCATACAGAGGAAGGCAATAATGAAAAGGAAATGACAAGAACAATATCAGAAAATGACAAGAAATACTATAAGGAAGGAGGAACTGAAGAAATCACTGAACAAAGGTTTAGCAGGAAATAAAGATGATGATGATGATGGATGATGATGATTAATCTTTAATAACATAAAACAAATATCACAACTTACAAATTTACAGCAGAAGCAATGAGAAACAACATAAAAACAAGAAGGTATACGCATACATCCATACACTTTCATATCTCCTCTATCAATTCCTTTGTCTCTTCTAATGACTCTATGTCTTACATTTTTGATTCCATATATAAATGCACTCAGTACCACACTTCTCCAATACAAAACAGATTTTCTATATACAAATGTATTCTATCTTCTCTTATTCTCTTCTTCTGTTTTCATTCCAGTGATTCTCTATTTAGCAATAAATTATCAAATTAATTTCATTTCCAGAAGAAAAAAAGAAAAAAAAACCCTCTACCTTTCTCTAAATTTCTAAATATTAAATCAAAATTATTAGTTTCCATCTCAAGATTTTTGTTTCATTTCTCTCTTCTTTTTCCTTTATGAGTGGTTTCTGTCCAAATATGATTTTCTTATCCCTTCATCTTATCTTAAACTTTAGCTTAATTGAATTAATCTATTTTCTCTTTATTTTTATGTACTTTATATCAACAACAACAACAAAAAAATTATCCCTATCTCTACCTTTTTCTACCTTAATACAAATAATTGTTTTTACTTTTACTTCTTCTTTTCCCTATTTCTCTAAATTTTTAGATTTGGTTTGTTTTTATGTACCTAAGTATATGTTTCTCTATCTCTGTCTTTAAGCTTCTATCCTATTTTGACCCTATAAAGTTATAATTTCCAATAGTTTCCAGTAGATTTTCTTTTATGAGGAGAGTTCATCCCCATTATTGCTAATTTTCCACATTTTTGTTCTAGGATTGGTAATATTGGAGTCCAAGATATTTTAAAGAGCTCTAATGAGTTGTCTGAAAGTATTATTGTCAGTCTATCCACCTCCATCAGGTCATATAATTTTATCTATTATTCTTCTGTATTAGGTGCTTCCTTTTGCTTCCACTTTTTTAGTGTAAGTCATTCTAGCTGCTATCACCATAAAAAGTAATAGTTTTTGTTGTTTTTTCCTAAGTTGCTGTATTCCATCTGTCATGCGTAAGAGATATATCTTGGGTATCATTGGAAATTTTATTTGTAAATTTTTTTCGATATTTCCATGGATTTATTTCCAAAACTTTTTCGCCTTAATACACATCCACCAAAGGTGGAATAGAGTTCCTTTTTGATCGCATTTCCAACATGTATTCTTAGTATTTTTGTTATTTTTCTAATTTTTACCAGAGTAAAATACCATCTGTGTAGGATTTTGTAATAATTCTCTTGTAAAGTCATATTTTTAAGAAGTTTTGGGTTCCTCCCCAAGAAGCTTCCCAACTCTCAAGTTTGATCAGGTGTCCAATATTCTGTGCCCACCTTATCATATTTTCCTTTACGACCTCTTGCTCTAATTCTAGGCTAAGTAACATTTTGTATATCCTTCCTATTAGATGATCTATACCCAGTTTTAGAAGTTTATCAGACTCTTTCCTCGTGTTCAGTTCCTGCTGTCTTAACATCCATTTTAAATTTTTCAGCTTGCTGTCTTTGTAGAAGTCAGTGTGTTGTAAACCCATGGTTTATTAATTCTTCTTTATCTTTTAGAACCTTGTATTTTAACAAGATCTTTATAGGTTGTCCATTTATTTAACTGAGGTTTTTCTCTTCTATAGAAGGCTTCATGCATGGATACCCACAATGGTATTTTGGAATAGAATTCCCTTTTATATATACACCAGACTCTTAATAAAGATTCTCTAATGAAATGATTATTAAATTCCCTATTTATCTTTGATTTTTCATAATATAAATATGAATGCCATGCAAATGGCAAGTCCGCTCTTTCTAAAGTTAATAATCTATCATTTTCCAATTTTATCCAATCTATCAACCAGTTAAGGCAGCAAGCATGGTAATATAATCTCAAGTCTGGCAAACCCAATCCACCTCTTTCTAATGAGCCTTTCATAATCTTCTATCTCATTCGTGGTTTCTTACTGTTCCATATGAACTCAGCCAGATCTTTATTCCATTGATTAAAAGGCAGATCATTTATAATTATAGGAAGATTATAAAATAGGAAAATCATTCTGGGCAGGATATTCATTTTTATCATTGCTATTCTACCTATCAACCCAAGTCCAATTTATGCTCATTTCTTTGGGTCTGTTTTTACATTTTGCCAGATTTTTTTGTAATTGTTATCATACAAATCTGTATTATTTTTGGTTATATATGCCCCTAGATATTTTGCTTTTTTTGTACATTTGATTTCCAATCTTAACTCCTTCTATTTCTTCATCTTTCCTAATCTTATTATTTAATATTTCTAACACCATTATAAAAATTAAGGGAGATAATGGACAACCTTGTCTCGTACCCTTCTTAATCTTAAATTTCTCTGATTTTTCTCCATTTATAACCAAATTTACCATTTGATTATTATAGATCACTTTAATCCAGTCAATAAATTTTCCCCTCATATCTACTTTTTCTAGAACCTCAAATATAAATTTCCATCTCACATTATCAAACGCCTTTTCAGCGTCAATGAATACCAGCCCTAATTTCCTCTCGTTATGTTTATGATAATATTCAATTATATCCACTATCATTCTTACATTGTCTTTTATTGACCTTCTTGGTAAAAAACCATTCTGGTCCTCATGTATCCAAACTTTCAAAACCTTCTTTAATCTCTCTGCCAGGATAGATGCAAATATTTTGTAGTCTATATTTAGTAAAGATATGGGCCTGTAATTTTTAACCTCCAATTTATCTTTACCTTCTTTTGGTATCAAAGTTATTGTTGCTTCTCCCCATGAATCTGGTCTACCCTCTTGACCCATTTCATTAAAAAGATTACAAAGGGGTTTAATTATTTGGTCTTGAAATTCCTTATAGCAGTGGTTCTCAACCTGTGGGTCCCCAGATGTTCATGGACTTCAGCTCCCAGAAGCCCTGAGCATTGACCATAGTGGCTGGGGCTTCTGGGAGCTGAAGTCCACGAACATCTGGGGACCCACAGGTTGAGATCCACTGCCTTATAGTATCTTGATGTAAAGCCATCTGGTCCTGGTGCTTTTCCTACCTTTAATCTCTCAATTGCCAATCTTATTTCTGCCTCTAAAATGGGTTTATTTAATTCTATTCTTTGATCTTCCTGAATTTGAAATATTCCTGTTCCATCCAAATATTCCTTTACTTGTCGAATATAATCTTCTGTGTCATTTGAATCATTAAATAAATTTTTAAAATACTCATAAAACAAGGACTTAATTTCTCTTTGCTTTCTAAATGTTTTATCCCCTTTTTTAATTTCCGTAATCAATCTTTTCTCTTTTTCTTTCTTCAGTCTATATGCCAACCATTTTCCAATTCTATTAGCATGTTCAAAAAATCTTTGTCTAGTATATTTCATCTTCTTTTCAATTTCTAATCTATCTTCCACCGCTAATTGTTTCTGGAGAATTTTGATATCTCTCAATAATTTTTTATTGCTAGGATCTTTCTTCAATTCTTCCTCTTTTTCTTTAATTTCTACCGTTATACTTTGGATTTTCTGTTTTCTTAACTTCTTCTTATAGGCTTCATATTTCAAAAAAATACCTCTCATCACTGCTTTTCCTGTGTCCCACACAATCTTATTTGATATACCTTTTCCCACATTCTCTTTAAAAAAGAAGTCTAATTCCTGTTTCACCTTTTCTACAACTTCTTCGTCCCTCAAAATTTCGTCTTTCAAGGTCCATTTGTATTCTCTTTTACATTCCTGCAGCGTCATTAAAATAGGGCAATGATCTGATAGCACCCTTGGTAATATCTCCATTTTCCTTACATTTCTGCTTAACCCTTTTGAAACCAGGCACATGTCAATCCTTGACCAAACCTTGTGTACTTCAGAAAAGTATGTATATTCCTTTGAGTTTCCATATAAATATCTCCATACATCAATCACTGCAGTCAAGTCTATAAGTTCTTCAAATGACTTTGGTAGTTTTCTCTTTACTGTTTTCCCTTTCATTTTTAGTGTTCTATCTAAATCCGGATTAATCACTCCATTCCAATCACCACAAAACACTATATCTTGATACTCATATTCTAATATATCTTTTGTTAATTTTTTTTTATTCCATTATTTAGAAAAACTAAAAGCAGACGTGATTTGTCTGCAAGAAACTCATATAAGAAACAAGGAATTAAAATACCTGAAGAATTTAAGATTGGACAAGACTTTTCAATGACAAGTACGAAGAAGAAAAAGGTGTGACGATATATATAAACAATAAATATAACGCAAAGGAGATATTTAGTGATGATAGAGGTATGGTGATTGGGGTGGAAGTTGAAATAATTGGCAATAAGATTCTAATAGTGGGAGTATATGGGCCATTGGAGAATAAATCGTCCTTTTATATTTTGCTTTTTTTGATATCTTAAATTGTGACTCTTTTTCCATTTATATTTCTTCTTGTCTTGTCCTGTTCTTTGTTATCATTGTTGTTTTTTGGGAGTTTATTTTAAAACCTGACACGCTACCAAATCCTTGCAAAATATTCTTTAATTTATTTATGCTTTGTATTGGATTATCTAGTAGTATTGCTAGGTCATCCGCGAAAGCTCTAATTTTGAAAATTTGGTTTCCAGCTTGTACTCCTTTTATTGCAGGAGCTTTCCTTATTTGAATCATTAATATTTCAATAACTATTAAGAATATTAAAGGAGAAAGTGGGCATCCCTGCTGTGTTCCTTTTATCACTTCAATTTTTTCTGTCCTTTCTCTGTTTATTATTACAGTTGCTGATTGATTTTTATATATTTGATTGATCCAATTCATAAATTTTTCACGGATATTATTTTTTAATACTTCTTTCATAAACCTCCAGTTGACATTATCGAAAGCTGTTTCCGCATCTAAAAAGATCAAGCCTAGCTTTTTTTCATTATGTTTTTGATAATACTCTATTATGTCTATAATTACTCTCATATAATCTTTTATTGACCTTTCTGGGACAAAGCCATTTTGATAATCCGCTATCCAATCTTTCAAAACTTTTTTTTAATCGTTCTGCCAAGATGATGGCAAATATCTTATAATCTGTATTTAGTAACGAGATTGGTCTATAGTTTCTAACATCTAGATGGTCTTTTCCTTCTTTTGGTATTAAACTAATCATTGCTTCTTCTCAGGAGGGTGGTATATTTCCATAATCTATTCCATTCATTACATTTTGTAAAGATCCAACTAGTTCCTCTTGGAAAATCTTATAATAACTCTCTGAGTAACCATTGGGGCCTAACACCTTGCCATTTTTGAGTTTCTTGATTGCATTAATGATTTCCATTTTTGCTATTGGTTTATTTAATTCTATTCTTTGTTGTTCATTTATTTGCATTATTGTTGTTTTCTCCAGGTATTCTCTAATGTTATATAATAACTAGTCTGGATTCTCTTATTCTTCAAATATTTTCTTAAAATATTTATAGAAGACCTCCTTAATTTTATTTTGCTGTTGCTGTATTTTTTTTCCTTCTCTGATTTCTAAAATTAATCTTTTCTCTTTCTCTTTCCTAAGCCTATAAGCTACCCACTTTCCTGCTTTATTTGAGTGTTCCAAGTATCTTTGTTTTGTAAATTTCAACTTTGCTGTTGGCCACACCCTCCTGCCTGGCCTTTGAAAAGAGGCTGGAAGAAGAACTAGAGGGGCTTGCTGCTGGCCATACCCTCCTGCCTGGCCTTTGAAAAGAGGCTGGAAGAAGAACTAGAGGGGCTTGCTGCTGGCCACACCCTCCTGCCTGGTCTTTGAAAGAGGCTGGGGGAAGAACTAGAGGGGTTTGCTGTTGGCCACACCCTCCTGCCTGGCCTTGAAAAGAGGCTGGAAGAAGAACTAGAGGGGTTTGCTGCTGGCCACACCCTCCTGCCTGGCCTTTGAAAAGAGGCTGGAAGAAGAACTAGAGGGGCTTGCTGCTGGCCACACCTTTCTGCCTGGCCTTTGAAAAGAGGCTGGGAGAAGAACTAGAGGGGTTTCTTGCTGGCCACACCCTCCTGCCTGGCCTTATAATTAGGAGAGGGAGGAAGGAAGGGGAAGTAGGAGTGGGGTGGGTGGGTAAGTAGGGGATATTTCTTCTGATGAGGGGCGGCTGGATGTAATGGATGGACAATGGGGAGCGACAATAAGTATTGTGTGAGGCAAAGGGAGATATGGTGATAGCATGGCGAAATGTCGTTACAGGGGAAGGAGAGATAGATGTTTAATACCTATCCCACCTTCCGTTCGCCCTGCTACCCCAAGGTGTCTGGAGAGCGAACCAAACCACCCACAGAACCTTTCCTTGCTCCTATGCAATGTCAAGTCAATGAAAAAGAAAATGCATCTTATCCATGACCTTTTAAAGGATGAAGACGCTGACCTGGCATGCTTTACGGAGACCTGGCTGGAAGACGATAGTGCTACAACCTGGGTCCAGGCCTTGCCAGCCGGATACTCTGTCAGTGAGCAGGTAAGGGGAAGTGGGTGGGGGGACGGAGTAGCCTTGGTTTACAAAGGCAATCTTATACTGACCAGGATTCCTGTCCGGAAAACAGACCACTTTGAGTGTATATACCTGAGCCTGAAGGCAAGGGATAGTCTGGGGATTCTGTTAGTGTACCGACCACCCTGCTGCCTATCAGACTCCCTAGCCAAGCTGACAGAGCTGGTGTCGGAGTAGCTGTTGGAGTCGCCCAGACTTCTGGTTCTGGGTGACTTCAACATCCCATTTGAGACCAGTTTGACAGGTGCAGCTCGGGAGTTCATGGCATCCATGACAAACATGGGCCTATCCCAATTAGCCTCTGGGCCAACACATTGTGCCGGTCATACCCTTGATGCGGTCTTTAGTACGGAACAGGTACAGCCGTGGGTGGAGATAATAAATGCTACCACCTTGTCATGGACGGATCTTTTCCTGGTCAGGGTTAGACTAATGGCTGCTATCCGGCCCTGCAGGGGTGGTGGACCTATTAGAATGGTCCGCCCTCGAGGGTTAATGGAACCTATTGGATTCCAGAAAGCCCTCGAGGGTTTTATGGTTGGTATCGCCGGTGATCCTGTCGAAGCCCTGGTTAATACCTGGAATTGTGATCTTACCAGGGCTATCGACACGATTGCTCCCAAGCGTCCTTTCCAGCCTGCTGTAAACTGCAATCCCTGGTATACAGTAGAACTTAGGAATATGAAGCAGGCTGGACAACAACTAGAGCGCAACTGGCGGAAATCTCGACTCTTATCTGACAGGACACGCTATAGAGAATTCCTTTATTCCTATGGAGTGGCAATAGATGCAGCGAAGAAGACTTTCTTCTCTGCACGTATTGCGTCTGCGATTTCTCATCCAGCAGAGCTGTTCAGGGTGGTAAGGGATTTGATTCAGTTACCCACTCCCCTGAACTCGTTGTTAGAACCTAATGTAGCTTGCTGTGATGCTTTGAATAATCATTTCGCAGATAAAATCTCTCAGATAAGAGCCGATTTGGATGCCGGTGTTATAGCAGAGGTTACAAATGAAGTGTCCGGCAACTCTGTGAATAGGATTATACTGGATCAGTTTCAGTCAGTGAGTACCGAGGACGTAGACAAGCTCCTTGGAAAGGTAAGGAGGACAACTTGCCCTCTTGATCCCTGCCCTTCATGGCTGGTTGTCCAGGGAGGAGTTGCGATTAAGACACACTTAAGACATGTTATTAATGCATCCTTCAGGGAGGGCAATTTTCCAGCTTGTTTAAAAGAAGCAATTATACGTCCGCTTCTAAAAAAGCCCTCCCTAGATCCCCTGGATATGAATAATTACAGACCAGTTTCCCATCTTCCATTTTTAAGCGAGGTGATTGAGAGGGCTGTTGCCCTTCAACTCCAAGCTGTCTTGGATGAAACAGATTATCTAGATCCATTTCAAACTGGCTTCAGGGCAGGATATGGAGTCGAGACTGCCATGGTCGCCTTAGTGGATGATCTACTCCTGGGTATCAAGAGGGGAAGTGTGACCCTGCTGGTACTCTTGGACCTCTCAGCGGCTTTCGATACCATAGACCATGGTATCCTTCTGGAACGCCTGAGAGGGCTGGGGATCGGGGGCACTGCACTTCAGTGGTTCTGGTCCTATCTCTCGGGTAGATACCAGATGGTGATGCTTGGGGACAGCTGCTCCTTGAAAAGGAGCTTAAATCTGGCATCCCTCAGGGCGCCGTCCTGTCCCCAATGCTATTTAACATCTACATGAGACCGCTGGGAGAGATCATCAGGAGGCATGGAGCAAGGTGCTATCAGTACGCTGATGACACCCAGCTATATCTCTCCATGCCTCGGATAATAGCATTGACTAAGGGTGGCATTTCGCTTCTAAATGAATGCCTTGAAGCAGTAATGGACTGGATGAGGAAAAACAGACTGAAGCTGAATCCAGATGAGACGGAGGTACTTGCTGTCAAGGGCCCTAGCCCAGGTATGGAGGTTTGTCGACCAGTTCTAGACGGGGTCATACTTCCCCTGAAAGACTGTGTCCGCAGCTTGGGGGTGCTCTTGGACTCACCGCTTCAGATGACAGCTCAAATTGATGCGGCAGCCAGGAGCGCCTGCTATCAGCTTCGGCTGATACGCCAGCTGCGCCCCTTCCTGGACTTGGAACACCTAAAAACAGTGGTACATGCGCTGGTAACTTCACGGCTTGACTTCTGCAATGCGATCTACATAGGGCTACCCATGTGCTTAGTCCGGAAACTTCAATTAATTCAGAATATGGCAGCCAGGTTGGTCACCGGAAGATCTAAAACTGACCACATAACACCTATTTTGAAGTCTTTACACTGGCTGCCTATTAGTTTCCGGGCACAGTACAAGGTGTTGGTTTTTACCTTTAAAGCCCTTCATGGCTTGGGGCCAGCCTACTTGCGGGATCGCCTTCTCCCATATAATCCGCCCCGCACATTAAGGTCCTCTGGGAAGAATCTACTGCAGCCAATAGAACTAGGTTGGCTGCGGTTACCCAGAGGACCTTTTCTTCGGTCGCTCCCAAGTTATGGAATGGCCTGCCGGAGGAGACCCGTCACATTACCAGTCTTGACTGCTTTAAAAAAGCAGTCAAGACTGTTCTCTTCCGACAGACCTTCCCAGACTAGTGTTCCACTGCCTCTCATCAATTGTCCCTTTGTTTTTAATTGTTTTTAATTGTTTTTGTTTTTAATTTTTAGTTTTAATTTTATTTTAATCTGTTTTAATAGTTAGTGTGTTAGGGGGATGGTAGGGTTGGTGGGTGGGGAGGGTGGGCTACATTTTGATGTTTTAATATATTTATATGTTCTGTAATGCCGCCTCGATCCATTTGGGAGAGGTGGGATAAAAATAATTTTATTATTATTATTATTATTTCTGTTGTGTCTTGGATTGTTATCTGTTTCTGCAAAATCTTAATCTCATCCCTAAGTCTTAAATTTCCTGGTTCCTTTTCTAATCTTCTTTTTATTTGAGTTCCTCCATAATTTTCTGTTGATTTTCCTACTTCTTTTTCTTTTTATATATCTCTTGCTGCATGAGATAACCTCTCATGACAGCCTTTCCTGCATCCCATATGATGTGTTCAGCTACCTCTTTTCCTGAATTTTCTATGAAGTATTGTTTTATTTCTTTTCTTACTCTATCTGTTAATTTTTCATCCCTCAATATTTCACCTTTTAAAACCCATCTATATTCCGTTTTCCTTTCTAGTATCATCATTATTACTGGGTTATGGTCTGATATTATTCTTGGCAGAACTTCCATTTTTAAAATATTCTTACTCAATATTTTTGAGACCAACATAATGTCGATTCTTGACCACATCTTATGGGCCTCCAAATAATATGTAAATTCTTTCATATTCTTATACATATAATGCCAGGCATCCAACACTGCCAAATTATTCATCAATTCAAAAAATGATTTTGGGAGCTTCTGTTGGGTTGATTTCGTCACTTTATGTGATAACCTATCCGAAGTTGGATCAATAATCCCATTCCAGTCACCCAAGACTATTATTTCTTGATATTCATAACTGTTGATTGTATTTAATAACTTCTTGAAGTAATTTGCTTTATTTTCTTGTGGTCTGTAAATACAAACAATTAATATCTTATATTGGATTGCTTCTACCTCTACTCCTACGAAAGATCTTTTATTATCTTTGAAGATTTCTTTTGCATTACATTTTTATTAACATAAATTGCTACTCCTTTATTCTTTTTATCTACTGAGGCTAAAAAAACTTGTCCTAATTTATTGTTAATCAAATACTTCTGATCCTTATTTTTAATTTGAGTTTCCTGCAAGCAAATGATATCTGTTTTAAGTTTTTCTGAATAATGGAAAATCCTTTTTCTTTTAACTAGTGCATTCAGTCCTCTAATATTCCATGAGATAATTTTCATTCCCCCCGCAAAAGTAAAAGTTATTCTTTTGCTTTACTTTAGTCTATCTCTTTCTCTACTTCTTCTTCAACTTCCTCCTTCTCTTCCCCATCTTCTTCCGATATTCCCCCTTCGCTCTCTTCGTTCACTTCTTATCTTCTTCGGTGTTCCCTAGTGGTATCTCTGTCAATGTATTTTCTAACTGTTTAGATGTTCTCTTAGGTCCTTTTCTTTCTTCTTCCCTATCTTCCCTTTCCTCTTTTCCTTCCTCTTCCATTTTATCTGATTTTGCCTTTTCTTTAAATTTTGGATTTCATTCATGAGATTTATTAATGTTTTTTTTGTGTCATCTAAGAAATTCCTGTGCTTTCATTACCGAATTTAATGTATGTCGCTTTTGTTCTATCATAAAGGTAACCCCCTCTGTTCTACACCATCTATACATAATTCCGTTTTTCTTTAAAACTTGTGTTAGAAAATAATATTCTCTTCTTTTTTTGAGAATTTGAGATGGAATATCTTTAAATATCTGCAACTCTTTACCTTCTATTACTAGTTTTTTCCGAATAGCTTTGAATCACTATGTCTTTTACTCAGTCTCTCAAAAAATATATGACTATGTCACAGGGTACAGTCCGTTTCTTAGCAATGAAAGAGTTTATTCTAAATATCTTGTCGATCTCTAAATCTAATTGCTCAATATTCCACCCAATAAAGCTTGCCAAGGGTGGTATTAAACGGTTACATAACTCTTCACTGTAGATCTCTTCTAAGTTTCTTATTTTCAAACATTTTTCTCTGAATTTAATTTCTGTGTTTCTATATTGTTGTTCTGTATTTTCTAATCTTTTTCTATTTTTGGTGCTTCTTTTTCTAATTTAACTGTTCTTTCTTGCAGATTGTTAATCTTTTTATTCATGGTCTTCATATCTTTCATTAAATATTTGAATGTTTAAATATTTGAAGGGATGTCATGTCGAGGAGGGAGTGGGCTTGTTTTCTCCTGCTCTTGAGACCAGGACAAGGAGCAATGGATGCAAGCTGCAGGAGGGGAGATTCCGCCTGAACCTCAGGAGGAATTTCCTGACAGTCAGGGCTGTCCGACAGTGGAATGTGCTGCCACAGAGTGTGGTGGAGTCTCCTTCTTTGGAGGTTTTTAAGCGGAGGCTGGATGGCCACTTGTCGGGAGTGCTTTGAGGGTTTTCCTGCATGGCAGGGGGCTGGACTGGATGGCCCTTGTGGTCTCTTCCAACTCTACATTTCTATGATTCTATGATTCTATGATTCTATATTTGCTAATTTTTGTCCAATATTTTCCATTTCTTGTTTCATATCCCTAATGTTGCTTGATACTTTTTTTATTTCTTTTCTAAAGTCTTCTCTAAGTCTTCTCATTTCTTCAAGTATTGATATCCCAAATTCTGTTAATTTTGCTTGTTCTTCTGTTGACGTCTTTTTTTGATTGTTGTTGTGCTATTACTGCTTTTCTTGTTCCTGATGCCATTTCTGTGTTATATATTAATACTTCTTTTTTCCTCTATTTCTTTCCAATCTATATTATTGTCGATTTTATTTGTATATACTTCCTATGTTATTTTCCCCTCCTTCTTGTGTGGATTAGTTTATCAATCCAATATATCTTGATTCTCAGTAATAAATATTTGATTATTGGTTACATATAATCTACAACAATTTTTATACCCATATATATATATATAATATATATATATATATATATAATCTAATCTAATCTATATATTCCCCTTTTGTAGTGTGTAAATTAATTACATACATCTTATATCACAAAATAATTCCAATAAATAAAGAAGAGAGAAAACCAAATATGTAAATTTCAATCTATTCCTTCTTGTATTTCAAATTTGATCAAATCAACTCAAAGCAACTCAGATTTGATTAATTCTAATTTTTTATGAATTTATTCCAATTTATTATTCCCTCTTATTTGTCCTTATTTATATTTATAATATATTATCTATATTTTGTCTTATACCTTAGCTCATTTCAAGTTATAAGTTAGCTACTACTTCATTATTTCTTTTTCTTGTGTAATTGTATATTTACATTTGTTTATTTATATCTATATCTATATTTAAACCTTCTTTACATTTACCTTTATTTGTATTGTGTAATTTGTCCCCTTATTTGATTACTATATATTCTATATAACATCAACATTACATAATATACAATGTATTAATTCAATGTTGTAATTCATCAGATCTGTAACCAGATCAATCCATTCATAATGCTAATTCATCTTATCAGTAATCCAAAATTAATTAATTAAAAGAATCAGTTTATACTGATCCTTATAAATTTTTAGGATCAGGTTGTATACATTCAAATCGAAAATCCTTTGTATTTTGCTATACCTAATTCAAATATTTTCTTTTCCAATATATATTTTCGATATAATCTACCTAACCTATTCTCTATTTTAATTTACATCTAACTTATATAATTATATCTCTGCCTAAATCTCTAACCCTTGTTTTATATATGTTATACATATATATACATATATGTGTGTGTGTGTGTGTGTGTTTTTTATATATATATATATATGTGTGTGTGTGTGTGTGTGTTTGGAGCCTCTCAAATTAGCCTAAAATTAATCAATATTCCTCCCAATATAGCCATTCATATTATAGAGTGAAATTGAAAAAAGGAAACATATACAATATACAAAATATGTAAGCAATGTCTGATATACGAGCAAAGAGAATGAATAAGGAGCCAAGACTTTCCTTCAGATCTCAGATGATACTTCTCCTCCATTTCTGTTTCTTCTATTTTCAGGCTTTAATCTTCCTTGCCTTTTTACCACCAGAGTTAATCATGGTGCAAAAAGCAAGTCCCAATATTTCCTTGATTATAGTCCTTAGTCCTTAATTTTTAAAGTTGTATTTTTCCTAAAGTTCTGTAAGGCTCTGTAAAGTTCTATTTTACCTAGAGTTTTATTTTACCAGGTGTTTTACCAAATGGAGCCAAAGGACATGTAAGAGTACTGCTTTTCTTCTCTTCCCTCCACTGGGCTTCTCTCTTATTTTTTTTTTTAATGTGAGTAGGGCTGTTATTCAAAACACACACAATTCTCATGGTTAAAGTTTTACAGTTTTTTCTTACCACTCTTTCCCAAAATAGAAGATCTCTTTACAAGTAGGGCAAAAATAAACTAGAAAGGAATGGAGAAATTAAGGCTTCAACTGTTTCTTTCTTTAGCATTTTCTTTCATAACCCCACCCTTCTGTGCTCGCTCCGTAAGGGAATCCTGAGAGGATTTGCTAACGGTGATTCTTTTTCCCTTTCTTAAAGGGCGCCTTCCAGCTAATTAATTCCAGTCTGGAATTATAGATGTAGAGTTATCCCTGTACTGTATTGTCTCCTGAATTCCAAACAGAAAGAGTTTAGTTTCCCTCACTCTTCTTCCAACTTTAAAAGTGGTGATGAGGATTTTCTCCAACTGGAGCCCTTCTAAGGTAATGGCTGCTTGTGGGGCTCTCTCAGCATTTTCAGTGCCTAGTTTCTCCAATGGTTTTTCTGGGCACCCCCACCAGCAAACCCATCCCCCTCCTAGCGCCTCCAGACCCTCTTTTCCAAAAGCGTACTTGCCCCACTATTGCCTTGTTAAACAGTGGGCTCCCGAACTTATAGGGTGGCTGTTTCCCTGCAGCTGTGCTGGTTGACAGCCAAGCTCCTCACCACAGCCACCGGAAGTGTTCAGGAAATAAAGATTTTACAAACACAAATTTCCATGATACCAGTAGTAGACTGAAAAAAAAAATGATAAGATGTATACATTACAAACAAATAGACTGGGCATATGGCTTTCTTACAAATTAAGAAAGGAAAAGGAGAAAAGACTCATTATCAGAATTTATAATAGAAAGGAAATGGCAATGGAAAATGAGAAAATCCAAGGAGATTTTTATAAATATTTTTCAGACTTAACAATATTAAAGGGCAGAAAATTGATTAATATTTGAGTAAACAAAAACTACCTCAAATTGCAAATGAACAACAAAAATTGAATGCAGACTTCCGGTCTGATGGCAGAGTGAATGACCACCTAGGACGAACATAGTCCTCAGGTTGTCGCTTTGAGCAGTTTTTCCAGGCTCGTAATGTGTTCAACTATACCAAATTTGCAGCTTGCAATCTAAACAGGGTCACAAGTTCGTAAGTTTGGGGAACCTGGACAAGCTATTCCCCTGGTAAAGGGAGTCCAGAGGGGGTTCGCTGGGGATCCAGCAAGTTGCCAGCCCGCAAGCCTGAGGTGATATCACCGACAAGGCAAACGGACAGAGGCAAGGGATCGCAGAACTTCCACGACCGCTCATAGTGCTGTTGAAGTTTTTGTTCAACTCAGCAACACCAAGACATTTTTAAGGATAAGACTGTGTAAGTACAAAGAGGATTAATTTTAGCAAAGCAAAATTGCCGCTATCTGGAGTTGGGAAAATAATTTCACCAATAGGAGAAACGAGTACACTGCAGAAAAAAAAAGGGACAATATTTTTCTCCGTAAGAGAAACAAGCAGACTTTCGTACAGTAAAGACTTCAAAAGACTTTGTGACATTGCTCTAGAGAAAAGATAGCACATTTCAAGAACCATATGAACTTAAGATTTTGGACTTTTACTGAACTATATATACAACTGATCTACTTCCATCTGAACACTTGGAACATTTTGATTATTTTTTTTAAATTACTTTTGGTCACTGGAAATAATTTGGTGCGGAAGGGTTTAAAGACTTAAGAAACTCTAATGAACTATGCAGGGATTGATAAATCCATTGAATAAATTGACTTATCAACTGATTGAATTAGGAGACGTGAAATCTTTGTGGATTTGAGACTTTGCTATATGTTTCCTGAGTATATGGAGTTATAAATAAATCTTTAGAAACAGCGGGACTATAAACAACTATGTCAGTGGCTAAAGGGATCTATTAAGAATTAATTAGGATACTATAAAGGAGACTGTAAAAAATACTTAAAGGACTATATATTGCCAAACAAAATTCTATACAAATTTTGATTGGGGACAGAGTGAGGACTTATTAACAATTCAATTACTCAAGGAAAAAGAAACAAGCCAAGCAAAAGGAGAGGCAGGGAAGAGACGGAGAGATGGAGAGACAGGGACGGAGAAGAGACGGAAATGGACAGAAAAGGAGAGAAATCTGACCGTAGAATAAGATATATTGAAATAGTAGCGAATCAAATTATACAGATTAAGTTCATATAAGTTCTATAAGTTAATATTTAAGTGGGAACAAGTACATAGATACACACACACACAGACACACACATATATATATACAAGGAATACTAAGTATTAAGTCTGAAAACCAACAATATGAAATTCATTCCTTGAAGAGGCTGGTTTAAATGTCATGATTTGCTACTTGTGATTGAATTTGTGAATTATGATTTCATTACTGTCTTGAATGATAATTTGCCATTTGTAATTAATTCAATAAGCATATAAATTAATTCTCTGATTAAGTTTAGTTATATACAATAAGGCATTATTTAAAACTAAAAATTTGATAGAGAAACATCATATTGCACAATTAACTTAGGAAAATATATTCGTTCCATATACAGTTAATGCTTACCGTCTGTCTCTTGTATTCCTAATATTTACAAGTTTGTGTCCTTGTATAGGTGACCTTGAAGCTGCTAAGCTGCTGAACCACTGATAATAAAATAATACACAGCTGTTCTAACAGCGAAGCTTTCAAAGTATTGGGTTACTAAATTTCAGTGGCTCAACAGCGACATCTATTGTCCTCTTAACAAAATACATTTAAATAGTAATATAGGTAATTACTGTCTGTTACTTCTTAAATTGTTATAAAATCTTAGTATCTATATTGTGTATAGTATATTGTATAGCTGTCAAATCAAATAGATAGATCATAATGGCTTCTGGTACAAGGAAGGCGGCAACCAAGCAGACAATAAGTCAACCAACAACTCAACAGACAAGAAGAGCATCAATGGACATAACTTCTGCTTCAATAGATACTAATTTGATTCTGGAAGAACTACGCAAATCCAGAAGTGAAATAAGACAAGAAATAAGACAAGACATGAAAGAAACAAGAACAGAAATCAAAGTGGAAATAAAGAAAGAAATAGATGGATTAGGCAAAAAGATGGACCAAATATCCAAAGAAGCAACTACAATAAAAGAAGATATGGTGACTTTACAAGAAAGGACAAAACAAGTTGAAGACACACTGCAACAAGTTAAAGAAAAGCAAAGAATAGAAGAAATGAAACTTAACAGAACAGAAATGAGATATAGAGAACGTTGTTTAAAATTTACAGGCTTAACAGAGAAAGACCCAGAGAACATCTATGATAAAATAATAAATGCCCTGATGGAATATATACAACTTCCAGAAGATAGAATTCATGCAAGTATAGAAAGAATCTTTAGAGTGAATTCAAGAGTGGCTAAAGAGAGAAATTAACCGCGAGACATAGTGATCAGTTTTACAAATTTGAGGACGAAAGAACTCATACTACAGAAAAGCTATCAAGAAAAACTGTTCATAGATTCTCAGGAAATAAAAATCTATAAAGATATACCTACCCAAATATGAAAATGACAGGAATACAGATTTCTAACACAGCTATTCTTAAAGAATAATATAACTTACACTTGGAACAGGACAGAAGGGATATTTTTCAATTATCAACAAAAAAGATATAGACTGAATACCATAAAAAAAGCTAAAGACGTTGCTGAAAAACTAAAGAGAGAATTAGAAAAATTAGAAAAAAAGAAAGACAGAAAATTTTCACCAGAAAGAAAGAACCAAGAAGGTCCTACAGGAGCGGAAGGAGGTGAACATCAACCAGTGGAATCAGATCAATCAGAGGAATATGAAGGATCGGAAAGAAGCATTGGAAAGGAGGAAGGAGAATGTCAGCTTGAAAGTGAAATTGAGTTCACAGAAGAAAATTAATAGAAAAATGTGAAGGACAATAAACTGTAAAACAATAGAAAAATGAATTTGAAAATATTATCTTGGAATATTAAAAGATTGAACTCGCAACATAAACGACATCACGTATTTCTTTATCTCAAAAGAACCAAACTGGACATAATTTGTCTACAGGAAATGCGCATAGCACAGAAAGATACAAAATATTTGAAAAATCCAAAACTACGACAATGTTTTACTGCATCTTGTGAAAAAAAAGAAGCGTGGGGTCCTGATCTACATTAGTAACAAATATGACGCGCAAGAAGTATTCGCAGACTCCTCAGGATACTACTTGGGAATAGAAGTAAAAATACAAGGTTCGACGATGCTGTATGTTGGGATATACTCTCCTGTAGACAATAAAGACAGATTCTACTCCAAAATTAAAAAAACAAGTGACTGAATATATAAATGAGAAACAGCAAGATAAAATTTTGATTTTTGTGGACATGAATGGCATCCTGAATCCATTGGAAGATAGATACTCAGAAAAACCAATCAAGAAAAATCAAGGGAAACTGCCACAGAATTTCTTCAAAATGATGGATGAGCTGGCATTAATTGACATTTGGACTTTTAAGCATGGTGCAGAAAAAGGCTATACTTTTTATTCAGATAGTCACAACTCCATGTCACGGATAGATTTATTTCTTATATCTAAGACATTACACACATATATTAAAGACATGGAAATACTACCCAGAGTGATTTCTGATGATAGCCCGGTTCTCTTACATTACAAACTTGTACAAAATAAAGAGTTCAGTTGGAGACTAAATGATAATCTTCTCAGAGATGATCAACAAGTAAAGAACTTAAAGGAGAACATTCAAAAATATTTTGAAGAAAACGTCAATCAAGATATCCCAATGAAAACAGTTTGGGACGTGGGGAAAGCCGTGATAAGAGGGCATCTGATCAAAATGGGAGCACTGAAGAAGAAAAAGAAAGAACAACATCTACAGAATTTATTACATACATTGAAAGAGAAGGAGAAAGAATTCAGAAATAATATTACAGACTGTAAGTTAAGAATGGAAGTAAAACTTCTACAAGATCAAGTAGTGGCCTATAACATGGAAGAGGTAGAAAAAAAATGAAATATTGTCGCTTGAAACACTTCAAACATTCAAATAAACCAGGAAAATGGTTGGCTTTTAAGCTTAGAAAAGAAAGAGAAAAAAGGAGGATATTTAAAATTAAAAAAGATCAATTAGAGATTACAGATCAACAACAAATTAAGAAGATCTTATATTATATACATCTATACGAAAGAAATACAACACATGAAATAGAGAACAGAAAAGCTAAGGCCTACCTGGACAAGCAAAATTTTACTTCCATACCTGTAGAACATAAAGAAATCTTGAATGCTCCCATCTCAACAGCAGAAGTCTCTGAAGCAATTAAGAGAATAAAAGTCGCAAAAGTGCCGGGACCAGATGGATACACGGCCAAGTTTTATAAAGTTTTCGAATCAGAACTACTTGAGCCTTTGACGAAAACAATAAACACAATTGGGCAAGAGGGGATACCAGAATCATGGAAGCAAGCTAACATAACGTTAATACCAAAGGAAGGAAAAGACCATTCACAACCTGACAATTACAGACCTATTTCATTATTAAATACAGATTATAAAATCTTTGCTTCTATACTTGCAGAAAGACTTAAAAAAGTATTGCAAAAAATGATACATCTGGATCAAAATGGTTTTTTACCAAATCGATATTTGAGGAATAATACAAGAATTCTGTTAAACATAATAGAGCATTTTGAAAAAAGAAATGAAAAGAAATTGGCCATCCTATTTATAGATGCGGAGAAAGCATTTGATAAAGTCAGATGATCGTTCATGACCAAAACTCTAAAAAGAATGGACTGTGGTGAAAATTTTCTAAAATGGATAGAAGAAATATATAAGGAACAGAAGGCAAAATTGATTATAAATGGAGAACTAACAAGCCCAATAAATATTAATAATGGAACTCGGCAAGGCTGCACACTGTCACTGCTCCTGTTTATGTTGGTAGTTTTAAATAATAAAATTCGAGCGGAACCAGAGATAAAAGGAGTTAGAATTAAAAATCAAGAATATAAACTCAGAGCCTTTGCCGACGATTTGGTGGTTTTTTTTTTTTTTTTTTTTTTTGGAAGACCCAGTCAAAGGAATTGAACAATTGGTTCTTAATTTAAAACGATTCGGAGAGGCAGCAGGTCTGAAAATAAATTATAGTAAATCAAGCATGATGGTCAAAAATATGACACAATCTGAGAAAGAGGATCTAATTAAAATCGCCAGAGTTAAAATAGAGAGAAAAATAAAGTACTTGGGGATTTGGTTCACAGATAGTAACAAAGAATTATTCGATAATAACTATAGTAAAAGCTGGAAAGAAATAACTGGAGATTTGAAGAAATGGTCCAATCTCAGTCTATCGCTACTGGGCCGAATAGCTGCAATCAAAATGAACATTCTTCCTAAACTAAATTTCCTGTCCCAAAACCTCCCTATTATAACAAACGACAAACCATTTCAGCAATGGAAGAAAGAACTGACAAGATTTATATGGAGGGGTAAAAAACCAAGGATTAGATGGAAGCTATTAACAGAACAGAAAATGAAAGGTGGCTGTAACCTGCCCTATTTAAAACTTTACTACTATGCTAACGCAATGACTTGGATACAACATTGGATAACATTAAAAGATAAAAGAACATTGGAAATAGAAGGTGTGGATATGAGGTTTGGATTTCATGCATACCTTTGGTATGGAGAAGCAAAAATAGATAAAGATTTCAGTAATCATTTTGTTAGATATCATTGTTAAAAATTTGGTTAACTGTTAAAAAACAAAACTACAATAAAATACCACTGTGGGTTTCCCCACAGGAAGCTTTCTTTGGAAGATGGGCCGATCAACAAGGAGAATGGATTAGATATGAAAATTTGATAACTCTGGACAGTACAAATGGAATCAGGATTAAAACTCATGAAGAACTCGATCAACAAGGCCTCAAAATCAATTGGTTCCCATATTTACAATTAAAAGAACGATTTAAAATGGACTTAAAACTTGAAGGATTTTCATTACATAAGAAGTATAATGAACTAGAAATTATTATTTTCACAAAGACGAAACAAAAGATTTCTCAATACTACAAATATTTCTTAACATGCCAATTAGAAGATGAGACAATAAAAGAGATAATGACAAAATGGGCCAAGAACTTCCAACATGACATTCCATTAGAATACTGGGAAGCAGCCTGGAAAAATACAAATGAATTTATGAGTTCCCAAGATTTGAAAGAAAACTTTTTGAAAATGATGTATAGGTACCATCTTACCCCTGAAAAAATAGACAAGATCTACCACATAGGAAATAGCAAATGCTGGAAATGCAAAGAAAAAGTAAGATCTTATTACCACCTGTGGTGGACTTGTGCAGTCACTAAAAGATATTGGATAAAGATATACGATGCCATAAAAGAAATCTTTCAAGTAGCATTCCCAATGTCTCCGGAATTTTTTTTTTTACATGTTTGAAAAAGACTTTGTCCAGAAAAATATTAAAATATTAAATCTGGTCACAGCTGCAAGACTGAACTTTGCAAAAATGTGGAAAAATCCAAATGTACCAGATCTAAAACAATGGAGTTTAAAAGTCTTAGAACTGAAAGAATTTGATTTATTTACACATTATATAAAAGGTAAACTGACTAATGAAGTTAAAAAGAATTGGGAACCAGTGACATTGTATATTAATGAAAGATGGGGTATAAAAGTCTAAAAATAAGATATAGTTATGGAGGAATGGGGGAAAGTACAGACAATAGAAGTGGACGGTAACTACTTTTCCTATACAGGGGTAATATAAATAAGGTTATGATAATATAAAGGGCTTTAAAGGAAAATGAAAGAAAAAGTGTACTAAACCATAGAAAATGAGGTATTAAGAAGATGCAGGAAATTCCATATACTAGGGCGCAAATACAAAGCGTTAAAAGATAACCCAGAGAAACAGCAAAAGGAAGTATTATATATGTTAACGTATATATTCAATTAAGCAATATTCAACATGAAATAATGTTTTTCTTTTTTATTTCTATCTCTGTATGTACATTGATTTGTATTGACAAAATAATACATGTTGAATGTAATTGGAAATATATTATTTTTCTTTTAAGAATGATGTGATTGTTTTAATAAAAATAAAATAAAATAAATTGAATGCATTAATTACATTGGAAGAAGTATCTGCAATGATTAAAAGGGCTAAAATAAATAAAACTCCAGATGGATTTCCAGAAAGCTATTATAAATTGTTTGAAGAAGAACTCTGTGTCCATATGAAAAATACATTTAATTTTATATTGCAATCTAAAAAAATTTCAGAATCCTGAGAAGCAGCTTTGATAACTCTAATATCCAAAGAAGGTAAAGATGAATGTAAATCTAACAACTTTGAATCTATATCCCTTTAAAACTCAGATTATAAAATCTTCACTTTGACCTTAGTAGAAAGAATTAAAAAGATTCTTCAAGACTTTATTCATGAATATCAGACTGGCTTCTTACCCAAGAGACAATTAAGGCATAAACTAAGATGTGTAGTAGATTTTATTGAATACCTGAAAAGACATATAGAGAAAAAGCAGGACTAATTTTTCTTGATGCTGAGAAAGCATTTGATATTGTAAATTGGGATTTTGTTACAGCAGTTTTGGAAAAAATAAACTTGGATAATAACTTGATAATATGGATTACAGCAATTTACAAACAGCTAAGATCTTAGTAAATAATCCATCAAAAAATGTAAGATTCAAAGAAGTATAAGGCAGAACTGTTTGTTCTTTCCATTATTACTTACAATGACATTTGAAATATTACTGAGAACAATAAGAAGTGATAAAAAAATTAAAAGATTAACAATAAATAGGGAAACATTTAAATCCATAACATTTGCAGATTATTTGTTAATTGTCTAAGAAGACCCTTTAGAAAGCATAAGTCCATTATTAAAAGTATTGGAAATATTTGATGAAGTGGTAGGATTTAAAGTTCATAAAGAGAAAGCACAAATGTTGACCAAATGTTAATAAAGTTAACAAAAAACTCTCAGCAAAAAATAAAAAGTGGAAGAAAGATCTGGTTTTTGGATTTAAAAAAGTAAGATATCTATGCATAACATTATCAAATAAGACTTCATTTTTATTTCAAGATATTTATGAAAAAGCATGGAAACAAAGAAAATGGTAACTACATAGATGAAACAAATCCAGTATTTCAGAATTAGGAAGAATTTCAACAATCAATACGAGTATCCTCCCTAAAATGTTATTTCTCTTCCAAACAATGGCAATAATTATCAGTGACCAAACTTTCAACAATTGGGAGAGAGATTTGTTCAAATTTGTATGTTAAGGCAAATAGCCCAGGATAAGATGAAAAGTACTCTAAGATGGAAAACCTCTGGTGGTGGGATGGGGAGTGGCATTTTAGGATTGCCTGATATAAGCCTGTATTTCTTTGCCTGTGTTCTTGTTCGGATCAAAAAATGGATAACACTGAGAAATGAAAGAATGTTAAAGTTAGAGGGCCAGGATATGAAATTCAGCTGGCAAGTTTACTTATGGAATAATAAAGACAAAGTAGAGGCAGAATTTAATATCCATATTATAAGATGTGACATCTTGAGAATATGGAAAAGCTATAAACTCAAATTATGCCTGGAAACACCTCTTTGGAATTCTACACAAGAAATTTTCTATAAAACTGACAAAAAGATGATGGGGAAATGGATGATGTATAAAGATTTAGGAAAAATTGATAAAGAGCATCACAGTTTTAAAATGCTGGAGGAATTAAAACAAACCAAGGATGGGAGAATCAATGGTATAGATACAGACAGATGAAAGAAATTTCTATTTGGCAAAGAAAAAAAAGAAAAAAAGGGAAAAAAAAGATGGATTTGAAAATGACAGATTGAAATTTGAAGAAAAACTCAGTGCGATGAAGACCATATAGTTGCACAAATGTATCAAATGTTATTGGATTTAGAAATGGAATCAGAACAGATTAAACAAATGTATGATAAGATGGGCTCAAGATCACAATATAGAGTTGGGCAAATGGAAAAAATGATAAAAATGATATTTTGCTGATAGTTGACACTGACTAAAATAGCTAAAATTCATAAATTCATAAACAATCAAATAAGACCTCTGGGAAATGTGGAGAACATTATTCCACATGTGATGGGCATGTATCAAACTAAAAAGTTTCTGAAAAGAAGTTCAATTATGGCTACAAGAAATTTTAAAAAGTATAATACAGTTGAATCCAGAATAAATGCTATTAGGAATGCTTGATAATTTTACTAAATCTTTTAACTTTGAAATATTATGTTATATGATTATTGCTACAAGGGTTCTTTATGCTTAAAAATGGAAACCTATTGAAATACCAATGAAAGAAAGCTGGATTTTGAAAGTATTAGAAACAACATAAATTGAAAAGCTTTCCACATAAATGAAAGACAAGTCATTAGAACAATTTCAAAATGATTGGAAACTCTTCTGGGATTATGTAAAGAATAAAGAAGGAATTAATGCCCTTAGGGGATTTATGATATGAATAACATATGATCGTAATATAGCTAGTAGGTTATGGCATTTACTGTTTATATACATTAAGGAACTAGAAAAAAAAATATATTTAAATATAGAGGGTTCAGCTGAGAGAGGAGAAAATCAAGTAATGTGTTAATATGTCATAATGTGGGGAAAAGGAAAGGATAATTGTATATTAGTCTTTACAGAGTTCTTCTTATACTTTGTATGGCATATCTTTGATTTTTTTTGTGTGTTTTGCATTTGACTATATAAAAAAAATTTAAAAAAGGAAAACAAATATAATAACCACAGAGGATTTATATAACCTTAAAGTAGATCATGAAGACATTGAACAAGTTCAAGATTTTCCATACCTTGGCTCAGAATGGAGATTGCAGTCAAGAACCATGCTGAATCTATAGCTTTATCTTTATGCTTGTATCCAAGCTGCAAGTACATTGTACTTTTGTCACTTTTCCCCTATCTTTTTTCATCCTTGCACCCTTCCACAGCACTTCTACCTCTCCCTTGCCTCACCCAACACCCTTGCAAAGCCTCTTCTGCTTGTTGCTTGCATGTCACTTAGACAACTCATCTTCTCTTCTCTCTCTCTCTTCCCTTTGTCTTCACCTTATGCTGCCACCCCTCCTTTCATTATACCTTGTACCTATCTGCTGCTCCCACTACCATCACTCCCTTCCCTCTAGCTTGCTTCACCTCATCCCTATGCCACTTTTCCTTCTGCTTTCTCACTTCCTCCCACCGTTCATCCTCCTCTGTTTCTACCCTGAACAAACGTGCCACTGTTGCTTTAAGCAGAGGCCAGGTAAATAGGAAGATGAAGAACAGGAAGCCGCCATTTTGTAAGTCTGAGCAGTGCAGATCTACAAACCTCGCACTGGTCTGATTCACCCTGGACCAAACAGAGGAGCCCTGCAGAAGGGCTTAATGGAGAGTCCACGTTGCTTCAACCCAAGAAGAATTGGTGAGTAATGGCACGGAGCGATTCACTCGCCTCGTGCGGAAAGGGCCATAGTCAGAAAGTATTCTAATATCCCACTATAAATGCTTAGCCGTTAGAATTTGTCTCTTATCAAAAGAGTGTTCCTTGTGTTAAAATAATTAGCTGAGAACAGACAACTATATCACGTTGTTATTTAGTACCTTCTCCCTTAATACATGTTTGAAGAACACAGATATTTCAGTGGTTGGCAACTTAGTCACTCAGATGACAAAGTATCTGATTTGCAAGGAAATAGAAAACCAAACTGAACAAAGTTTCAGCTATTGATTTTGCCTTATTTAGAGTGGTTAAAATGCAGCAATCATATTATATAAAATGCAGAGAAAGATAACTTTTCATCATCTCAGTGTGTGCTTACTACAGTCTGTGGAACAAGGTAAGTTTATTTTTATAAAAATTAATTACTTACATTAATTACACTCTAAAATTAGGAAATTTAGTGGCCTTCTAACATCAGTTGTAGCTGCTCACCAAAACTAAGAAAATGTTCTGAGCTGTGAACCAACAGCACCCGTCAGTAAAATCCTACAATCTGTTCCAAAAAAGAAACAGATAATTATGGCTGAGGGAAAATTCAGAAGACAAGGGATAATATCTGAAATGACATAAGAGTCAAACATACAATGCAACAAAGATCAATGAATAAAAATGTGTGGTATATTTCTCTGGAAAACATGAAATTGATACTATAAAAACAGAGTTTTGATTACTGCCTAAATTCCCAAGGCCATTTCCCCCTTGAGATGGATACAACATCAAATCCAGGACAGTGTTGAACTTCATGATCCACTAAGTGTCACACTATATCAATAAGAGCAAAAGTTCTTTCCTTTTCACTACAAAAATGAAAGATAATGAAACTTTTCTTTTCACTTTTCTAAAAAAAAAAAGGAGTGAGGAGATGACTGAGGAGATGACCGATATTCGCCAGGTGAAGAAAACTCCCAGAACCAGCTAAAAGGAAAAACAAATTTGGAATGTGGGAAACCACCCAGCCTGCCAATTCTTTTCCTTTCTGTCAACAGAAATAAGCCACAAGAAGGACAAATCAAATCTTAAAATAATGTTCCTCTTCTGTTCTCAAATACTTAACACACACAGCTCAGTCCATCAACAAAATCTTTCCTGTCTTAAATGAATGCAGGGGGAGCAAAGGTTCACAAGCCTTTACTGCAACAACGAACTGCAACAAAATCTGACAGGGATGCTGAATTGTCTGATGTGAAAATTGTATACTTATATATCTCTTCAGATGATCTTCTTGACATCAGTTTTCATGGTTTTGCAATTTTTAAACTTAATTTAATGCAAATATACAAACACACAAAGCAAGGAAAACCAAACCAAATTACAACAATACTTTGAAACATCTAAGAAGAATAAAAAAAAAGAAAGAGAAGAAATAACAACTAAACTACATATAACATTACAATTGATAAACAACAAAAAAGAAAAAAAACACATAACATTTAAATTTAACTGTACTAAACAAAATTAGACATCTAATTAAAACTTGTTCCTACCCTTGTTGCAAACAGCTCCAGGTTATTTAAATAAACTTGCATTCATTACTTATGATTACTTTTTAAATTTGTGGCTCCTTAGACTCCTAAACTATTTTAATTTCTAAATCTCTTAAACTTCTTAAATTTCTAAAATCAATATTGTTAACTATTTCACAGTATTATTATTTAATTTCACAACTTCTTCTATTGATCAAATCAAATCTATAATAAACATATTAATAGCAATAACTAATAATCATATTTAGTTTAATATCTTTCTCAGAATAACAATATACTATAAAAGTTTTAAAATGGCACAGTATTATGCAAGTTCAAAACCAGAAAATCATCAGTTTACCTTCTTTTACCCTTAAAAATTCCATTAAATGTCTCCATTCTGAAATAAATTCTTCTTGCCCCCTTTCAGTCGCATGGCGGACGCAAGCGGCAGCTCGGAAAGAACTGTGCAATGATGCAGCTCCGAGCAGCCACCCACTGGACTCCAGCTGCTTTTTTTGTACCACCAGAAGCGGCTAAACACCCCTCCGGTAAGAGGGATGCGGGAGAGGTCCGAAAGCGACCCCTGTAAATGGTGGCTGGCTCTACCCGGTTGGGGGAGCCGAAAACACCAGGGGGGTCGAAGGACCATGACGGAGCCAGTGGGATCGTCACTTGAGCAGCACAAGCGCCACCATCGACTTTTAACTAAGAAACTTATTTGAAATAACAAGTAAGAAAACATGTACCTGCTCTGGTCTTTGCTTTTGAAAATATCACATCTGGAACAGGCATGCAGCGGTGTGCAGGAGCGTAGGAGTGGAAGGACCCAGAGGGACGTGAGTGTATCATGGAGGAAAGTTCTTTTAAGGAGTGACTGATTTAAAAGGAATGGCTAAGAGGCTTTTCTGTTTTTCTGTGGACGGTTGAGAGTTCGTCTTAAAGGGGAGGCTGCTTTAAAAGAAATGGCTAAGAGGCTTTTTTGTTTTTCTGTTGATGGTTGACTGTTCGTTTTAAAGGGGAGGCTGTTTTTAAAGAAATGGCTTAGAGGCTTTTTATTAAAGGGCCGGTACCGGGCTAAAGAATAAGACTGAACTTTACAAGATTGAATAAACCCCATCTGGACACTGAACTCCTTATTTCTACAGATTATTTTGGTTGATCTGAGAGCATTGTTGTTTTGGCTTCTTGACTCTGGATTTCTGATCTGGAAGAATACTCTGGGCAGCGGGTATCAAGCAGTGCTTTTTTCTCTTTTGGCTTCTGTTGTTAGAGACTGTTTCCTAACTTTTTTTCTCCCCCCTGAGTTTGGACTGGTGAACCTGTGCTGGAACGTCATTCGAGCAAATATCTTCACCCTCAGGGACGGAACTACTTGGACTTTAAGCGTCTATGAGAGTACAGTAATCTACAGAAATGAAACTCCGGGTAGTGAAGTTCCAGATGGGAGGGGAGAATAGGAGGTGGAGTGGCACAGGGTCCTGAATTAGACAAAGTGGTAATACTTTAACAATGTCAATTAAGCTTACATTTGATAGATATGTGGTCATTAATATAACATTGTGATATTGTTAAAACGGGGATGGTGAATAGGGTATAAGTATAGAAGTGGGAAACAAGACACTTTTAAAATAATGGAGTTTAAGGCAGGAGATGGATTTGATGTGTTCCCGTTGTTTGAGACTTGTTTGCCAATTTTTTTCCTGAGTCTGGACTGTTGAGACTGCCGAGCCTGTGCTGGAAGGTCGCCTAAGTAAAACATCCTCACTCCCCAGGACAAAGCAGCTTGGAATTCAAGCGGCAATGATAATACAGAGATTCTTTGGAAATGAATGTCTGGGCAGTAAAGTTCCAGATGGGAGGGGAGAATGGGAGATGAAATGGTGCACAGGGCTCTGAATTAGATAAAATGGCTATGTACTTTGGCAATATCAATCAAGCTTGCGTTTTTGATGGATATATTTTCATTAACACAGACATTGTGATATTGTTAAAGGTTGGATGGGTGAATAGGACACAGTTGGAGGTGGGAAACAAGACGTTTTTAATATAATGAGATCCAGAGCAAGAAGAGGAGTGACTGTAACAGTAAATAGCTCAGACTGCTAGATATACATGTATAGACGTGTTTTAAAAATTTTAAGAGTTCATTTTACAAATGTTGGAGGACTTAATTTAAGAAAAGATAGCAGAATTTAAAAGAGACAAGTAGAGAAATGAGAATAAATTGAAATTTGCTGAGTAGAGAAAAGCAGAATGGCTAATAATGGGTGATAGCTGGGAACTGTCAAGGGAAAACGACTGTATTTTGATTGTGGAAATGGGGAGAGGAGACAGCATGTTCCAATGTTTGAAATGAACACTGTATTGTGATACATAAATTTAATACGTGGAGTGTGTTTCGAGAAGCGAAGACCAGAACAGAGTGGAAGATCAGAAACATCTCATGTAAAACTACAGGTTAAAGAAAGTTTTTTATCTGTGAAAATTTAATAAAATTATTATAAAAACAAAATAAATAAATAAATTCTTTTTCAGGAATTCCCATCAATTTAGCACACAATTTATCCATCTCTGCAATTAACACCAATCTATTAAAATATTCAGCCATTGATGGAATCTCTTTTTCTTCCAATACTTTGCGTAAATAATTCTTGCTGCCAATAACATATGTTGAAGTAGTTTCTGATGCTGTTTGTCATTTTGATATCATTACTCCAAATTTCCAGCAAAAATAATTTAGGTTTCTTAATTATTCAACATTTCAAAAGTCTTTGGATCATATTCTGTACTTCCATCCAAAACTTTTTAGCCCATTCACAGGTCCACCACATATGAAACAAAGTTCTTGTATGCTCTTGATATTTCCTGCATCTATCTGTCATATCTTTATGCATTTTTGACAATCTCTCTGGTGTCAGTACCAGTGTAACATCATCTTGTAAAAGTTGTCTTGAAGATTGTAGCAAAGTATGCTTTTAATTTCTTTCCAAAGTCATTCCTATTGATTCATAGATACATCGTATACAAAATTCTTGGCAGTTTTCATGGTTCTATTAACGGGCACTCTGCATATGTGACAAAGTCATACAACTTCTCATTTCAACTTTCAGACTTATTTCCAACAAAAAGGACAAGGCTCTTAGCCTTCTATGTATGTTCAAACCCATGTATTTTCTTAATGGTTTGTCAGTACATATATTGCTCAAAAGAATTGATAGGAGAAAAATATCCCTCCACCTTTCCCTGAGGGCAATTCTTGGTACAGATTATTAAAGAGTCTTTGCATTCATCTTGTCATAAGATTTGTGAAATGACCTAACATATGATGGGGGTCCCCAGTATTAATTGTGCAGCAAACCTATTTGGACATTGTCAAGATGCTTGCAAAGGACAGCAGAAAACGAAGACAAGTTGGATTGCTTCACCAGATCCCAGACTAGAATATATATCACTAGAACAGCAGTTTCTAGACTGGAAGGAAGAAGAATGCATGGATCAGGAGCACAGCTGATCTTTTGAGACATTTCATGTTTTAATGGTAGACAGCTGCCCCCACTTACTATTTATTGCATATAGAGTCCCAATGAGAGGAAAATCTCTCTGAATAGCCAGATTCAGAGTGATTCTGTGATTGTGATCTTTTTTGCCAAAAATGGTCGGGGGGCCAGAATATTCAAATCTGCTTTAGGAGAGGTACAGCAAGAGCTTGCAAATGTTATTGTTTTGGACTACAGGTCTTTTGAGGGCCTAGCTGGTCAGGAGATTCTGGAAGTTGTTCAAAAAAGCTACTTTTCCAAATGTTGGATAAAGCCCATCTGATTTGTTCTCAGATTAGGTCTGGGATAACAATATCATAGAATTACATTCTAATAACATCTCTGAACAAAAGACTGAAGTGAAGTTGTAAGTGCCACTGCAGCAGAGCTAATAATTATTAACAAAGAGGAGATTTGGAAATAGCAGTTGACTAACAATCTCTTCCCTTATAAAACTCGAAATTAGCATGATTTCTGTGCTTATGTTTCAAAGAATGTACACCCCATAAAATCATGTTTCCTCCCTGTCTTTTCAACTCACTTGAAGAAAAGGTTGGAGCACATGTGATTAATATATACTGTGCTGGAAGACACAGATAACCTAATACCATAGTTACTTCTGTCATAGAATTTGTAGTAAGTCCTTCAGATGCCAAGGACTACTGAGACACTAGATTCAGGTTCAGCAACATATAAACATAGACTGAACAAATGGCTAACCCAGGAGCGATGGATGGTTAACCACTGAAAGACCAAAAACAATATGTGAAAAATATTCCTCCTAAGTTAGTTGGGGCACTGGCAGTAGAAAACTCGGTTTCCTTCCCAAAATGCATTATAAAACTCCTGCTAAAATCCATCTGTGCAATCTTTGGCAGAACCTTTGTTATGAAAAACAGATGGATGCCTAAAGATCTATAAGCCTCAGTCAAATGATCGCTGTCCAGTTCTATGATACAAAAGTTATTCCCAGAGAAGAAAAATGTTTATGTTTATTGAAAACATATTGCTGATGATTTTACAATCAAAGAGGGAGATATGAATTTGTAATAAAAAGTTGAAGAACCAAAGCCTTTGAGTTCTGTTTAGGACAACAATTTGATTTTAATTGTTAATGCTACATTGCATCTTCCTTCATAATGATAAATACTATTTATCAAATACTATTTGATATACTAATATAGTATATACTAATATTATTTACAAATACTATTTTATATTTGGATACAAAACATACCACAGAAAATAGTGATAACATAATAATTTTCTAGGGCATATATTTTAGATTTGCTTCTGGATACTAAATTCCTGAAGCAAAAATCTATACTTTACATCAGATATACACACTATAGCAGGCTGCAGTGCTTAATAATGAAAATTGTGTCAAACTTTTAAAATCACATTTGTAAGCAGAGCTTTATAGAACACTTTGGCAAGATTATAAATTAGTAGGAATGAAACATATCCTAACTACAACGAATAGTAGAAGCAGTACTTTTTAAGGAGATCTGTCCTATCTGAAAGACAACTTTTATGGCAAAACCACACGGATAATATCCACAGTTCAGCTTATCCCACAATTCATTTTTCTTCTTTAAAGTGCTAGGACTCTTTGTTTTGACTGCAACAGCCAGGCAATACAATCCTACTTCAAAGATGCATCAGTTGTAGGGATTTCAGGGCAGGCACAAGCTTTTTTTTTTTGCCAGCAGAAACCTTTCTGCTGGCAGAAATGCCCTTGTTTCTGGTCTCAGAGCTCTCCTGGCAGAGTAGTATGCTGGCAGAACCACCGTCATAGCTAAGATTAGTTTCTGGGCAAAATGTTAGTTATTACCATAAAGCCCTACATGGTTTGAGTCCAAGTTACCTACAGGATCACCTCCTCCCATACAATCTGCCCTGTACATTCAGGTCCTCTGGGGGCCATTTATTTTAACTGCCTAAAACTAGACTGGCAATGGCCACCCAAAGGACCTTCTCACTGGCCACCCCGAGGCTGTGGAATGACCTGATGGAAGAGGTTTGACAGCAAAATATGCTGTCCGAATTCAAAGAAGACTTATCTCTTCCGGCAGGCCTACCCAGTCTATTTTTTATTATATTTTTAATTATGATTTTAATTATGATATATTTGCATTTGATTGGTTTTATGTTTTTTAGTGTGTTTTAATCATAATGTGTGTTTTAATTGTGTTTTAACCTTTGTTGTACCCTACCTCAACACTTGAGGAGAGGCAGCTAACCATAAAAAATGGGATCTGCTGACAGAAGATTCCACGAAAAAATGGCAAAGGCTGGGGAAGGGAGGAGTAGAGTTACATTAAACTTTATCCACCCCAGAAACGTAGGCCTGCTGCCAGTAGGTAGTTAAGCCATGGTCAGGGTAGTCATAAGTAATTTCTAGCATCTCTAGGCTTGAAGGGGTTTAGATTCAGCACAGCTTCAGCTGGTATAATGTTGGCTCAGTTGACCCTTGGTTTCCTTGGTCAATTAGGATTGTGTTTTAAAATGGTTATGCCCTTGGATCAGGCTATCATAGCAGCAGCCACAAATCTTACTGATTTCATTACAGTAGGATGTAAGTACAAGAACAACAAACTTGGTAGCACTGGCAAATTGTACAAGGTATTTATCAACAATAGATCAGTGTGCAAGCATGCACTCAGCTGGATCAGCATTGCACTGTGTTTCTCATCTGGAGCATCCAAACAGTTGTCTAGGAAACATGGTTCTTTGTGCTCCTTAGCCTACGGAGCTTCAGGAGCAGTCTTAGTTCTGGATCATTTTCTGTCACACTAACAGCTTTTCAGAGCAGGGACATCAATGGTGCATACTGTGATTTAGAAGCTTTAAAAAGAAGCCTGTTTGTTGTTCTTGCTGAGTTAATGCCAGAGCTTGGAGGAAAGATGAATCCCATAAAAGGGATACAAGGCCTTGATACATCTGCATATCTGTATGGAATCCAGTGAGAGTGGAACATGCAGAAAATTAATTTTCCCAGAAATAATCATCTGGAATCTGCTCTGAATAATGGCCAGAGGAGTTCCCAAATCTAAACAAAAAAAAAAAAAGAGGAGATACTGAAAGCTTTTTCCTTCCTTGTTCTGCTTTGAAGCACAAACACATAGGGATTTTATCAAGTAAGCCAGCATCCACTTTTGTTAACATGGATGATCCCTACCAGTAATAACATCAACTTTTATACAGCTATTAGCTGAATTTCCTATAATGCATTTAGCCACAATGCTGCTATTTATATCTTTATAAAGTTAGCTTATTGCAATAAAAATAGTAAGGCTAATGCCATGAACAGCAGCATTCAGCAGCATCTCACAGATGTTGAATGATGCTCTGTTGCTGTTTGTATTACTGTTTATATCTATATAAACCTAGTGGGATAGTCAAAGTCGCCTCATTTACCTTGCAAGGAAGACTAATGCCCATACTTAAGAAATAATAATGTTACATTGATCTTTCAAATATTCTATGAGTGGCTTTTGAGCATAAATCATGTGCAAAAACATGTTCAAGACAATCTCAGGCAGGGCTATGTGGGAACAAGCTCACAACCCATGTATACCCATCTCATCAGAGTAAATCTCACAGTGGATCTTGGGCATCCTTAAATTCTCTCCCTGAAGCCTTGTGATATCTGTGGAAGCCTTCCAGGCATAGCAATACTTGACAGGCTTCTTCTAGTCCATTTTCACCTCCGAAAAAAGCTGAGGAGAGCACACCTTGCTAGTGCACCACAATCATCACTCTTGTTGGACTTCATCACAAGCACATTGGAGGTTATTTCCTGTAATAAACTTATGCCTGCTTCTTTGAAAAACAACTTTAAGCTGAAGATTTATCAAACTTCTATTGTGAAGGAATTTTTATCCCAGTGTATAAAGCTTGGAATAGCACACTTACGGTCTCCATGGCATCGCAGAGGGCCCACAGTTAACCTGGCATCTGAACCAGGTCGACCAATGTCTCCAACCATCACTTGACTGACAGGTAGATGCTCTTTGTAAGATAAAAGTCCAGCATCTTTTCTCCTGAGTAGCAAAAAAATAAAATAAATAAAAGATAAAAAATAAAAATAAGAAATAAAGAAAATTTTAAAGAAATTAAAAACACATGAGAAAGAGATAAGAGATTCTTTTAGTATGAAATTCACACTGGAATTAGCTTTAGAAGAAAAAGATATTCCTAAAAATGAATGCAACTCATACTATTCTGTTATTAACTATTGTTGTTATTGAAACTAGACAGAAGTGGTGTACTAAAGAGTGATTTAGTCATGACAGTGAACAATTAAATTTTGTGAATATAGCTAACAATATGCTTTGGTTACCTAGGCAGAACAATTCTGGAAAACCATTGTTGATCTGTGTATTCCTAGGCAATTCTGTTAGCAGTTACAATTACTGTTATTGTGAAGAAAAAAAAAACTTTGTACCTTAAAAGAGGGTGGGAAAAATTTAGCCCATGGCTTCTACATGGCTTCAACCTTTCCCTCATGCCCTCTGGAACCCCAGACTCTAGAATTTTTTTTTCTGGAAAAAAATAATGGCAAAATGCTTCCTAAAGTGAGAGTTTTGTTCCCCTGCTGTACACCCCCACTACATGATATTATTGACAATGAACATTATTTAATTGACATAAAACCTAAATCATACACTGTTATGGCTGAAAAGCCATGCTGGCAAAGGGGACTGACTGAAAATGTGTGAAAATAGGTCAGATGGGACCTCAGAGTATGTCCAGGTTGTATCAGTCAGGAAGCTCTCGTGCTAATGGGCTTGCAATAATCCCCTTAACAGCTCAACTTTCCAACATAATAGTACATGAAAAGTGTCTTAATAGAGCAACCAATGATCATCAACCTGTTTCCTCTTACCATTGACATTCTCCTTTGTTTCCTCACTTGCCTAGACATGCTTTGTCACCTAATGCTAAGACCATTAGCCCATTCCAGACCCCATTGTTTGGTCTGCTGGAGAACCATTAACACATTCCCCCTCAGGGCAGAAGCAGGGCATTTAACCCCTGGATCTGAGCCCCTCAATGACTCAACTTTCAAAAGCAATAGCACCTGAAATTGCCCCAACAGAGTAACTGATTGTCTTTAACTCATTCCCTCTTTCTGCCAAAATTTTCCTTTGTTTCCTCACCTGCTCACCCATTAAGGAGCTATCACAATTCCCATCACTTCTTTGTCACCTAATGCTAAAGCCATTGGCCTTTTTTTGACCCCATTGTTTGCTCTGCCAGAGAGCCATTATCACCTTCCCCCTCAGGGGAGAAACAGGGTATTTAAACCCTAGTTCTGAGCCAGACATTTTGTAGTGTACTGGACCCAGTCTGTCACTTTGCTACTTTGATTCCTGTTCTTGTGTTACCCTCAGATCCCTAGTCCGAGCCACTTGCTTCATCTCTTCTCTGCAGGATAGGTGAATATCACCCACTTCGCCCTAATTTCTCGCTATCCAATTTTCCTTTCCTTTCCTTTGGATAGCCTTGTGTGGTTGAGAGACTGTTTGAATCTTGCATGTGACTGTGATATTCCACAATAAAACATTCTTTTAATTTCAAACTGGTGTCTCTTTATGTGTACCAGTATACTTAGGTGGAAAGATCCTATAAGGTTATCCCTCTCTTAAGGGGATATTTATAATAATTATGCACTGTTCCATGGAGGCACTGGCACCATTGAGTTCTTTGAGTCACTCACATTTTGGGGTAACAAGCAGACCTCTGAGTCATCCACCTTCTGGGCTAACAGTTTCAATTTGTACTGATCCCCACCAAAACATATATCAGCAGAAAATCATATATGGCAAAATGGCAAAACAAGTGCCAGTCCAGTATGAAGGATCTGTTTCCCCCCATTCCCTCAAATTTTACTTGCATGTTTCCTTGACATACATCCTTTATAAGTCCTCATTTTAATAGCTGCTGTTTGCTGTCCTAATATAGTTTACATCACAGAAGGAAATGGTATTCCTAATATATTATTTTTGTTATGTGCTTTCAATTTGTTTTTGTGTTATGGTAACCCTAAAGAGAACTTATCATGGGGTTTTCTTGGTAAGCTTTGTTCAGATAGGCATTTGCCATTGCTTTCCTCTGAAGGTGAGAGAGTGTGACTTGGCCAAAGTCACCTACTATGTACAAAGATATAAATCTCCTACGTACATTTATTTAGATGTAGGGCCCATTTAACTTAAAATATATGTGAGTAAACAGTTCAAATGTCCATATCACCTTCCCCAAAACTAAATAGAGTTAGCATTTCTTTTGTCATTGTTTGAATCAATGCCTTGAAAATTATAAACAGGAGAAAGCGAGGGAAGAAAAAAAAAGATATATGGTAGTACCTTTAAGACTGATTGGTTTTTATTTTAGCATGAGCTTTCATAGATATAAATCCACTTTGGATGCAGTACTGAGTGGTATTAAGGCCTCAGGCATAAAACATATTTAGAAGGATGAAAATCATGTCCCCTGCCTTAACTTTTTTTTTTTTTAAAAATATTTTATTAAATCTTTGTTAAAAAAAACATACATAGATTAAACAATCAAGAACAAAATTTAAAAATTTTATTTTTAAATAGTTTCTTCCAAGTACTGACCAACTAACAAGAAACTAATCAGAAACTGGTGTTGGGGAGACAGGAAGCAAGTTCTTGAACTCTTTTCATAGGAAAGAAAAAATTCTGTTCAAACCCAGCATGGTTTCAAAGCCTCATGAAAATATTGACAAGGGTATATTTCAGGGAAGTGTCATGCATTAAGACAGTCGAAATGCTCTGAAAATCTTTCACTAACTGTGACCCAGTGTCATTAGCTGATAGTAATGAAGGCCACACAGCAGGGATAGGTGTAAGCAGCAGGGTGTTTCATAGTATTAAATTAACTATTTGCTTGGTCACCATTGATCATGGAGCCCTTTTGAAGTGCTGCAGGAGAAAAAGTTTATTCCTTTTTAAAAAGGAAATACAATTAAAGCAATTAAGAAAATAATTATTGCATTTTAGGATGATATCTTATTGGAATGACTGCCTAACATCTGTGACTAAGAGTGCAATTAGAAGCTTAATTACTATGCTTTTAAAACAGTTAAAAGTGTTGTCAGAAAACAGTGGCTATGAATAGTGAACTGTTTCCCTTTTGGCTGACAGAATTTTTTCTCTCTCACCCACAAATGCATACATTAGAAGGTATAACAACTACTAATCAATTTTCTGCCAGCAGCTGAATCCTGTGTTATCAATGGCTGACACATTCTCCAAGGAAAGAAGTTGTTGTTGTCATTGTTGTTACTGACCAGCCAAACACCCCTTAGCTTTTCTTTAACAAACTTGGTAAGAGTACCACCAAAAAACAAAAAATAAACAAACAAGAAACCAAAACACGTGGGAGCATTAGGAAGGTCTGTGGGCTGACCCAAAGTAGGAGTGGATGGAAGTAGGGGGCAGGTCTGTAAGGATGAAAGTGTAGGGATATAAACTTGAGACAGAAAATAAAATGAATGCTTTGGTGTAGGGAGAGTGGGTTCTAGTGGCATAATTAGCTGAAGAGCTGAGAACATAAAATGATGCCTTGGCAAATCTAAATTTATTTGGTTATAGAAGATCATTCTATATGCGCACATAAAGAGGGAGATGAACAAATAGACTGTTTTATATAGAAGAAGCCCAGGTTATGGGGAAAAATCTTTAACCCCACTTGGCTGCTACACATCTCACCCTTGTGACTCCTTGTTTGCACTAAAGACTCTCTGCTTACATCAAGGGCAAGCAATTAGTTCTCTGCCCTAAATGACCCTTATACTTTTAGCTACTACAGTCTTAAAGTAGAGATGGGAATTACTGTTGAATTACATCTCTCAACATTTCTCACTACTGGCTATGCTTGTTACAGCTGCTGGAAGCTATAATCCAACAACATCTGTAGAATTGATTGAGTCCCGCCCCTGGCTTGAAAATTTGAAGGACAAATTACTCCATAAGTTGCTGCTCCCCTTCTTGTGTGTGTGTGTGTGTGGGTGTAAGAAAGTTTGATGGATGATCCTGACAGAAAGGTAACTGTGGGTTCAAAGTAGCGGGTTTGTTTGTTGTAGATCGGATTTCAACTCTGCCATGTACTCAGAGCTTGGGACAAGTTACTTGTCATTTAGCATTTCTCTGCTTTTTGTTAAGTTAATATTTCCCCTGCCATGGCAGCTCTTGTTTGAATAGGCATGCTCCCTGAGACAGCCATTTTAGGACAGTGTCCATAACATCCAAATTTCCAATGGGCCACAAACATTTAGGGACTCCTATAGTCTAGAGAGAGACTAAATTACAGAAATATTGGTACTTCTGAGGAATAATATGTGGTAGGAAGGCAGGAAGGATAGCACACCTGACATCCCTAAATAGCACCACTTTTGAGAACATCACAGTTAGTAATGATGTACATTACATCTCAAGGTACTGTTACTGCGGTGAACTGGCCCTCTCCCGGGGTCTACAATTTAATATTTTATAAGATCTCCACGTGCCCTATATTAAAAAAAAATTCCACGTGTCTGACAGGGTCCCCTGGATGTGCACGGAGACAGGCACGGCTGAATGGCTACGATCTGGAAAAACCTGGTCTGGCCAGTAATCCTCTCTGTCACGTAGCCCCAGGAGCCCTCCAGACATACATACAATCAACTACACAAACATTCCTCTGCTACCCGAGAAGACAGCTTGACAGGATTAACAATTCTGACAAACAGTCTGTCAAGCGAGGGCTATTTGCTTACAGCCGCGGCTATTGACAAGCTGGCAGAAACTAATCACATTCAGCACTCTGACATTTCGGAGCTTTGTGCTCCAGATCAGGCACATTCTGGAGCTTTGTCTTAGCTCCTCAAACCATTGTTCTCCCCGGGAAAGGACTAGCCCTCCGGTACATTTTCCCCTATAAAAACTCCTGATTTCAAGCGGTTCCTTGGATCGCTCCCGGTTTCCTCCCCGCTTGCCATCACTCTGCCTGCCGAGTGTTCCCCTCAGCCTCCACGCACTGAGATCCATCTTCTTTCCTCCTGCTGACATCTTGGACTTCAGGACCAGGTGCAATATCTCCTGCTAAACCCCCAAAAACTCCCCCGTCAATTTTCCTCCCTATTTCTTTTAATTCTTGTGTGAGTGAGTGTGAATGTGGGTAAGTGTGCAGTGACAGACTTTTAATAAAAATAAAATAAAAATAATTTATTATATAATTTGGTTTGGTTTTTTGGTCTGGCCTGACCTGGTATACATTGGGCTCCAAGATCCTGCCAAGTTACCCTGCCTCTCACTTTGCCAACGTGTGCTCAGACTAATTCCCATTTCTCCTATTATATTGAGCACAGTGACTGGGACCCCTGGAAATCAGGGTAACAGATTGGTGGAGTAACACGGGCAACCCCTGTACCCCTAATTTGAGTGGAAGTCACAACCCACCCAGATCAGGCTGGTATGGACGTAGGGAACGGCCAAATCAAATTTCTAGAGCGATAGGAACATGAGTGAGTGGAATCGGTGTGATTGAGCTCTAGAGCTATTCTATCGGGTTGGAAATCTGTCCCTCTTTCTCTCTTGGTTTGTGTGTGGCAGCCACCCCCGCTTGGTCACTAGCCTCGGTAGTGAATCAAGTCAGATTGCAAGGGAATCCTGTCCTGGGAATCACATCCCTAACTTGGGGACTATCGTGGGCTGGGATCCTGAGTGCTAGGGTTGCTAGGCTAGGTCCAGCTCTCATACACATGCACACGGCAGGTTAGGTACACGTTCTTAAAGGGGGGATCCCCCAAAGTAACACGGGTGTGTTCCGTTCAGCAGATCGTGGGTGTGTCCCGGACTGTCATAAAGAAGGCTAGGTGCGTCCTAGATTTGGGTTTTAGAAGGTTTCCCCATGGTAGGGGAAAGGTACCCCTCACCTGAAAAACTAGTAAGGGACGATTAAGTTAGGTTCCTTGCCCTCTTCCCCTGCTGCTTGGCCAGGTGGCACTGTAAGTTCCTTTTGAGTTTGTGTCCCCTCTTTACGCTGGGCAGAGTCCAGGTAAAGGTTTCCCCAGGATCTAGGCGCTCCTCCCTAGTCCCTGAATCATGTCCCTGTCCTTTTGCCCTAAGCTGTCGAGGTGAAAGGCCGGGCTTAGGCAAGCAAAAGTGACATTTTTGGGGCGGACTGTAGACAGGTCCCTAACCCTCTTCCCTGAGCATGTTCCGTAGCGTTTGTTTCCCTAGTCACCCCCACAGGGATCTCGGTGATCCTTCCCGTCACTACAGTCCCAGTCCCACTTAAACTTGAGTTTAGGCATGTTAGAAGGTGTGCAGAAATGGAAGTAAAGAACCTTAGGCAGGAGGAGGATGTTAAGGGAAAATTCGAGCAGTAGGTCATTAGCAAAGGGAGATGCCCCTGGAAAGAAACCAGCTTCCAGATGGCTGATCTCTTTCCCACTTTAAGAGAGGCTTATCTCCAAGCCAGAAAATCAAAGAACCTTTTGGGCCATCCAAGGATGCCTTGGCAGCTTGGGGACTTTGGTTTACTGCAAGGGATGCCTCTAGTACCCTGGGTTGCGGCCAGAGCTAAAATAAAGGAATTAAATAAAGAACTTGACTGGCTTCAACCCGAGAATGAAACTCTACACACGGACAAATTAACTTTTGCATCTGTTGCACAGAACACAAGCCAAAAACTTAGTGAGGCAACCCTCCAGGTTCAGACTTGGAAGGAAAGGGCTGAATCTTTAGAGGAAGAATTGGCCCAATCTAAAACTGCTGCTAAATTCATGGCAAAACAGTTTAAAGAGCAGCAGAAGGCTGTCAGTCACACTGCTTGCCATCAGAGAATTGAGGAGCTGGAGAAGCAGCTCCAGACACGTCAAGCTGTGATTTCATCTGTCTGTCCGAAGTTTCTCCCGTCCTTCCCCCTTGCTGCCATCAGGGAGCCACTGCCTCAGGATGCAGTGGCCACGCACCCCCACAACCCAGACTGGGTTGACCATAGTGCCCCAGTTCACCCAGTAGAAACAAGGTCCATGACAAAGAAAAGGGTAGGACCCCCTAGAGATGGAAGGAATGAGGATGAAGTGCAGGAGACCCAGGAGATTGAGACTAGGATCCCCTGGAAAGCCACTGAGGCCAAAGCGATCGCAGATCAGCTTGGCCCTCTCAATAAAAATACAGGGATCATGTGGCTCAACGCAGTGATTCACTCCCACCCCACAGCCAACGGCTAAGATTTAACCCAGCTGGCCAGGTTGTGTATTTCCCCGTCTGAGCTCCCCACTTTAGAATCAGCAGTGACCACCCGAGGGTTAGTGCGTGTTGAGGCCCATGATTGGATGAGTGAGGTCATCCGAATCCTGCAGTAAGGACAGAGCACAGGAGTTTTATATGTGATGGAACAACAGGGTCCCAAGGAAAACCCTGAAGCCTACGTGGCCAGAAAGCAGCTTCTGGCCATACTGGCAGGGAAAGTCCCTGTAGCATGGGGGAGGGGGTAACTTCGACCATATGGAATTCAAGACGCTCCTTTATGGAAGTTTGAACCACGAGACAAAAATGGCCCTGGGGCTTATTAATCCAGAGACCACACATCGGGAGGATTTAAATGAGAACCTTAGGAGGGTTGCTGACCTGCTCCGTGAGGCTGGAGCCCTAAAACCCCCACCGAAGACACACAGGAAGGAAGCTGGAAATTGGGAGCCTATACAGGAGGTAACTTACTCCAACTGTGGCCCCCACTCCCAACACAGAAAATCAGACCTAACTTCAGTCTCCAGAGGGAACTGGAATTCTTGCCCCCCCACCCAAGACAGGATTACAGAGGGAGACAGGAGCATTGCAGGGTAGAGAGTCCCGAGGTCCCCCAGGCAAGCCCCAAGCTCCCAAATCGGCCCCAGACCATAGTGCTCACAGAGAGACGTCCAGAGGCTATGACCCAGCCACCAGACTGCAGAAAGAGTCAAGCTCTGGGGTGTCCTGAGAAGGCTTGGGCTGGACATGAGCCAGTTCGATAAGAGACCTACTGTCGAACTTATTGAAGCCTTAGAAAAACACCACCAGGTGGGAAGTAGACAGCCGGTAAACACCGTGACCAACGGTCCCCCACCGGCTGGATACTATCCCAACTTGGAGCTTCTAGAATAGGGGTGCTCTCGGTCCAAGAATCTCCCCAAAAATGTCGTGGCTTGGCTGATGCCCAACAGATGGGGTAGATTCTGGGTGAGGGCAGGCATCGGGACCAATAGGGAAAAAAACCCTGCCACTGTCCTCGTAGACTCTGGGGCAGCGCTAAATGTGCTTCACCCCAAGCTAGTAAGACATGGCGAGCCCACCCCAGAGACTATCCGTCTGACTGAATACGGTGGGGGGGGACACCAAGCCAATATCTGGACAGACATTCTCCCTGACCTAGCCATGAGTGCGAATCCAACCACCACGGTGCTTTCAGAGCACAGAGAAGGCTTGAGCAAGGCTAAGGTTCAGGAAGAAACCCCCATAGAATCAGACAAGGCACAGAACATTGCCAGCATGTGTGAGAGCCAGGAAAAGGAGAACACACAGCAAGTGGAAGTTAACCCCAAGCTTCCAGAACTTGCCATTGTCTCCTCTCTGAGTCCCCTGTTAGAAACCTGCAGTTTCTCCTGGAATTTCCTTGAATCCTTGGCAGAGAGAGTCCACCCTCTCCATGCCCTCTTTCAAGAGAAGTTCTTGTCAGAGTGAGAATCCAAGCAGCAAAATGCTTCTGCCCAACCAGAGCACAGTTTAGTAAGGGCACTCACCCTGGCACACCCTGTATTGACACTACACACTCCCTTTGACTGCATTCCATCAGGAGAGCTTTCAACAACTGGGAGTTACAAATGCCACACAGAGGTAGATGAGGCTAATGCCTTCCCCTCCACAGAGCTATACTGGTGCCAGCTTACATTCACATTCAGTGGCACCCAATACCTTTTTATTCTGGTGATTTTGAGAAGGGCCAAGACAGTCCATGGCTTTGTCTCAGTCACAATGATGCCAAGCGAAAAGGCATTGCTTCAGGAGGCATGTGGGTCAGACACTGGCCTCCACTTTGATTTGGCCAAAAGGGTCTCAAGCCATGGGTGGGCACTGACACTCTTACAAGCGAGGTCAGAGACCCACAAACAAACACATTCAAAGGACTGGAAGGGAAAGCCCCCAGACTGGGCAACCCCCTCTTTTGTGCAGCAGCCAAGGAGCGAAGTAACAGTTCCACTTCCCTTCATGGGCTGGCAGCCACCTTGAAGAGACACACTCAAGCAAAGTTTCCCCTTTTTGTGTATATAGTTTGTCTTAGTCATAGTTGTAGTTGTAGATTTTAACCTTCTTCCCCTTTTGCAACAAAGGCAACAAGGCTCCAAACTTGAACAACACAGTGTCACTCTGGCATTTCAAATTTTGTTAGTTTTCTATCTTGCCGGTTTAGCATATTGGATGAGCTGCCAGCTCCTAAAATTGTGAGTTCTTGGTGAATTGGTCAATGCAGCCAAGGCTCAACCTTTTCTTTAGTCTGCAAACTGGTTTTTCTCTCTCAGTATTGCATACCCATAAGACAATGCAACACCAATCTCCTTAAACGTCAGCACATGTGTGCATGATGGCCCCCAGCCTTAGGCTGGAGGGGCCCTACTACTAACCTCTCTCTCAGCTTCATTCCTGAAATACAGGAACCCTGTTGACTTCATCTTGTACCCTGATCAACCCAAAAGATGTTGGTCCAGTCTATCAACTATGCTGAGACAGACAGCCACAAGCATAAGCTGATTCAACATGCAAGATGACCACTGATACAGGAAGGCCCTGAAAGCCAAAGAATGCTGCTCACTCCCACTGCACCCCAGTTTCTCCAGATACAAGGGGGGGGTGGAACCCTCACTCCACCTCTCTGAATATGCAGAAGACTACTCTTCATGAAACCTAAGCACATCCTCCAGTTCCAAACGTACACAAGGCATGTGAACTGTTTTGGACTCTAGTAATGAATTTCCTCTCTCTACCTGATGAACTGGACTCTCATTTTGCAGCTGCTGCCATTAATTTTAGCAACTTGCCACATAGACTTTTGCCTTCATTGAAACCATGTCAGCCAGATCACAGCCTTTAATTGTGGATGTATTTGCCTTTAATTGCTATATGTATGTGATATGTAATTTTAGTAATTTCTGCTTCAATTGCTGAAGTGTAATCTCTCTGTGTGTGCAATGTATGCATGTATTTAGAAGATGCTCTGTTCTCCTTCTTTCTCTCTCTCTTCCTTCTTCATTATTATCCAAATTTGTAGTTTAATACCAACTTTACAGGATTTGTGGAAATGTGGTAGAATTTGAAATCAGAGCCAACAGGCTTTGCTAAGTTGAACTTCTGTTTCTACCTGGACATTGCTTCTTCTCTGAGTTATTTGTATATTGATGTGTCTGTACTATATTTGAATTTGAGGTTCTAATTGCTAGTGAGTTTTGTATACTATATCTTTATCATATGTGTGTTATTAGATGCTCTTTTCTTTGTTTTCTCTCTTTTCCCTGTTTTTGTAAACTTAACTGGCAACATTTTTACTAAATTGTCCACCCAACCAGATGTTTGGCTGACAAACATGATGGAAGTTAAATAGCACACCCTAATCCTCTTCTCCTACCCCAGCTTTCCTCTTCCTTCTTTCAAAATTTGCCAAATTTCAAATTATGCAAAGCGGGTCCCATCTAGAAAAATGAAACGTTGTGAGTTCCGCAAAGGCCCCGCTTTGGGAGTCCCCAATGTCAATATGGTTTGGATGGGCACCATACCTAATTGGCAACACATTTTATTGGCTCTGGTATCAAATTCAAGCCTGAAAGGTGACAGAGAGGTCAAACTGAGCGAGGGAAAGAATTTGACTGTAAAAGTGAGAAATATAGGTCAACTCCAAAATTCTTCCAGGTAAGACTGAGTCACTTGTCAAGCAAATACACATCATTCCTGTGGATAATAGGCTTAAATAGAAGCTAGACTTTCCAGGGAATCCAACTGTGAGGAGTCCACCAGGACACTGATTCACAGATATCCATCTCTTGTACACCTGGATTCTTTCCTCTTTCCTCACAGCACCCACAATAGACAGCTATTACAACATCCATCATGTCTTTGTCAATCAAAGCAATAAGCCCATCAACAGGCGAAAGACTCATTGTCCACAACAGGTTCCCTTTGTCTTGCATCTGGAACCTTCACAGCCACAAGCCATTTTCAGGGTACAAATACCCCTGATTTGAGGATGCCCAGGGCAGTCTCTTGAAGGTCTACTTGTCACTCTGTCCGTCTGGCTCCTGAATGAGAACTGTCCTTAGGTCCTACCTAAGCCAAAATACATTTCTGCTCTTCACTACTCTTCTGGACTGGTAATTATAAATTCCCCAAATCCCTCAGCCTCTCTATAATTTTTCCTCCCTTTCTCTTTCAGCTAGCTTTTGTGTGAATGTGCGATTGTGTGTATCTTGTGTGCATGCATGAGTGAATTCCCCTCAATAAAATCATTTATTAGACAATTCTGCTTGGTTTTTGGCTTGGCCTGACCCCGTAAATGTTGGGTAAAAGATCTTGCTAGGTTACCCTGCCTCTTGTAGTGCTACAGCTTGTGCTCTGGCTAATTCCCATTCCCCATTATTTGAAGCACATTGAGGTGTCCCCCACGGGACCCCAGAAATCAGGGTAACAGTACACTGCCAGTTTATGAATATGTTCACAAACCAAAAGAGATGGAATAGGACCACAGGTACTCAGAGGAGTGTCTTGCCTTTCTAACACTTTTCTACGCATTCTTACTTAGGGACATCTGCTTACCACCTCAGCTGGAACTGCTCAGCCACTTTTGTGGACACAAGTGGTGAGGTTTAAGTGGTGAGATAACACAAAGCTTATCAGAATACTGTAGTGGTTACAAGCAATAATAACCCATAAAGGAAAGTGAGTTAATTACAGAACAAGCCTGGCATACTGACTTCTCTGTAGATTTTTAGAAGTAATCACTATTGGAAAATTCATTATTTAAATAATAATTCATCTGCTGTTTATTTTTTATTTTTTTTGTAAATTTTGATTTGGCCTCTGTTGTCCTTCTCCTGCAAAGGAAATCACTCCAGCTGAAAAAGGATTACATTCACAGTATGTTATATTCCAGTTAATAATCAAATGGGGGATGAATAAATCCTGTAGTTGTAATGAGATAGATAACATCTGAGTAATTTTTATATTTCTCCTTTCTCTGCAGTATATGAGATTTTCAAACAGTTATAAGATCCTACATAAAGAGTCAATATACTGTAACAAATGAAAAGGTTCGTATGATACAGAAGTAACATGCAAAAACTAGCCATGGACAAATTAAAACTAAATTTCAATTATTTTTTGCATTACTGTTATTTCTAATTATTTCAGGTAATTATATTGGAGGCATATGAGCAAAACATTTATTTTCTATCATTGTTTAGTGTAAAACTCAAGGGCCACTCAGAAAACTTTTTCATCCTAAAGGCTAGATTCTGGGAAATGTGTCTGGGGGATCACATTCCAATGGTAGGTGGGACCAAATTCAAAGTAGGCAGGGGCAAAGACAAACTAAATTTCAAATACCACCCCAAAACACTCAATACAATACAAAACTAAAAGTAAAGTGCAAAACAGAATATGACAGCTATAGGCATATCAACTTAAATACACCCCATTGCCAATCAGAATTCTATAATTCCTCATATGATAGCAAGGGAAGAAATTACATAGATGTAGTTGACATTATTTCTGGTGATATATTGGCTTTGCCCCACCAGCCCAGTGGGCATCAGATGATTCAGCAGACTATGCAAGTCTACATCCAAAATTCAAAGCCTCACTCTTGCCACTCACAAAAGAGCAGTAGTCAACTCAAAGTGCCATGGCTTCCCACATTAAGAAAAGCACACATCCATAATGACGCGAGTCCCACTTCACTTTCAGATAACAGCCAAGAAAATTACAATTTAAGCTGGATATACCTCTGGTTGAATATTCGCTTTCAAATTGCCAGTTGGCTTAGTGGTTTGGGCAGTTCCTTTCTCTAAAATACAGCCTTCTGTACCTGGTATTCATTGGTGGTCTCCCATCTAAGTACTAACCAGGGTTGACCCTGTTTAGCTTCCAAAATCAGACAGGATCTGGGGTTTTTTAGGGTTATCCCTAGATTCATACAAATGATAAATCAGCCCTTATCCCTAAGTGCCAATAACAATTCTTCTATGGATTTAACTGAAACATTTACCAATGCTTAACTGAGGCTGAGTGCAGATAATGAGGTGAGATGTTACTCATGACCAGATGAGATACTTTTTGGAGCTCAATAGGAATTTGGAAGGTTAACAAAATCTGTCACAATGTAGGGGAGTATTGTGGACTCCTTGCTTCACATTTCCCACCGTCAGTGTGTGAGAAAGCAAAACCGCTTGTAGGATTTGTTTAGACTAGCAGGATAGAGTGTTTCCCATGAGAATGCTGTATGTAATCAGGCCGTCTGGAACATGCAGCTGTGTTCATATGTTATGGCTTTGAAAGGCTCCTTGTTATTGTACATGTATACTTAAAACACGGCTTCTGAACAGGCTGTTTCCTTATTCCTTTTTTTTTGTATGCACTGTTAGAGATGGCACGTTTTGCTGTGACTTAATTGTCTTAGCTTGATTTACTAGCCGCAATAAAGACTGTTAGACTGCTGACTAGTTTTGTATGTGAGTTTTTTCTACAGATGGCAAGAATGCCTCTGGCGGGTTTTTGACATGGTAGCAGAGGATGGTTACGAGAGGTGTTTTTTGAAGTGTTTTTACAATGGCTCAAGTGGCGCCTGGGGGCCTGTCTCTCGTTAAGCTAAATGCAACTAATTACTTGGCGTGGTCAGCTCGCATGGAAAAGTATTTGCAAGCTGAGGGGCTGTGGGGTGCCTTCACAGCTCCCCCGACTCTGCAGGGGACTGCTGTGGAGATAGCAGCAGCAACGAGGCGTGCTATGTCTATCCTCTTCCTTGCTGTGGAAGATGACCAGCTCACACATATTAGGGATCTTGCCACCCCTCGAGAAGGCTGGGTGAGGCTGCGGGAGTTGTATCTGAGTCAAACGGCAGCTGCCAAGTATGCCCTGTGTGCCCGCTTGTATAACACGAAGTTGGCCCCCGGTGTCCCAGTGAGGCAGCATTTGGCAGAGTTTTCAGAGCTGTTTTCGTCACTTCGGGAGAGAGGCAAAGTGTTGCATGAAGGTGACAAGGTATTTTGCATCTTGAATTCCCTCGATAGTTCCTGGAATCTAGTCGTGTCCTCGCTTCAATCCATGCCAGAGAGAGAGTTAACTGTCTCCTTGGTTTCTGCTCGTCTGCTGGAAGAAGAGGAAAAGTGCGCGAGGAATGCAGTGACTCCCACTCAGACGGCTCCAGCTGCAGAGGCCTGTGCCAGGAGGAAAGTTCTCCGGCTGCTGAGGCGAGGCAGGAGGGGCTGGTGAGAGCCCATGCCGTGCGGAGGTGCTTTCGCTGTGGGTCTGCTTCTCATCTTAAGCGTGATTGCCCGCTCTTGAAGCAAGGGGAGCAAAGTTTTACAGGCGCCGGGTCAGGGGCCGTGGCAGAGGCAAAGGAGGTCGAGCCAGAGGGCGTCTGAGAGTTGCTGTTGCCATGGGAGATGCTATTCCGGACACTGTGTCGGACTCTGAGGAGGCAGGTGATTCCGTTTGGCTTCTTGACAGTGGCTGTTCCCAGCATCTGGTCAATTCTGAACATTTATTTGACTGTTTGGATTCTGCCAGTGTTTCTACTGTGACATTAGCAGATGGGACAAAGGCTAAAGTTTGTGGCGAAGGTGTAGCTTTTGTCGCTGCCCTTGACATGGGTTTGAAAAATGTTTTGTTTGTTCCCTCTCTTGATTTTTGTTTGCTTTCTGTGGGGCAACTGACAGAGTCTGGGTTCAAGGTTGAGTTATATGGAAAACAAGGTAAAATCCTCAAAGATGGGGTGGTATGTGCTGTGGCTACACGAGAAGGGAGGTTGTTCTTTCTTGAGCCACGACACACTGTGTGTAATGTGTATGGTAATGTCCCACAACATAATGAGTGCCTTCATCTCCTCCACCGGCGCGCGGCACATGCAAGCTTTCCTGTGTTAAGGAGGCTTGCTGGTTGTTGTAAAGGGTGTACTTTGAAGCCTTGTAATGTTTTTCTTGACTGTGCCATTTGCAAACAAGCCAAATCTAAACAACTCCCAGCATCGAGGGTTAGTTTCGTGTACCAACCGCCCCATTTCAGTTGGTACACTGTGATATTGTAGGTCCTTTGAGTAAACCCTCCCTAGGGAGGGCTAGATATTTCGTCGTCCTCGTAGATGATTTTAGCAGGTACGTTTTCTGCTATTTGTTGAAACAAAAGTCTGATGTGTGTCAAGTTCTCAAGAACTGGTGTTCCTTGGTTGAAAGGCAGTTTGGTTATTCCCTGCAAAAGCTTCAAACCGACAGAGGAATGGAATTCCTGTTGGAGAACATGCAACAATGGTTCAAAAAGCAAGGGATTATTCACAGAACGACTGCCAGCTATTCTCCTCATCAAAATGGAGTGGCTGAATGGAATGCAGGGGTTCTGCAGACTCAAATGCACAGTTTGCTACTGGATGCAGATCTGCCTCTGAGTTTTTGGGGTGAGGCAATTCTGACTGCCTGTTACATACACAACAGGCTGTGGAGTTCTGTGGTTAATACTACTCCCTATGAATGTCTGTTTGGTAAACAGCCTTCCTTTGCACATCTTAGAGTATTTGGGAGTTTTGCTTTCGACACATCCCCAAGGGGCAAAGAAGGAAGGGGGAGCCAAAAGCCCAGCGTATGCGTTTTGTTGGCTATGAGCCCAACTGCAAAGGGTATCGTTTTCATGCTGGTGGCAATTCCTGTGTTGTGTCTAGAAATGCCTCTTTTGAGGAACACGCAAATTGGGCGCGTGTTCAAGCAGCTTCTGAAGTTTTTCTCCCTGTGACTGGTCTGCCAGCTTCTCAGCCAGTACAGCCTTCAACCTCTGCTCCGCTCCCAGCCTCCACTCCCAGTTCCTCAAGGGTTAAAGCAAAAGAGGAGGGGGGCACACGGAGGAGAAGAGCTGTAAGCGATGTGCAGGGGTCTTGCACAGAGGAGAGAGAACGCGAGGACTCAGTGAAGAGGTCTCGCAGTGCTGAGGAAAGGGTCGAGCCTTTGCAGGATCGTCCCATCCCCAGACGGTCACAAAGAAAAACGAAAGGCATTCCACCTAAACATTTTCCTGAGTCTCTAGCAGTTCGTGTGTGTGCTGTAAACTGTGAGCCTCAGTGCTTTGCTGATGTTGTGAAAATGCCTGAGCAGCAGGCAGAACCCTGGTGGGATGCAATGCAGAGTGAAATGGATTCCATTGTTCAGCATGATGTGTATTCTCTTTGTAATTTGCCCAAGGGTGTGAAACCAATTGACAGCAAATGGGTCTACAAGTTAAAACTCACTGCTGATGGGCATGTGAAACATAAAGCGTGCCTAGTGGCATGCAGGTTCTTACAAGACATCAGTGATCTGGATCAGATCTACTCCCCGACTGTGAAAGCACAGTCCATCAGGTTGGTGTTTTCCATAGCAGCTCAGAGAAAAGCTGTCCTCACACACTTTGATATTACCACTGCCTATCTCAATGCCGACTTGGAGGAAGAAGTGTACATGCTCCAACCTGATGGATTTGTAGTAGAAGGAAGAGAAAATCAAGTTTGGCGTTTGAAAAAAATCGCTTTATGGGTTGCGGCAATCTGCCAGGTGTTGGAATTTTTGTTTACACAATGCCCTGCAAGGGTGTGGGTTCAAACAAAGCCTTGCTGATCCCTGTGTATATATTCGGGGGAAAGGGGAGAGTTTGGAAATTCTCCTTGCATATGTGGATGATCTGTGTTTGGTCAGTGCTACACAAAAACAAGCGCAAATGTTTGAAAATGAGCTGGGAAAAAAGTTTCAGGTTAAGAACCTAGGCCTAGTACAGAACTTTCTTGGAATTGAAGTACAGAGAGCTGAAAATGGTATTCTGCTGTGTCAGAAACAAAAAATTGTGAAGTTGTTAGAATTGTGTCAAATGTCTGACTGCAAACCGGTGCAAACGCCTATGGTGCCAGGTTTCTTGAAAAACGTCTGTGAGGAATTATTTCCTGATATACACTTGTATCAGTCTGTCATTGGGAGACTTTTGTACTTAGCTGGCACCAGCCGGCCTGACATTGCACTAAATGTCAACAGTTTAGGCAGAGCGTGTGCTAAGCCAACCCAGTATCATTGGCAGGGTGTGAAAAGGGTACTAAGGTACCTAAAAGGTTCCCTTGATTACTGCCTAAGCATTTTTCCTGATCAGAATCCTAACCTTGTCTGTTCATCAGATAGTGACTTCGCTGAGGATACTTTAGACCGTAAAAGCACATCTGGTGTTGTTATCAGATACAGTGGTGTGGTAATCGACTGGAAGTCTAAAAAACAATCTTGTCTTGCTTTGTCCACTGCGGAGGCAGAATTTGTGAGTCTATCTGCACTCTGTACTGAGTTGGTTTGGTTTTTGCAGTTACTACAAGACCTGCATGTGTCTGTACCAATGCCAATATAAATATGTTGTGATTCACAAGCCTGTATTCAAATGGTAGTGTCTGACCGGGTTTCTTCTCGATCAAAGCACACTGACATCAAATTTCACAATGTGAAACAGTATGTACGAGAAGGGAAAGTGTCTCTTACCTATGTGTCTTCAGAAGAAAACTTAGCTGATGTGTTTACTAAGCCACTTCCTGCTGATGCATTTGGTCAACTTGTTAGCAAGCTGGGGTTGATGGAGTCTCCAGTGCATAGTGGCTGAAAAAGTTGCGCAAGGAGTAGGGGAGTGTCACAATGTAGGGGAGTATTGTGGACTCCTTGCTTCACATTTTCCACCGTCAGTGTGTGAGAAAGCAAAACCGCTTGTAGGATTTGTTTAGACTAGCAGGATAGAGTGTTTCCGATGAGAATGCTGTATGTAATCAGGCCGTCTGGAACATGCAGCTGTGTTCGTATGTTATGGCTTTGAAAGGCTCCTTGTTATTGTACATGTATACTTAAAACACGGCTTCTGAACAGGCTGTTTCCTTATTCCTTTTTTTTTGTCTGCACTGTTAGAGATGGCACGTTTCTCTGTGACTTAATTGTCTTAGCTTGATTTACTACCCGCAATAAAGAGTGTTAGACTGCTGACTAGTTTTGTATGTGAGTTTTTTCTATAGATGGCAAGAATGCCTCTGGTGGGTTTTTGACAAAATCTCCAATGGATCTCTAGAAATAAAGAAGCTCAGCACAAAAGAAGTGTAGAACAGTTCCTCAGAAGATTACTGGAAGTGAGGATAAATCAGAACATATGAGACAAGCACAAACTGTTTTCCAGCAATTAACAAACAGAAGTGCAAACCAATAAACTTCATTTCATTAGTACTATGTTCCAATTATTATTATTATTAGAAATGTCCTGAGATGTTAGTGGATCTATCATTAGGGAAGGTTTCTTCTTAGGATGCCACAAGCCTTTCTGCAGGACTTTGTCCCAGGGATCCTGGGAATCTATGTCTCCAATACCACAACATAGAAGCTGTGATGAAACCAGCGGATTTTCAATAGACGGCTGTTTATGATCAGAGTGAGTTACCACTTTATCACTCAATACCTGAAATTTGACAGATCTCTTGTATTTATTATTTATCGAGTTAGTTAGTTTTATGGGATTTCTTTTATTGTACTTTGACTTCTTTTGACATGAAGTTTGTTCCCTAATGGGAAGTTCCCTTTTACTGGGGCACGGTAAATTCATAGACCAATAAACAAGAAAGTCAAAGACATGTGAGAAAGGGATAGAAGATTGTAACAGTACTGTGTTACATTTAGAGTTATGGCTTGTTATAATACTTTATCTTGCAGGAATATCTGCCTGAGCTCTAATAACCCAATTTATGTACATATTATATACTGTAACATGCTTTGGATCCTGCATTGAGGAAAAGATGGGATATTAATTAGTTAAGTAAGTATGAAATATTCTTTTCACTTCTGCTTGTGCTTATCTCAGAAGTGGGTCAATCTCATGCCTATGCTATATTAAGTAGGCTACTACAAAACAATATGTTGTCAAGGGAGTGTTCTAATATACATTGCTGGTGGTGGGACTTTATTGGTAGACTGAGGCCATTTCTGCACTACACTGTTATAGTGCCAGATTCCACTTCTAACATCCTGTAGAATTCTGGGGTTTGTAGCTTATTGAGTCCAAAGAGCTCTCTGGCTGAGAATTCTAAATGCCCTTCCCTGAACTGCAAACCCAAGAATTCCATAGGATGTTGAAAGTAGAATAATAGCACTATAACAGTGTAGTGTGGAAATGGCCTCAGTTTGTAATAGGCTGTTTGGTTCAGATGCAGTCATACTTATTGGAGAGCTGTTGAAATCAATAGGACTTAAGTTAGTTATGTCGAGCATAATTCTAATAATCTGATATGGATCCATGTGAACTGTGATTTGGCCATTTCTGCACTACACTGTTATAAGTACTATTTTTCCACTTTCAACATCCTGTGGAATTCTGGGGTTTGTAGTTTACTGAGGCCAAAGAGCTCTCTGGCTGAAAATTCTAAATGTTCCTCCCTAAACTGAATCCCAGGATTCCATAGTTTGTTGAAAGTGGAATAATAGCATGATAACAGTGTAGCGTGGAAATGGCCCTAGTCTGGATCCAATCCACATTTTTCCCACAAGACAATTTTCTCATTCCCTCTCTTTATACAGTTGTACATACTCTTATCACAATAGAAATTCCTACAAGAGATTCCTGTTAAGCAACAATTGTTTATCGCTTGGGCTTGGAGAACACCAGTGTGGTGCAACCCATCTCTTGCAAGAGACGAAAGGACAGATCATAGTGTAAGAAACCAAATCTTTCCTGAGAAGTGGAGATGGTTGTTCATTTCTAGTATTCTTCCATGTTCTCCTATCTTTCAACAAGAAGTAGTGATGGCATAATCTATGCCTTAAAGTCCTTCCCACTCAGAGCTCAAAGTCCTTTGCAATAAGTTGTGGGTTTCATATTGCAGTATCAATTTCAATTGTTCTTACATGGATCAGGAGGAAGGAGTAACAGTCAGCAAGTTTTGTCAATTCTTGTTAGGTTCTCTGTTTCATTATGAATTCTGTCCTCTTGAAAAACAGCACACCTCTTGAGACATCCTCTTGAGATATGTCACAGTCGCACACAACTTCCTCTGTTCCTCTCAGCACCAGCAAACATCTCTTCTTCCTCTGGGAGCTGGTAGGAAGTTCTTTAACCCATAGGACCATCCAAAAACCTCTGTGTTCTTTGCTGGCTGAAGCTGTTGTCCTTAGTCTTGTGTCTCATAATCACTGATCAAGGGGACAGCACAGAACTAACTGTGTAGCTGCAAACGTACAGTGTACTTCCTTATAGTGCTGCTCCTATGTGTCACATTCTTTCAGTTATATGTTTCCTGTGTTTGGGAACTGTCCTCTTCTTTACAGGTATCTCCTTTGTATTGTCCTTCGAGGAGATTTTGATCTGTCCTTTCCAAAAATGTTTTATCCTCTCTGCTAAGTTTGAGTGGGCCTCAAGTGGTTGTACCTTCTTTTCCAGCAGAGCAGCCAGTTTGGATTTGCAGCAGGTATAGCTACTCACATTCTCAGGCAAGAAAACAAATACAGCCCAGATGTTGCAGGTCACTGCAGCTTTTTCCTCACCATCCATGTTTAGTCATTCTAAATGGCCAGTGCCACAGCATTTCCTCCCCTGCAAATACCCAGGCAAAACACCTATTGTCTTTGTTCTATTAGCTGAAATCCTGTTCACTCCACTCAATAAGAGTTGCTAATGTAATTCTTTCAAACAGATTAAACAATTCTTTCTAATGGTCTTTGCTACACAGTTGAGTCACAAAGAAAAATTCACCTTGCTCTCAGTTGTGAAGAATTCTCTTTTAAAAGTGCATCACATATCTTGAGTTATACACTGGTATAATACCTGGAGCCACTGCTAGGTTGTTGCGTAAATGGGATTAATCTGGGATTACTAATTCTCTGCTATAATGACATGCCATCACATTATATGATGCCGTAATTGGAAACAAATTGTGGAAAAAACCACCATGCTGGCTGAACACTTGGTGATCCCCATTTCAAAAGGAAAACAAGGAGAATCTAACAAAGGAAAACTTCCTTCTCAGCTTGGTGCATCCAACATAGTCTATAACTTGGTGCATCCAACATAGTCTATAACTGACATAGGAAAGGGCTCAGTCCAGACTGGTTAAAGTTTTTTTGTACATGGGAAGAAGAAAATAGACATTTCAAGTTCTAAGCTATCTAAAAGTTTCAGAAGATCCTGTGTAAATGATTTTCAGAGGATGATCTAAAGTGTTTGCTACAAATTGAGCTATAAACATAATGTTTGCATATCAGCTAGAAGTAGGAGGAGGCTTCTGTGAGTGGCATTAAATTGAATGTTTCAGTTGGACAAAGATGATGCCACTATGAGAGAAAAAGAACTGAATAACTATCTGGTAAACATTTTTTTTATCTTTCCTTCACCACAAATGATTATGGCAATTGAATGTTCCAAAAATTCATAAATGAATTTAACACAAAGATATACCAGAAATGTATGTCACTGTATAGCATAGTAAAATGTAAGGTTCAATTCCAATGCAGTGCAGTATGTGCCTGGGCAGTACTTATCTAGAGATAGGGGGATCCTCTTTTCCATGTCTGTTAAAGGATGAGTCTGTTTAAAGGGGTTTAACATCAATTTTGCAATCAGAATGTGTTTCAGTTTAATCTGAGCATGATGTGTCCTAGTGACCTTTGTCCATTACCAATCTTTCCTCCTGGTTTCCCTGAAACAACATGATGAGAACAAGGGACAGATCCCAGAAGCAAACATACTAGCTGCTTCTAGTCACATAAAGAGGGGTGGGAATCATGTGACCCTCCAGCAGCCCTACTTAGTGGTTCTAGCCATGATAAGCAATGGCAAAGAATACTGGGATTTGCAGTCCAACATCCACAGGTCTGCATGATTTCTTTTCTTTTTTTTCAAAAGTAAAGCAAATTTGTAAAATACAAAACAGGATTATAAAATGTGGAATGCTACAAAATATGAGGTAACAATAAGCAAATGGTTGCATTATTACAACTTATGCAACTCTAATATGGCTAGCAAAGGAGAAAATAAGGCAGTGATTTAAAAAACAATCACTGAAGCTACAGTAGCATGGATAACGTATTAGATTGTAACTAAGCAAATGCCAAATATCTATAAAACCTCTGCTGTACCCTCTAGGCCACCTACCTTAAAAAATCCAAGCTTTATATAAATAAAGGTTATTAAATGGCTATGGATTAAATGCAGTATACTCAAGCATGATCACAAACATGATTTCACCTCTGCACAAGAACATATACATATGCAACGGTGGCCAGGAGTACCAGAACTATTAGAGCAACATTTCATGTATCTTCTGAAACATCTCTCTGTAATAACTTGGAAGTTACTCCTTACTTCTTCAGTTAACATCTCCCTGCCATCATGTCTATGGCTAAGCTGGTATTAGTGAAGCTGCCCTCATGGTCATAAAGTATGCTTTTAAGGAGCTCATCACAAGAAGCAAGAAATGGAAATATAGTGGATGGCCATTCCAAGAGAAGAATGAGAGAAAAGCAGGACTGCATGATTTATTGTTAAAGTATTTAAAAAATCCTTCAATTTTAAGATTTAAACCTCCCCGTATATGGTTTACAAAAAAACTTGTTTTTTTAAAACAAGTTAACAATTAGAGGAGAAAAAGACATTAGAGGAGAAAAAGAGTTATAATGTCTAGTGTGAATGGAAGAAAGCCTCAAGTTTTGCTCTTACAAAGTAACTGATAGTACAACCCAATACATTTCTACTGAAGTCTTACTGAGTTCAGTGAGAAGATCCAGTAGACCCCTAAGATATAACTTGTCTACAGGTATTGGTGTTGTACATAATTACACATCTCTGCAACATATGCTGCCTGATTCACTGAAGGTGCATTTGTAATTAATAAACGCTTTATTAAATAGTCAATGAAACATTGCAGCCCTAAAACCTTTTTAAAAACAGACTGAACAAACAAGCAGGCAAGCAAACAATTTCATTGAAACATCTACTTCTCAAGATAAAGTCATTCTTATGGAATTTAATTTTAAGTGCAAGCTGATATGTGGCCTGATGACTTTTATTCATGATTTATCTCTGTTCTTTCTCCTTTCACCCTTCTGTGTGACAAACCCCATTAAGAAACCACAAATCATCTTTTTCCCCACAGAAAGTATGAGTGACAGTAAAGACTTCAGATTGTGATGCATTCAAGAAACCTTACAAATATGCAATAAATATAGAATAAGTTATGGTTTCTGGATGACTGGATATGAAAGGATAATCCGTAGTTAAACAATGTATTTCATTTCAGGCTTTCAGATATGATTTCATGGTTTATAAAGGTGGCAGCACCTTAATATCAAATTATAACTTTGAATTCTTTTTGAGAACAGAAAAGAATGGCAGAGTCCTGTGCATAAATGACAAAGAAATATCTTTTCTTTTTTTAAAAAAAGAAGTAGTGCTTATATAAAATCAGTCATACTATGTAAGACAATAAAAGCATATGCAGCTTGTTGTGCAACAGAAAAAATAAGATGGAACTTCTGATAAGTAAACCTAAAGTACAACTGCATATAAAATGAAAAGCTTTACAAACTTTCCAAGGATAAGCTTCACTGAGTACTGTGCAGTCACAACTCCAGGTTTGGCTGGACTCAATGGGCCCCCTTCCTTCAGTGAATCTACTTTCTTATCAGCATTATTGTACTCCAGCAACATGGTATAGTACATCAGATTTGATCAGGTTTTTTTCTCATAACAAACTGTGTTGTACCTTAACTATTTACAGCTGGATCAAAGGAAAGATAAATAGATTAGAGTGTTCATTTCCCACCTTGCAATGAAATCAGGTACAGCAGACATTTACAACCAGCCCTTGTTTATTTCTGTGGATGAAGCATATAAAGTGCTAGTACAGTAGCACAGATTGTATTGCAATTCTCCTGTCCTCAGCTCACTCTCACTATAGCATGTACAAAATGAATTAATTAAGAGTTAAACTAGACACAGTAACATCAGCAACATTTATTTAATGTGCTTGCCTCATTCACATACTTCTGCAATGCACTCTACATAGGGCTACCCAAGTGCTTAGTCCGGAAACTTAAATTAGTTCAGAATATGGCAGCCAGGTTGGTTACTGGTAGACCTAAAACTGACCATATAACACCAATTTTAAAGTCTCTTCATTGGCTGCCTAATAGTTTCCCGGCACAGTACAAGGTGTTAGTTTTTACCTTTAAAGCCCTTCATGGCTTGGGGCCAGCCTACCTGCGGGATCGCCTTCTCCCATATAATCCGCCCCGCACATTAAGGTCTTCTGGGAGGAATTTACTGCAGCCAGTCAGAACTAGGTTGGCTGCGGTTACCCAGAGGACCTTCTCTTCATCGCTCCCAAGTTATGGAATGGCCTGCCGGAGGAGACCCGGTATATTACCAGTCTTGACTGCTTTAAAAAAACAGTCAAGACTGATCTCTTCCAACAGGCCTTCCAAAACTAGCATTTGCATCGCCTCCCATCAATTGTCTTGCAGTTTTGTTAACAGTTAATTGATGGACTGTTAGTTGTTGTATGTTTTAAGGGGTTGATTTAGGTGGGTTTGTGGGTGGGGAGGATTGGGTATGTTTTTAATGTCTTTTAATGTCTTTAATGTATTTCATGTTGTTCGCTGCCTCGATCCATGTGGAGAGATGGGATAGAAATAATAATAATAATAATAATAATAATAATAATAATTATTATTATTATTATACAAAGCTAAGTGGGTGAGTGAATCTGATTTTTTTTGGGGGGCACATAAGCAAAGGGGACTAAATCCTCCCACAGTTTCTGTTGCCCCATCACACCAGCACACTTCTCTCCTAGCTTAGTTTACTTCCAGTGTTAGAGCTGAGCTAGACGAAGAAAAAGGAGTTCAGGTGACTTTCCATAGAGATATAAGGGAAAGGAGGGGAGGGGGCTAGTTCCTCTCATCTGTATGCCTCGTTTGACAGCTCACAGATTGGCATATCACCAAAAACAAAAGGATCTTGATGACAACTTCATTCTCAGCAGAGGCCCCATACCAAACTGATCAAAGGAAATGCAAGTGTTTGGTGCCATATCTACAACATTCTCCTTAGAAACCAAACATGGAATTAAAATGAACTGTTGACGCATTGATTGGCATTACTGCCAACTCACAACTGTGTGGATGAAAACAGCTATTGGCAGGGAACAACAGAAGTCCTTGGCCCATAGCTACACCTCCAAACCAAAAGTGCTCAAGAGATCACAACTTTCTAAGTAAGTGATTGCATCTCCTTGAGGAGACTGATCACTATTGCCTTTGACAACTGTGGGACTAGATCAGGTGTGGGAATCATGTGGCTTTCCAGATGTTGTTGGACTGCAACTCTTATCAGCCTTAGGACAGCTGATGGTGAAGAATGCTGGAGGTTATACCAAAACAACATCTAGAGGGCCACATGATTCCCATGATGACTTGAAAATCCCTCCAGACATTTTTTCAACATGCCATAGTCTCTTTATATGTAAAACATCCATGTCTCTCTGGATGAATAAAGCTCTTTTTGAATACTTCTCACTGAATTAATGGCAAGAAATTCATGGAAGAGAGGAGTTTTCATATACTTAGAATGAGAGAAATGTAAACCAAAGAATTAGAGGTAAGAATAGTTGGTGGTAAAAAGAAAAACTATGCAAGGCCAAAACATACACCCCCCCCAAAAAAAAACACAAAATAATCCTCACCCCACTATCTAGAGAGAGAAGCGGAACAAAGCATTATACCAACAATATGATTAGCAAGTTGGTGTTTGACGTAAGTTGATGCTTAAATTCTCTGTTTCTCCTTCTCTTGTGTCTTCAGTTCTGTAGCGCTGTGACTTACCCTACAAACAGAGCTTTGTTACCTTGCTGTCCTGTGAACATGTAAACTATGTAAACAATGCCAACAAAATAGTGTGAGATGGAAAATGAATAAAACCAAGTATCTGTGACTAAGAATGAAACATCCAAAATTAGCATATATAAAACCAGTTTTCATTCAAATGATAGCTTTCAAACTAATATGAAAAAGTCTGCTTTTACATTCTATGTCTTCATTTCAATGGTTTGTGCTGTCTAATGATGCATCAAATTACTTCATAAAAAAAAACTTCAGAATTTATTGTAAAAAGCATCATATGCCTATCTTCATAGTGTAATGCTAATCAGAACAGTAGATGAACTAGACAGCAAATGAACTAAGATTTCAGTTCCAGTGCCTGTAAAAATACCTAAATAAGTATTGTGGCTTAGTACTGCCCCAGTACTAATGAATAAAATGAAGTACTGAAGTTCATTTCACTTATTAATGTTGACTTCTCTACTGTCATGTATATGGTGAACAAGACTCACATGGGGGTAGAGCTAGCAGCCACTAACTGCTGCCTCTGTCTTTCAAGCTCAGTCCCTGAGGAGACAGCAGAAGATGACCTGTTTCTGAGAGGACATCTTTGACTGTTTGACAGTGTGTTTTTAAAGGTGTGTGTCTGTGTTCCTGGCAGTATGCTTTCCATGAGCACATGATCTAAGGGGGTGGGGCTTCTGCTGAGTCACTGACTTGCTTGGAGGTGGAGTTAGCAGCCACTAGGTCTATATAACTGCTGCCAGTGGTGTAGGCCTTGTAGCACACACAGTTATAAGAGTTGAACAGGAGCTCTGTTAATAGGTAAAGCCAAATGGCATTAGCTGTGGGTAATTGGTGGGAGAGTTTTGAGACGGCGGCGGCACAGATTTCTGTTTCAGTGCCTACTTAAGACTACTGAATATGGAGCTGTTACAGTCACCTGCAATGCGGTGGTATGTTTGTGTTCTTGCCGGAGGAGGTGGGTGGCTATACCTGCAGCAAGTGCAACTTGAGGCCCTTGTATTTACTCTTAAACATATTAGGGAGCAAGAGATTTTCTTGGAAAGCGCAGAGCAGACCATCCTGAGAAAAGAACACACAGGCAGTGTCTGTCATGTCTAGGGCAGAGTAGACAATTAATCAACAAGCAGCAGAGCAGGGCTTACTCACTGGGCAAGAACAGGGGGTGTCTAAATAAAGTTCAGGTTCTAGAGTAAGCAAATCCAAAGGGCAAATCCAAAGTCATTGTCAAGCAGGCAGAGGTTCAAAGGAATCTGAATGTAAGAAAACACAGCACAGGGCTTCAATGACCAGAAAGATCAGTTGCTGACCCTGAAAGGGAAAGGCCAGCGGGCAGCCTTTTATCTTACTCATGCTATTGCCACAGGTGTTCCTTCATTAGGGCTTGCTTGTTACCTTGTGCAGCCCTTCTTTTTGGTGTTGTCTCTCTTGCACAGTAAGGGTCTGCATTGCCTCATCCTCTGATATTTGCTCCCCCTGCTCAGGTCCCTCCTATTCTTCTTTATCTTCTCCTGAGCAAGCTTTCTGGGGAAACTCCTGCCTCTGCGGAAGCTTCTGCTTCAGATTCTGAATCCTCCTCTTCACTGCCAGTGTCCCCAAGGTGGGGCACGACAGTGTCTTTGAGCAGAGGGTCAGTTCCCAAACACAGAAGGTTGACACTTGAAGGAATGTGACATATAGAAGAAGAAGGACCAGGGATCATTCAGTGAGTTTTTGGAGCCACAACACTGATTTGAAGCTCTTTCTCTTGTCAGAGATGATAAGGAACAGCAATAACAGCAGCAGTGTCAGCGCTCAGAGAATGTGCAGGTGTCCTTGGAAAAATCAGCACATGGAATGGCCCCTGCCAATCCTCAGAAAAGACAGGGGTTGGTGATGGTAGGGGGCTCCTGGCTATGGGGAAGAGAAGCAGTGGTTTGCAGGACTGACAAGATAATACAAGACATGTGGTGTCTCCTTGGGGCAAAAATCAGTGATGTCACAGAGAGGCTGAGTTGTGAAGCCCACTGAATGTTATCCCTTACTTTTGGTCCATCTAGGAACCAATGATAAGGCAAGGTACAACCTTCAGCATATTACAAGGGATTACGAGACTCTGGGTAGGAAGTTGAAGGAGTTTGATGCACAGGTTGTTATTTCATCTAACCTCCCAGTTAAATGACACAACCCAGGAAGGGAGATGACAATACTGGAGGTGAACAACTGGCTCACCAGATGCTGCCACCAGGAATGATTTGGCTTCCTGGATCATGGTCTGCAGTTTCATGAAAATAGACTACTGGCAAGTGATGAGTTGCACCTCACAGCAGTTGGCAGGAATGTCTTTGCTGAGTGGCTCACAAACCTGATCAGGAGGGCTTTGAACTGAGTTACATGGGGAAGGGTGACAGCATTCATGAGGGCAGGAGTTTATCAAGCACTAGGGATAATAATCTGAATGTTATTGAAGGAACTGAGTGAATGCTACAAAAGCCTGAGAAAAACTTTAAATAAGCAGCTAGGGGAATGACCCATGGTTTCAGATGTCTTCACACTAATGTACAGAGAATGGGAAATAAATGAGATGAACATGAACTCTTAACACAGCAAGGCAGATATGAAATAATAGGCATCACTGAAACCTGGTGGGATGAGACTCATGACTGGAATGTCGTAATAGAGGAGTACAGTCTATTTCAGAGAAATAGACCAAACAGGAAGAGAGGAGTAGTAGCATTACATGTCAAGGATGTATACTCCATGACTTAAACCCTGGAAGCCAGGTTGAGAACATCTGAATATTAAGGGGGATATAAGAAAACAGGGATGTCATATAGGGGGGTCTACTACACATCCCCAAACCAGGCTGAGGACTAGCAGATAATTTCATTGTCCAGAAGATGGAGGAGGGAACAAAGAGATCAGCTATTTTGGACCTTATCCTAACCAGCAGTGATGACCTGATTAATGGGGTAGAAGTGGTGGAATCCTTAGACAGGAGTGATCATGTTCTTCTGGAGTTTGTTATAGTGTGGAAAGGGGAAGCCAAGCATAGTCAGACTCGCATTCTAGATTTAAGAAAGCTGGTTTCAGTAAACTTAGGGAAATATTAGGTCCCATCTCATGGTCAGGCATATTAAAAAAGAAAGGAGTTTATGATGGATGGGTATTTCTTAAAAGTGAGGTACTGAAGGCACAGTTTCAAACAATTCCCTTGAGGAGGAAAAATGGGAAGTGTCTAAAGAAACCCAGATAGATGTCTAAAGAACTTTCAAATGAACTAAGATTTAAAAGGGCCACATACAAGAAATGGACAAGGGGGAAATCACCAAAGAGTAATTCAAACAAATAGCCAGCACGTGTAGGGAAAAAGTCAGAAAAACTAAAGTGCAGAATGAGTTCAGGCTTGCTAGAGAGGTTAAAACATTAAAAAGGGCTCTTTTTTTTTGTTATGTTTGTAGCAAAAGGAAAAACAAGGAGAAAGTAGGGCTGCTCTAGGAGAAGATTGGGAAATGGTAACAGGGACAGAGAAAGGACTGAATTACTCAATATCTTCTTTGCCTTGGTGTTCTCCCAAAAGAAAAACAGTATACAACCTGAAGAAAATGGAACAGATGATGTAATAGGGGAATAGCAGCACAGAATAGCTAAAGAGATAGTACAGGAATACTTGGCTACTCTAAATGAATTCAAGTTTCCAGGACCAGATGAACTACATTCAAGCGTTTTAAAAGAACTGGAAGAAGTAGTTTCAAAACCACTGGCAATAATTTTTGAGAGTTCCTGGAGAGCAGGAGAAGTCTCAGTGGATTGAAGGAGGGCAAATGTTGTCTCCATCTTCAAAAAAGGAAAAAAAGAGGACCCAAACAATTACTGTCCACTCAGCCTGACATCAATACCAGGAAAGGTCCTAGAGCAGATAATTAAACAGACAATCTGTAAGCACTTAGAAAGAAATACTGTAATCACTAAAAGTTAACATGAGTTTCTCAAAAACAAATAATGCCAGACTAATCTGATATCTTTTTTTTTTTTTTTGAGAAAATTACAAGCTTGGTGGATGAAGGGAATGCTGTGGATTTAGTGTATATTGATTTCAGTAAGGCCTTTGACAAGATCTCTTCTTGCAGACAAAGTTGTAAAATGTGGGTTAGACAATGCTACTGTTAGGTGGATTTTTTATTGGCTGATCGACCAAACGCAAAGGGTGCTCACCAGGGTCTCCTCTTCATCCTGGAAAGAAGTAACTAGTGAGGTGCCACAGGATTCTGGGCATTCTATCAAATTTAGAGATGATACCAAATTAGGAGTGTAGCTAACACCTCAGAGGACAAATTAGAGAGTTGGGCTGAAACTAACAAAATGAATTTCAAAAGGGAGAAATGTAAGATACTACAATGGGGCAGCAAAAATGAAAAGCAGAGATATAGGATTAGTGACTCTTGGCTTGACCACAGCACATGTGAAAGAGATCTAGGAGTCTTAGTGGACCACAAGCTAAACATGAGTCAACAGTGATATAGCAACTAAAAAAGCCAACACAATTTTAGGTTGCATGACTAGAGCATAGTGTCAAGGTCAAGGCAAGTAATAATACCACTCTATTCTGCTTTGGTTATTCTGGGCACCACAATTATTACCACAGTTATTCTGGGCACCACAATTAAAGAAGAATATTGACAAGCTGGAATGTGTCCAGAGAAGGGTGACCAAAATGGTGAAGGGTTTGGAAACTTCGTCCTATGAGGAGCGGCTTAGGGAATTAGGTATGTTTAGCCTGACAAAAAGCGGGTTAAGAGGTGACATGATAGGCATGTGTAAATATCTCAAGGGATGTCATGTTGAAGATGGAGCAGGCCTGTTTTCTGCTGCTCCAGAGACTAGGACATGGAGCAATGGATTCAAACTACAAGAAAAGAGATTCCACCTGAACTTTAGGAAGAACCACTTGATGGTAAGAGCAGTTTGACAGTGGAATATGCTGCTTCACAGGGTGGTGGAGTCACCTTCATTGGAGGTTTTTAACTAGAGGTTGGATGACCATTTACGGGGTGTGTGTGTGCTTTGAGTGTGTGTTTCCGCATGGCAGGAGGTTGGACTTGATGGCCATTGTAGTCTCTTCCAGCTCTATGATTCTGTTTTTCTATGATTCTAGAACTCAAAGGGAAAACAAATAAGACATAGAAAATGAGAAGATATCATGGGCAAAGTCACAACTGAAGGCCAAAGAAGAACAGGAAAAATGTGTGCTATCACACACATCTTATATGATGTATATACTACAGAATGAGCACCAATGCTTATACTGTAAACAACACATTCATATTGCCAGATATAGGTGGAACACGAATGTTTTCCACCCCTACTTTAAGATTGAAAGTACTTTGTTTCTCAGTGAAACTGTATCTGATTGGAGTTTTCTCCAATAACCTTCTGGTCATCTGGGATCCAGCTTATGACCCGAAGTAAAGTCCAAACAGACAGAGTTAGTATCAATGCTCTACTCAAGCATGCTTAAGTACAGGAATCTCAGTATATATAGCATGGGAGAATGAGCAGGCTCTCTGTTATTCTTTTAGACTGTATTATTATATACACTAATCAATATACAAATATACATTCTTCTCAGGGATTGTAGACTTTTGAAAAACTAGGCACATTATATTCATTGCATTAAATATAAAGTAAGGCATCATACATTTTATACAATATAAGGTTGCATTTACCATCTGTTGGATAAATACACAGATATTCAAAGTAGTAGCCATGTTGCCTCTATTAAAGCATAAAAAAGAGAAATGAAGAGGGAGAAGAAAAATAGAGATGTGGCAGTACCTTTAAAACTAATTGGTTTTTATTTTCACATGAGTCTTTGTGGATATAAACCCACTTCTTTGGATGTAATACCAAAAAGTAATATTAATGCCTCAGGCATAGAACATATTTATACATATTTATACAGTTGTGGGAGTGTGATAAAATGCAATTGAATCCAGAAATATAAATGTAATTGGATCCAGAATGATGCAAAGCATATCCCTTGCCTTAAATTTCCACAAGGCTAGACAAGGTAATACAGGTCTTTCAGATCACTACAATGCTCAGTTAGTGTTGATGTGTGAAAGCAATTAATCTGCTTACCAAATGTCAGTTTCCCATGGTTCAAAATTCTCTCTGGGAAGATTTGTTTTGTTATATGCATAGTAGAAAGGATGCTTGCATTAATATATGTTGTTATCACTCTTTACACATCCCATCCTGTAGGATAGCAAAATTAGCAAGAAAAAACACTTTCATATAAAAACTGGACACTTCTGGCTAGGAAAAATGTGGTAAGCAGGACCCTGTCTGTAAGTGTAGGCTAGTTCAGGATGGCCTTAACATGGTCAGGTCATAGGGTCAAGAATAGTTAGGTAGGAAAGCCTGATGTTAATGTGCTTCCGGTAATCCTATCAGTGATATCTGAATACAATGGTAAATGAAACTACCCAGGTACAGCAGAAAACACCCGTGCTGTGTGCATTTCTTACAGAGACCTTCCCCATTCATATTACCCAACCAAGACATTAAGAGACTGTCAGGACTCCCATTGATGTTTTGTCACTTAAAGTAAGGCAATCAGTCTGTTTCAGACCATTTTTGTTTAGTCTGCCAAAGAACCATTAACACGTACCCCTTCAGGGTAGGAAAAGGGGTATTTAAGCCCTAACTCTGAACCCAGCAATTTGCTAGCAAGTTTGGTGTCACACTGCATTCCAGATTCCTGTTTGTCTGTGCTACCCTTAAACTCTTGTTTGAGCCACTCCTCTTTGATCTTCAGCTTCAGGACTGGTAATTTTTACCCCATTCACCCAAAATGTCTCTCTATCTAACCTTTCTCACCTTTCCCTTCAATAGCTTTGTATGGTTCATGAGACTGCATTAATTTCCAATATAATACCCTTTTAACTTCTAACTGGAGTCATCTCTACAGTGAGTACTGGTATACACAGGTGAAAAGATCCTGCCATTACCCTCTTCTCACAGGCTTCCTTTGAACTAATAATTCCCAAGATCTTAAGGAACTGCTGGAACTGCTGATGGACCTCAAGGTCCCCCACCTTTTAGGATAACAATGTAGTGTGCTATGAAGCCATTGTTTTTGTTCATATCCCTGCAAATTGATTGGAATTTGTGAATATAATTCAATGTAGCAGTTTTTCTTTCTGGTCTTCCTTTCTAAATTCCTTGTTCAAGAAATGCAATCTGTAAATCTACTGTGTGTCCAGAGGGTTGAAATATTCTGCAACCGGTTTTTGAGTATTGCCATTTCTAATGTCAGATTTGTGTCCATATATCTTCTTGTGTAGAAACTGTCCTGTTTCTCCATGGTACATGGTACAGTGGTATTGCTAGCCCAGGATGGCATATACCACATTGGAGGAAGAGCAATTAAATGTACCTTTGATATTGTGAGTGATATTCTTGGCTCCTGTAGTATTGCTCCCAGTGCAGATTTGGGGACAGACTCGGCATCTGGGTTTGTGGCAAAGTCTTGTCCCTGTATTACCATCCATGTTATATATCTTGTTGCATGTGAGTACTTGTTTAAGATTTTGAGGCTGTCAGTAGTCCAATAGAGACCTGCTTCCCAGAGCTTGTGAGAAGATTTCCACCCTACTATCAACCTGAGTTTGGAACAATCAACACCACAAATTCATTTTCTTGACACTACTGTGCAACTGCACAATGCACTTCTAAGCACTCTCTATCAAAAACCTACTGATTGCTGCATGTATTTACTTGCCTCCAGTTTCCATCCAGAACAAATCTATTCTTTTCAGCCAAGCTTTTTGATACAACTCTTGAATTTATAACAGGCTTTTTTCAAACTACAATACACACCTAAAGAGGTGAAGAAACAAATCAACAAGGTAAGATTAACACCCAGGAATCATCTATTACATTACAAACCAAAAGCACAAAATGACAGCACACCCCTAGTGGTCACCTACAGTCCCTAGCTGAGACCATTGAAACTCATTATCAATGTGCTACAACCAGTTTTGGAAGATAACATAGCCTCTCATAAGCTCTGGGGAGACCAGAAGTTGGTTTATATCCATGAAAACTCATATGAACATAAGAAAAAGCCAGTATTAAAGGAGCTACCACATTTCTTTTTTTCCTCCCCCATCATCACCATCACTTTCATTTACTTATTTATATAGTGCCATCACTGTACATGGCATTTTACAGGTAAAAGAACAACAAAACAGTTCCTTGCCCTCAGGCTCACAATCTAATTAAGACATGACAGAATAGGAAAAGGGGATGGTAGTATGGGAGGGGATTAAGTCAAGCAGATACTGCCTCTTCTTCTCTCCCTCTGAGGCCACAGCAGTGGCAATTGGGATGGAGAGAGGACTTTTCATCTGCTTCTGGGGCTAGAAATGATGGAAGTCTGCCTGCTTCCTCTTCTCTTTCACCATGGTCAGGGTGGTGGCAGTTGGGATGGAAGAAGGCCCTTTCATCTGCTTCTGAACCCAGGAATAATGATCTGTGCCTGCTTCTTCTCTCCTTCTGATGTTAGGGCCCTGGTGATTGTGATGGGGACCAGGCCTTTCATCTGCTTCTGGGCATCAAAGAGCTGTCCCTGCCTCTTCTTCTTATTTACACAGGTATTCATGGAAAATAATCATCTTCCATGGGCATTGTAACTTGATTACTGTAGCATCCATTATATTTGCAGGCATCTCTCTGATAGGAAATATATCATTATTACACCCTATATCTCACCAGCACTTTCTGGGTCTTATCAGCTAGGAACACCAAAGCTGTCCTAGACAGCTGTATTGATATGCTGTAGGCTGACGCTCATAGTCAGCATAGCTTCTGTGTCTTTTAATTGGCTTTATATTGTTCCTGGCCTCCAATTATACAAGTAGAGCAATCTTTACTAACCTCTGCTTATTTAAACAATGTTAATTTGTTTATATAAACATTTATTCTCCTCCAATCAGATCAAAGATCCTTACTAGTCTTTGTACTGTTGTGTAACACTTTGAGGCCAGCAGCTGTCTTCCATTAGATTGCATCAGCTATCTGATACTAGTAGACCTCTCAAGTCAATCACTTATTTATGTTCTGGGTTATCCACATCTTCCTTTATTATTTTGTCTTCAGGTAGCTGACTTCCCTCCTAGAACTGGTCAGTGCCTGTGCCCTTAGCATTACATATACATTTCTCCGTTACACTTTAGCAAACACTCTTAGAACATTGCTACCTTTATACTTTTCTGACATACTATTTAGGCTTCAGGAGCTGGCTTAACTTTTGCACAGTGTAACTCTGCTTGTAACACAGGGCTTTGTTCTCGTTATACAAATGATGTGGTGGATTGGGAATATGCTAGCCTGAAGTTATTTCTGTTTAGTGATATGTGAAAAAATGTTCAGTTTGCATTTCAATGAGCTATAAAATTCACACTTTTTGAATCTAAACATGAACCAGCATGCATTTAGACCTTTAAAACTGTATTTTTCTGAAAATCTGCTATGTGGTTCACAAGCCAATAAAGGAGGCACACCAAACTGTGTACATTTGAAATAGTGCACACAAAAATGAAGAACATATTTAATTTTTCATGTTTTAATATTCTGGTTTGTTCTGAACCTGGTAACCATGACATCCTCATTCAGAGGAAATAGGAAAATGTGATTAATTGAAGACTTGCTAGTTGGTTTGCTTACACTATGAAAGGATGACGTAAGAGGCTGTGTGCACAGGCAAAAAGCTTGTGCGAGCAAAAAGCTTAGGCTGAGATAGCATGTGTCTAATTAAGTCACCCATCAGCCCAGAATATAATCTGCAAATATTAAATGCTGTAGTGTTGCTGAAGAGAACTAGATAAGAAGACCACTTGAAGCCTCAGAAAGATACCTCAGTCACTGCAAGTATCTTCTATATAGATGGCTCACTTCATTTTAGAACTGCATCTTGTTCTAAAGCTGCAAATGACCTTCCAGGCATTGACTTACTCAGAGGTAAGTTCCCTAGGATTGTATCTTTCAGTCCATTAACCCAGCACTTTCTATGCTCTTTGCAGTTCAGCATCTTTTTTATTCTTTTTTCATCATCTAAAATCCATCTGTGAAAAAGCCTCTCTCATTCACTCTCACTTTCTGTTAATCCATATATTTAATTACCTGTTGAATCACCAGATGAATCATGTTCTTTTCTGCACTTCAGCCATAATTAATAATGCAATGAATTAATTTTTCTTAATTCTGACAGTCAACATGCCACTATTGATCCAAGTATCAACAGACTGATTACAACAAAGAAAAATGCTAATATAAGTAATAAATATGTCTCATTACTATGTCTTTCAGAGTTATAATAGCACATTTACATAATCACTAGAGATCAAAGCAATGACACAGAGTTAATGATGGAACTAGCTCTTTCATGCACCAAAAATATGTTTTTTTGAAAATAATTTTAGATCTTTAGTATGAAAATACCTCTTAAAAATTGAAATTAGAGAGAGGGAAGTAATGCTTTTGTGTTTAAAATATGCACATAGTCCAATGCAATCAATACAGCCTTCACTCAGAATAATAATGGAATAAATAAACTAAAAGCTTGAAGGTGGCTATTTGTTTTGTTCCTAGTATCCAACGTTCTGGGCTATACTGCCTCATTCTGAACACAGCAGCAGTACACATCCACAGAGAGGCAGCATACAGCCATCGATTTGCCATTCTGGTTAAGGGCAGAGATTATTTCGGACCTGTGCACTCCCCTGAAGGATTGGCATGGTTTAATTGGCAAATAAAACTTGATTGGCACCATCTTAATTGGCTTTGATATAAATGATACCTGAGGTGACGGCAGGGTCTTGCTGGAAGAGGGAAATTCCTGACCATAAACTTGATATGGGAAGGAAGGACAGCCTCACCCACCTCTAGGCAGAAGACCCAGTCAGTTCAGGACAATAGCATGGGCGCTCTGAATACAATAGGCATGAAATATCTAGCTGGACTCTCAGAGCTGAAATAGGGAAGTTTACCACTAAATTGTGATTGACTTAATCCTGGTCCCTGTGCACCTGGGCGTTTTCCTACTGTGTCCCCACCTGTCCATGAAATCCCGCTATTATGACAACCATTACCCCCTTGTCACTCAAACACAAAACTCATTAACTCTCTCGGGACTTCATTGTTTGTGCTGCAACTCCCATTGTCCAAGCAGCTGGGATTATGAGGCACAGTCATACCCTTGGAACATTTTTGGGGTACAAATACCCCTGCTCAGTGCATTTTCTCGCTGATCCAAATGTCACTGTGTCTGTCCAAGAACTGTCCTTAGATTTCTACCTAAGCTATGCTGATGCTTCCTCCGCTTCTCTCTGGACTGGTAAATATTGCCTGAATCCCTCAAATTCTTCTATCTCACTTTCCTTCCTTACCTTTGGTTAGCCTTGTACGAGTAAATGCTAGTTGAACCATTGCTTGCATGAGTGACTTTATTTCAATAAAACATATTTTTAGTCTACTTATACTCTTTGGCTGGTTCTTTTCCTGCGTGATCCTGTAAATGCTGGTAGTCAGATCTTGCTAAGTTACCCCCCTCTTGTAAGCCTCTGCTTTTAAGCTAACTATTCCCCACTTTTGCATGGAGGTATTGGCAACAGAGGAGTGGCCCTTGTGGCACATACATTTTGGAGTAACAAGGTGGTAGCCACAATAATATCCTGTGAATATGTACTCCTCATATTAGTTATGATTGTTTTGTACCTGTCCTGATTCTACTTTTGATATTTACCAGTTTGGTTCATTGCACAATGTGATGTGTTCCTACTGTGAGAGATTTGGGTGGTAGTCCTGTGGCACTTGCGTAGGAGTAATCCCCTGCTGAAGTCAATGGGACTTAAGTCTGAGTAGATGTGTAACACTACATTCGAAATGGTTAATATACACTTAAAATATGCACTTTAAAAAACCATTAAAAAACTTAAAAAATATAGACAGAAAAAAAACTTTAAAATTGGAGGAGTCAAATGACTAGGACTTAAAGCTTTGAGGTTTTCTGTCTTCAAGAAAGGTAGAACTCTTTGGTTGGACCACAACGGGCAAGCTTTGCCTATAAAGCACCTAAATGTTTTTCCAGATGCAACAATACAGAGACTCCTTGAGAAATTCAATGTTCTCTGCCTAAGAAAGGAGCAGTTAGCTATGCACAGGACAGGGACAGCTGGTTCTCAAGGCAAGTTACTTTTCTGTTGCTAGTAGAGTTAAATTGTATTACTTGTCTCCACTGCCTTCATTGAAATCCCTCAATACCATCTTAAATGACAAAAAAGTAAGATCTAAGACAGATTGTAGGCCTCATCATTTGTTTAGTCCTGTCTGATTTTTAACATCTTTGTCTGATGAAGAAGCCAGTGATGCTTTGAAAGCTTCCATAATCATAGAATCATAGAATCATAGAAATGTAGAGTTGGAAGAGACCATATGGGCCATCCAGTCCAACCCCCTGCTATGCAGGAACACCCTCAAAGCACTCCCGACAGATGGCCATCCAGCCTCTGCTTAAAAACCTCCAAGGAAGGAGACTCCACTACACTCCGAGGTAGCATGTTCCACTGCCGGACAGCCCTGACTGTCAGGAAGTTCTTCCTGAGGTTCAGGTGGAATCTCCTTTCCTGCAGCTTGAATCCATTGCTCCTTGTCCTAGTCTCTAGAGCAGGACAAGGAGCAATGTATTTGCAATGTAAAATATATTTTATGACTTAGAGCTGGTCCAATAAAGGTATCACTGTGTTTCAATTTTGTTGTATTTTGTTGCATGGTCAACATGACTACCCATGAATATGTTTCCTGGATTTTAAAAAAAGACTTACTCTTGTTTAGAATCAGCATCACAGTTGCAATAGTATCTGGAATCAGTACAGTTACGTTCAATGCCACAGGCACATTTCTGAATGCCTGGTCCAGAGCCACCCCAGTAGTAGTGTTTTTCATTGGCACGTCCAATCCACCAGGTATAGGGATTACCCTCTGTAAGGGAAAGAATGAAGAATTAGTTATGTTCAATGCAGCAGGGTTCAATGATGGTAAAAATGGATGATTTTATCTAGAGTGAACCTCAGGAGTGATTAGGACATCTGGAAAAGGAATGCATTGATCAAACATGATTGTAAGTTCCATTGTAGATACATAGAATCATTTAGAAATTATTGTATTCCCTGATGATGTATATCTTTAGAATCTACTTAGTATTTATGTTATCAATGACAACAGCCAGACAGTATTACTAATCCATAAGCAATCAATGTGTAAGGAACTAGCCGTGTTCTGAAACAGGCAAACCTCAACAAGCCATGTTGTTGGAGAACGTCAACAGTAGAAGCATTTTGGAGAATGAGCACCTGGGACTTCTCTAGCCCCGTCATAAAGCAAGTTCATAAATAATCAAAAGTGCAAGTACCTGTTCACAAAAGTAGTTTGTTAAAAGGAGCAGTATAATGGGGGAGGAGACATGTGCAAGAGTGCAGCTAAGATTCAGAAAAAGAGGGGAGAGGGAGATGAGTAATCCACTTTGAACAAAATTAAAATAATATAAGAAGTGCTTCTCTGATACATGAAGTAAATACACGTTGAAACTGAGGTACAAAAACATGAGACAACATTGAAATTAGGAAACTGGCTATCTGTCATATAGGGAATTGAGACCCTGTAATCAAAGTCATTTTTGTAACATTTGGACAAGAGGGTAAAAAAGTATGCTTTTTGATTCCACATATAAAACCTGAACTGTGGCTACCAAGAATGAAGAATACGGCCATTCTTAGAAGCTCTTGATAGGAGTGGAACAGGTGCAGTTCTTTAGATCTTCATATCTTTAAGACAATAGTGTCCTGCTCAAATGGACTAGAAGATCAAACTCCCCATCTGGAAGATGCTCCTGGGGCTGCACTGATATTACACCAATATTTTCAATTTTGCCTAAATTCTGTCTAAGTTTTGTCCCATTAAAAATAAATGATGAAACAATCCCTCTGCATCAGTTTCCATGGCTTTGTGTAGAGTAGAGCTTGGAAAATGGTTTTTAAAGGGAGCTGCTATTTCTACCTGTTACATTTTTTTAAAAAAGAGATTGCTCATTGCATCAAAAAACTGAAAATACCCAAATCACCTGGACCAGATGGTTTGACTGCACTTTACTATAAATCCTGTCAAGAGAAACTAATTTTTCCCTTGTATCAAATGTTTAATGAAATCACAAAGGCAGGAAAGCTGCATTCATGGAATGATGCAGACATAACTCTGATCCTAAAAGAGGGTAAAGACTCACAAGATCCAAGCAGTTATCGGCCTATCTCGCTACTGAACGTGGATTATAAAATCTTTGCTAGTATTATAGCTGAAAGACTTAGGAAACTATTGCAAACAAAAATCCATGAAGATCAAAACGGTTTCCTGCCTGGAAGACATATAAGAAATAATATAAGAACAGTTATTGATATGATAGAGTACTACGAAAAACATAACGAAAAGAAATTCTCAATGATCTTCATGGATGCAGAAAAAGCTTTTGACAATGTTGACTGGAATTTTATGCTATCCTTGTTTAAGAAGATGAATTGCGGCCAAAGATTTATCAATTGGATTGCAGAAATTTATAAAAATTCAAAGGTCCAACTTATAATTAATGGGGAAAGAACAAAATCATTTGAAGTCATGAAAGGTACAAGACAGGGCTGCCCACTATCTCTGTTATTGTTTATAATGGTTTTGGAGGTCCTTATCAAAGCTATCCGTCTTGACTCAAAAATCAAAGGAACAAAGATAAAAGGATAAGAATACAAACTTAAGGCCTATGCAGATGATCTGGTGATTTTTCTAGAAGATCCAAGGCATAGTATCAAAAAATTAATGAAAAACTTTAAAAAATTTGGTGAGGTTGCTGGGTTCAAAGTTAACAAAGAAAAAACAAAAATCATTTGTAAAAATATTAGGACAATGGAGTTAGAGGACCTACTTAAGATAACAGGATTCAACAATGAGAAGAAGATAAAATATTTAGGTATCACAATTAAAAAACAAAATAATGAACTTTTTGAGAATAATTACAAAAAAATTTGGAATGATATCAAAAATGATATTCAGAGTTGGTCGAAACTAACTCTGTCTTTATTGGGTAGAGTGGCCATGATCAAAATAAATATTCTCTCCAAAATGAATTATCTTTTTCAAAATTTGCCTATAATAACAAGTGAAAAATGCTTTAAAGACTTTAAAGACTGGTAGAAAGATCTACTATATTTCTTATGGGAAGGGAAAAAAGCAAGAATCAGATGGAAGACTTTAATAGACAAGAAAGAATGAGGCAGCTGCAGACTCCCGGAACTAAAACTCTATTACTATGCAAACAGATTGACATGGATCACAGATTGGATCAAGCTACAAAGTGACTTGAAGAAATAAGTTTTCCAATTTTCCAGATCATCCGATTCGTACTTTCACAGTGGTGCGTGAGGGATGTGGGAGGAATGCGCAATCCAGCATGTGCGACTGCTTCGGGAGTGATGCGCATCGCAAAACATCATGCGGAACCATCCTCGTGATTCCGTGTCCCATGGTCATTTCGTGTTCGAAGTCGCATGCAAAAAGGACCATAGAGTGGAAGCATACATTAAGGCCATCTAGTCCAACCCCCATCATGCAAGCAACTAAACTCCTGAGAGATGACCATCTAACTAACTGTTTAAAAACCTCCAGTGAATGAGAATCCACCATCCTCTGAGACAATCTATTCCTGCTCCTACAGTCAAGAAGTTCTATCTTTAGGTGAAATCTCTTTTCTTGTAAACTGAATCTATTGTTTCATGCTTTAGTCTCTGGAGCAACAGAAAACAAGTTCACTTCATCTTCCACATGCCATTCCTTCAGATATTTAAACATGGCTATGATGTTAGCAGCTTGCTAAGTTGCTCCTCATAAGTTTTGGTTTTCAGACCTTTTATCATCTTCAATCATCCTCTTCTGGACATGTTCCAGCTTTTCAAGATCCATTTTCACTTTTATTTCTTTAGCATAGAATATCACCAATCCTAGGCAAGTCCTGATCATGTTTTTTTTTTTACTGTTGCAACAAATCTGTCACAAAGCGCAAACTAAATGACATGTCATTCATGCAAAAGGAATCATGGAATGGGTTTTAAAGAAGAAATAGCTAGTTCAGGGCTCTTCTAGTGGTATCAGCATGAGATATTTGTTGTTATTTTTTAAAAAATATCCAAATAACATTTCTATTGTTTCAGACTATTTTATGGCAATTCTCAGCATCAGCTGTAACATTTTACTCCCACCTTCAAGTGGGTTTCTTTTTAATCCTAAAACATATCAGAACAATATTTTTTCCCTCCTTTCTCTTTAATTTTTATAGTGCTATAGTGCATCATTGAAATGGCACATTTGCACTGTAACTCTATAAAAAAAATCAGAGGAGCAAAGTTGTCCTTAAAACATAACACAATAGGACACAGGACCAAAAAAATTGAAAGAGCCCTAGTGCAAAATCAACAATTTGTTACAAACAGCACCCCTAAAAAAAGAATGGAATAAGTTGATGAAGAAATTACAACTGGCAAAATTCAGAAAACCCCCAAGGAGCTTCATCACAAGAATTCATGCTTCTTTAGACCATCCTGCAAGAGCCCTCAGTCTAATATTACATGACTACCATGGTGTGGCACGGGAGATAAGAGTTCCTAAACTGTGGTACAATCAGTCCTACTGATATTACATATACAAAGAAAAAAAAACACCTGTTTGATACTGTAACTCTTACTGTTCTGCAGGAGCTGAATAAATTGTCTCAATGTAGTTATTATGAAAATAGGAAATATGAGTCCTATTGATCAAGGTTGCATCTACTCCAGCATCCTGGCCAATCAAATTCATCCACGAAGCCAGAAGCAAGCTGTGGAAGCAGCAGTCCTCCCTAGTGCCTGCCAGCATATATAACATTGAGGGAATACCTCCTCTTTCCAAATGTGAAGAACAGTGGGTCTATCCTCTGTGAATTTCTCTAAACATTTAACAAAGTCACCTAAGGCCCTTTCCGCACCGGGCTATTAAAACAGTGCAGAGCGACCTCCGATGGAGGTCTTCTGCACCGTAGAGTGGACTGGGGCGGACTATTTTTTGCAGTTCCGCACCTCAGTCTGCTCCGGAGCGACCGGAACTGGTCGCACGGTGTGTTTTTTAAAAGCCTCTTTTTAGAGGTTTTTAAAAAGCATGGAGCAGGCGACTTCGTGTCGCTCCATCGCTGCAGTCCAGTGCAGATTTGCAGGCGCGCACTAGTGCGTGCCTGCAGATCTGCCGGGGGTGGGCTTTAGGCTGGCGAGCTTCTCCGGTTGGTGGAGAGCCTCCACCAACCAGAAGCCGCCATTTTGGATGCCGGAGCAGTGCAGAGCGACAAGCTCGCACTGCTCCTCATCCCGACGGACTCAACTGGATGACGAAGAAATCCAGTGAGTCTCGTTTTCACACGGTTCCTTTCCCACATGCGGAAAGGGCCTAAGTTTGTGGCAATTGTTATATCTCATGGTGGCTGAGTGCTATAAAGTCAGACAAGCAATTCTATGCTTGAGCTCAGTGACACTTATACTGATGATGGGCTCTATAGAAATATGCAACTATAATCATAGTGAACTCTGTGACTTTTTTAAAAATATAATCACTCAAAGACTTAAACTCTATTATATTTATTATCTATTGTATTTTAAAATATTCATATGCTGCCCTTTAACAGAAGGTCTCAGGGATCTGCAATAAAAGAAATTTAAGAAATATAAAATAGTACAAATAATTAAAATTATTTTAAATGGCTAAAAGCATATTAAACAATTAACAGATTAAAAGAGTTAAATAATTTAAAATAGTTTAAAATGAAGTGAAACCATGTATGTTGGAAAGTTTTTTGTAAAAACAATTAGACTTCCAAAGACTTGGTGCCCTAACAGCAACAATGTTGGCACTAATTGGGTGTCCAAGGGAAGGGTGTTCCACAGAAGATAAGGCTTTCTCTCATATCCACTCACAGCATATTGTTCTTACTGATGGGACACAGAGGAAGACCCCTGCAACAGACTTCAAACAGGTGCATATACAGGTGCATATACAGAGATACATTCCTTCAAGCACCAAGCTCTCAAGCCGTTTAGATTTCTAAATGTCATTATGAGCACCTGGAATTCTGTCTGGAAATTGAGAATAATAGAATCATGGTGTTGGAAGGGGTCTCTTGGGCCATCGAGTTCAGCTCCTTCCTCAATATAGGATCTCTAGCTAAAGCATCTCCAGTAGGTAGCCATCTGAAAGGAGATCCCACAACCTCTCTAAGCAGTTGGTTCCATTGCCAAACTGCTATTACTGTAAAGGATTGTGCAATTCCTTCAAAACTGCTGTTAGATAGCTTTTATATGATGCTCCTGTCAGCAGTCTGGCTGCTGCATTTCTCACCATCTGCAGTTTCTGAATTATCTTCAAGGGCAGCCTCAAACAGACTGCCTTGCAGTAGTCTATTGAGAAACTCATCAGTGCATGGACTACTGTGGCTAAGTTATCACTGTCAAGGAAAGGCCACCAATCTGAGCTGGCCACCAAGCACTCTTAGCCATTCTTAGCCACAGAGTCCACCTGAATCTCCAGTGACAAAATGGATCTCAGAGTACTCTCAGTCTAGCACCTGCTCTTTCAGGAGGAGTGTTACCCCATCCAGGGCAGGTAGCTTACCCACTTCCTGCACCCAAGAAACAACAGTCTGCAGAGCCTCTGTCTTATGAGGATTCGGTTCAGTTTATTGGCCCTCATCGTGTCCGTTATAGCATCCAGGTACTGCACAGCACCAACCAATCATGACAACAAGCAGAAGTAAAGCTTGGATTCATCAGCATACTGCATACAGAGGCTACATATAGATCAGTGGTTCTCAACCTGTGGGTCCCCAGATGTTCATGGACTTCAGCTCCCAGAAGCCCCAGCCACTATGGTCAATGCTCAGGGTTTCTGGGAGCTGAAGTCCACAAACATCTGGGGACCCACAGGTTGAGAACCACTGATATAGATAACGAACAACATGGGACATAAGATGGAACCCTGTGGCACTCCACAGCTACACTCTGGAACTGGCCCCACAAACAGGAACTGGCTACATTGCACAACTGCCTCCTACTCCCATCTGATGGAGCAAGACCAGTAAGATGCCTTGATCAGTGGTAGCAAAAGCTACTGAGAGATCCAGGAAGATCAACAGGGTAGCACTCTCCCCATTTTGTACCCAGAGCAGCTAATACTGTGTCCTGGCCTGAAACCAGACTGAAATGAGTCCAGAAAAACTTTTTCTTCCACAAATGCTTGAAGTTGCCAAGCTACCACACACTCAAGCACCTTGCCCAAAAAAAGTGGATCTAGCAGTGGGTCCAGGAGTAGCTGGCCCACTGCCTCCTTCAAGGCACTCTAAGGACTAAGTTCAGCTTTAGTCTTATTAGAGTAGAGCTCTGAAAAGAATGAGACTTGTTAATAAGAACTAACATATCCCACTGATATCAATAGGCCCACTTAGGACTAATGCCAACCTTTTTATTATGGCTATTATTCATTGCTGCCACAGGTCTACCTCTCAGTTCCATCACCTTCTGAAAGCGTAAACTCTTTGCTTGTGGTTTAAGACAATGTTGTTTTCAGATATGATTAGCTTTTCATGAAATGCTTCTTATCTTGGAATGTGTTTTCCTGGAGTTAACTCTGAGCAACATTACAAGATGCTGTGAGGGAATCCTTTATGAGTTGCACCCTGCACTATGCAGAACCTGTCTCTTTAAGAAGGGGAAGTGGTAGAGCCTGGCTGTCAAGTACATTTTTTTCAAAAACAGAAAATAATTTCTTTAAAGTGGTGCTTTTTTGTATAAATAAGCACTCTTCCAACATCAACTTAGTAATCTTTAAAGCAATCTTAACCCTGAATCAGGATGGTATGAATGTTCTCATTTTGAGACAAGATGTAGTTGTGAGACTGAGCATACATGACTTCTAGCAGGTAACTTTAGTTGCCTCAAGCAAGATTCCAAACTTCATGGAATCTCTGTCTCTGGAAAGGCTGTTGAATGTTTGTTCAAAACCTGTTAAAGATGCAGGACTTCTGTGAAGAGTAACTGTGGCAAAAGGAGGACAGGGTTGTGCACAAAACACCTTGAATACTTGAAAAGCTATTGCTAAGTGGCAAATGGGGTGTATGCATCTTTGTGCTGCTTGATTTGAATAGTTGCATATGTGAATAATTTGAATATGTGGCCATATGGATTTTGAGAAGGAGAACATGACAGTCCAAAGAATGAGAAACTCCTTGTCCCTGGTAAGAATGGGAGGGAGAAGAGAAGGCTAAATGAGCACCAGGCTGCAGGAAGAGAACAACCACTAAAAAAAGAAAAAGAACAGGGGAAGGGGAGAGAAGAGGAATAGCAGAAGGAAGAAGTGTTTCTAATTTAGGTAAAGCTGGAACAAGCTTAAAGACTATTCGAAGGGAGGATGAGAAAGACCAAAGAACAGTGGAGGGAGAAATTATAAGGGAGAAGTGTTACTGCAGTTTAGGCCTACCTGGCGATAGCACTAGATATCACTTTGATATCATAATTCAGCCTTACCATACCACCCCTCTCCACATGTTTGAGAGGCCCCCGGACAAGCACAGAACTAGGCTCGGCCATCAAACGCTGCAATATCCCAAGACAATACAGGCAGGCCAGAAATAGCCAGATCACCGCTTTAGGAGACCTCTCTGCAAACACCCTCATTATGTATGCACACTGTTTACAAAGACTCCCTGCCCTGAGCAGGTAACTTGGCAAGCTAGAAGCCTAAATGCCAAGCGCTGAGCATTTGCATACAGTCTACCTCTTTGTCAATTCGGACTTAACTAAATCATGCTAAATTGTGACCTTTTGGAGACATTGTCTAGCATCCAGAACTCATTGTTGTCCCCGAGTAAGGCATAGCCTGCAGTCACACTTCTCCCTATAAAAACCCCTGATTCTGAGACCTTCCTCGGATCGCTCCTAGTTCCATCCCGCCTTGCTGCCGCTTTGCTTGGTGAGCTGTCCCCTCAGTCCCACGTACTGAGACTCCAGACCAACGAACTCAAGCTTCAGGACAGGTGTTGTATCACCCAGTTCAACAATCCCTCTCAAAATCCCTCTATACTGCTCCAACCTTTATTTTCCTTAGCTACTTGTGTGAGTGTGTTGCATACACTGTTTGTCTGTACTTAATAAAATCTCAATTATTCTTAAACTTAGTGTGCTCCTTGGCTTGCGCCTGACCCCGTAAACATTGTGTTACAAGATCCTGCTAAGTTATCCTGCCTCTCGTAACGCTAAAGCAGTGCTCTGAGCTAATTTTCCCCACCTATAGTAGAGCACATTTTGGAGTCCCTCTCGGGATCCCCAGTAAACAGGGTAACAGCAGGAATGGGCTAAGAGAGTTTGAACCCAGGCAAAGCTAGTCCATAATGACATGCCCATGATTTGAGTTAGAAAGGAGATGGACAGGATGTATGGTCTAAATATCCTTCCATTTGGAAGTACACCACTCTAACCATAAACATCTGCTTTAAGCCAAAGGATGTTTTCTTCTTTTGGAATAATGCTGTGAAGTAATAGTGTTTTGATTTGCAAATTTTGGTAGCATAAAATTTCCTTTTGAATTGCGTCCTTGGTTTTTCTTCTGTCTTCTACTATCATTCATCCTGTTCCAAAGCAGCAGTGGGAAGAGTTCATTATCCATCTGCTAACACAGGGAGAAGAGTCTTCCAATTCACCAAAGGAAGATAGGCAATAGCTTAGGGTTTCCTCTGTGTGCATGTGTGACTTGGGATGCCTTTTCATTTGGCTCCGTAATAACACAGAAAATAAGTGGCCAGATGCCTGGCCATCTTTGTTTTTCAAATTCAGAAACAGACAACAAAAATAGGAAGTTTCGCAGTCCTCTAGTAGGCTGACCGTGGGGTTGTTGGCTGCATCCGGTTTGTTGTGTCACAAATTGCTCAGGTTTCATCTAACCTAACTTACAAAAAGATTCCCAGTGATTTCAGGTTCCTCCGTACATTTTTACTACATGATCCAGTATGTGTTGGCACAGAAACAAGTTCCAGTGAGTGCAGTAGAGTTTGTTCCCAGATACAGGGGTATAGGATTGCAGCTTAAATAAGTTTGGGTCTGAATGCATGGTGTAGATACCATAATCCATATTTTTCAGAAAATCTCATTCTATTTCTACTCTGAAATCTACACAGGACATACCAGAATCTCCTCTAATAGGACATATTTGGATTTTTTTCACAAAAATAGATGGGTGGTATTTGCTTTGGAATCTGCTGAAGATTGATATATTCATAGCATTCTTGTCTTTCACTAGGAAAGAGATTTATAACAATTCTTTGTATGGTTATTCTGTTAAGGACTTTCTCTACTGAGAACTGCATGCAGAGAAAATGGACAAAGGCTGGTACTTATTGCCATAGATCACCAGTGTCATAAAAAAAAATTCTTGGTCGCATGACAAAATATGTCTCCTTGAGAACCATTTCATTTAATATGAAAACATTCCTATCAGAGTTAATGTAGTATGAACTAAACTAAGAAGAGTCAATAATCTATTTATTTCTGACATAATAGAAGAATGTATGGCTTTCAGGGGACCATTTTGCATTCTAGTGAGTGTTTAATAAAACCTGTTATTTCAAAATATAGTTGCTTGAGAAGAGAGAAGATTAATTTTATCACTTTGCAGAGATGTTTGGAAATATTTTCAGGGAGCCTGAGTGAGATTCCATCAAAGAATCCAAAGCTCATTTGGGCATTTATGCGCCTGAAATGATACTGCTTTCAACAGGTCTCAATGACCTTTAGGAGTTCTAAAAAACAAACTCATTTTCAGCACTGAAACAGCTACACTTCTGCACAGAGTTGATCTATCCAAATCTCATTTAAGTCAGTGGAGCTTAATTAGCCTAAGCTAGAGTATAGAGTGGTCAAGTGGCTAAAGCGTTGGACTACTACTACTCTGGGAGACCGAGGTTCAAGTCCCCACTCAGCCACAGAAACCTATTGAGTGGTTTTCGACAAGTCACTCCTCGCCTCAGAGGAAGACAATGATAAGCCACCTCTAAACAAATCATTCCAAGAAAACCCCATAATAGGTTCACCTCAGTGTCATAATAAGTCAGAAATTACTTTTGAAGGCATACAACAACAACAACGACAACAACAACAACGACAACAACAACAGTACTACTTTAAGGCTGTATCAATATGTTAGACCTACCTTGAAGAAGGCCACTGAAATCAATGGAACCTAAAGTATTTATGACTGACCAAAATTCTATTTATTTCAATGTATCTATTCTAAGTAGCCCTACAGAGGATTAAACCACAGTGTTTTATACTTCATAAATGGATTTTTTTTACAACCATATTTAGGCCCAGTCTAGTACTCTCCAAGGTCCTCCTAGGCTGCATAGACTTTCCAATGACTGCCATCCATGTAACAAAAACTTGCATTTCAGCTAGTTTGTTTTCATAATGGTTGTCTGGTTTGGCCTTTATTCATCTTTCCAAATGTCTTTCTGCTACTGAATCTCAAATAATAGGTGTGTGTGTGTGTGTGTGTGTTTACAAGCACCCTAGTGTTGGTATGCCAAAGTCATTTTGCCTTTTCTGGTTTGGAAACCATTTTTGGACCCTTGCTTTGCCAGTTTATTAAGTGTGAAAGGAGACCAGGTTTCTGAACCTACAGCAGCTGGATGTGTGAGGCACCACAGTGCTTAGGATTAATTGATACCTCAGCAGCATAAATGGTTATGTTTGGACTAAGCAGGGTTGATACTGACAACAGGGCAATCGTAGGATATGTCCCCCAGATAGACTTAAAGCTAGGGAAGGAGTTGAGAAGGGAGTGGTAGTTTGACTGTAGACTGGGATAGCCCCCTCTCTGTTCTTAAAGAGGGGCTCCATGCCCAATATTCTCTCTGTTGGAGAATATGCTGTCCAGTCTTTCCACGAAGCTGCTTTACCTGTTCCTCTTCAAACAAGTCCAGTGTCTAACTCTGTCTTGTCAAATTAACTGAGGAAAATTGGCAAGACATGATATCCACATACTTCTTAGTTTGTTGTCTGAAAAATCTCTTGTTTCTTGCATTATAAATAGGGTGTAATAGAGATACCAGTATTCTCCTTGGGGTTAGAGAAGAGGGAACCAAAAGATCAATAAAAAAAGTTATTTCAAGCACTGATAGACAAAGGAATCAATTCATATATTTTTAACAAATTTGGTTTGCGTTAGAATAGCTGAGATTATATTCCACATAATTAAAATACGTCAAAAAGAATAGTCACAACTTTTTTTTTAATGTGGTGTTGTTACATCTTTGTTACAGAATAAGCAATGAGTTACACTCAAGTTTAGATATTCCTGCTATCTGGCTGTCTCAAGAATGATTGAGTTATGTGGAGAAGCAATAGAATTTCCTATACTCTGTCACATATATGATCTTGCAGCTTCTGGCAAAAAGTACTGCCCTCTCTTAAGAGGTAATTCTTCTTTTCCAGTGGCCTCAATGTTGCTTGAACGGTGTTGATATCTACTTCCCTTGCTATAATGCCAGTCCTCCCTTCTCGTCAGAAGCCGTTTGAACCAATCATTCATGTAAGTACAGCACTTGTGCTTTCTGTAAAACTACAGGAAAATTCTGCAGTATAATAGGTGACTTGGATTAATAATTCTGGGTGCTTTCCATTTTCTTCCTAAAACCCCTCTGAGTCTTCCCCCTCTCCATTATTGATAACCTACAGATTGTTTCAGTTATCAGGTGGCATATGTCATACTGACAACTAATTCATTAACAATATGATTTTTTAAAAAACTGGTTAAATGTTGTGGGGCAAGGAATCTTCTAGAAAAAAGTAGTCAAATCAGAATGTACTCTAAAGCAGTGATTTCCTTAAAAGTGACAATATTAAGCAGCTAGCTTTAGTCCTACCATTGTTACCTTCCTACTGGTCTTATTCTACACCTATAACATTCTGAACAGAGAAAATTATATTTCAGTAGCAAATACATAACAAGAAAAGCTGTCTGCTAAATTTGTGTACCATGAACCTGTTACAGGAAGACAAGAGCAAGGGTAGCTAAAAGAGCAGCAAATTTTCATTAAAAAAAGGAAAGGTGATTATCCAATAGGCCAAGGGTCCATAACTGCCTTCTGGATCTTGTTGTACTACAACTCGCATTAGTCTAACCAGTTTCACTGATGCATTGGCCATTGCAATCCAACAACACCTGGAGTGCTGCACTTCATTCACCCTTACAATAGACCAAGGTATTCTGCTCTATTACTTAGAAAAACAGAATTATTTTCATGAAGAAGGCTTTGTATGTACCATGCAAAATGGGGAATCACCCAAAGCCAGGTTTTTATTGCCTCCTCTCTATGTGATTTTCTCATTTTTCACAGACCACAGAGGTTTCTAGGTTGATTGTGTGGATGCAAGCAGATACTTGCCAGATAGCAGTTACAAAGAGATAGGCCCAAAATCAGAAACTTTACACCAGTGTGGGATTTGTTGGCCCTGTGTGTAACCAAATTCCTATGGAAATGATAGTTATATCTGTTTGTCATCAGCAGTGCTAGCAAAAATAAAGTGTAGCAAAGAGCCAACCAGCAGTTCCTTGAGCAAGGTATCATGATGACAAGAGGAGTTATGTACCTGGGCCCTACTGGCCAACCCTTCAATGTCTTATATGGGTTGGGAGAGACTGTAGCACAGAGGCAAGGAAATATTGCCATGCAACCCGTACGGACCCAATTTAAGACCTCCTCTTCCTCCATTTTATTCATTTATACCCTTCAATTCCCCCAATAATAGGATTCATGGTGATTTATAACTTGTTAAAAACAGTGCTGGATTGTCTTTCTGTAAATCATAGTTTTGTTTTTGGTTGATGCTTTGGAATTAGCCAGGTATTATTAAGTATTATTTCTGTGTACCAGAGCAGGATTTAGCTCTGAGGCTTATTTTTATATTCCTAGGCAGTGGATAAGTGTGAAGGTTCTATCACTTTCTACATACTAGGTTTGCTTTCAACAAGTGTGTTTAAAGAAAGAAGACATTTATCATTGTTGCAATATGTGCCTTTAAAAAGGATTACATCACATAACTCTAGAGGACATAAAACAGCAGATGCAAAATATCATCTTGGCTATCAGACATATGATTAAAATGCCCTTTTCACAGAAGTAAACAACATGTCTCTTAGCTCCCGGAACACCTTATTGCATGGATGGATTGCTGCATTTTCATTACAGGGATCATCTCTACTCATATTTAATATTTCCCAGGCCCTCTCAGACAAATGCAATGAAAGAGACCTATCTTCTTTCAGAATTAACAACCTGTTTAACAAAAAACAAAACAAAACAAAAAAGCAGGAATGTATTTGTCACATCAGACATGTAGCTGCATCTCTGGGGGGAAAAATTCTTGACAGCTTCATTAGGCTGTCAGGAAGATTCAGTTTGGGACCCTGACTCTGAAAAGCCATTGCAGTGCAGATGATATCTTCCTCACTGGGACACATATTCCCTTTGCAGCACCACTGCAGTGAAGCTGGCTTCTTATGTTCTTCTTCCTGTCACAATTCCAATAGTGAGAATAAATGCTCTGGCATACAGTGGTCTAGTACATGAGATGTTGGACTTGGGATATTGTTGAAGAAGCTGGATTATTATTACTATTTGTTACGTCGCTACACTTTAGCTCCACAGGATCGTTCCTAGGACATTCTAAGATATTTTGCTGCCTAAAATGTGGGAGCAAGTGCTTCTCCACTCATCCATATCAATATAGTTAGTATCCAAAGTCAGCCAAGTTATAGTCAACAATTTCTTGCCTGTTCACGACACCCTTAAGCTTGTCACCTGAGGCAGCCACTTTGTTCAACATACTGGTAGAGATGGCAAAAAAACAAAGCTGCCTTATACTGAGTTAGGCCATTGTATTATCTGGCTCAGCACTATTTACACTGATAATGGTTGCTCTGCCTTCCATGTAGGGGTGTTTTTCCAGCTGCACCTAGACATCTCACAGTTTGAACCTGGGACATTTTACACACAAAACATGGGATCTATCACTGAGTGTCTACTGAAAATTGTTATTATTATCTCAATTAGGGTGGAACTGCCTGTTATGCTAGTATTTATCATGAATGCAAAAACACTGAGCGCAATATCAATGTGAATGAAAACTGCCAAGGCTTATTTCTTAACTTGGAGCCTACCTGTACTATTAAAGATGATGGGGAAAGTTTGAAAGGGAGATAGGGGAAGTAAAGGAAAGAGCAGGCATCCATCTCCCATATACCATGCTTCCCCTGCAAATGATCACCTGTTCCTGACATCTTCATTTCTATCGTGTTCCTTAGAGGAACAACAAAGATAAATCAGCTCTTGCCATTTTTGAGCTTCCAAGGCTTGTTTATGTGCTCTTCTGGTTTATGTGGAGCAGCAAGGCCTGATCTGTGTATACTGAGATTTCTAGGAGGGTCTTAGGAATCCTCTGCAATGAAAAATTGTTCCTTGCTGATGGTGATGCATGAAGTGTTCTCTATAGATAAGGTTTTTTAACACTAATGGTGTAATCTGGGCACATTACACAAAAATCTCCATATTTGGTTCACCTGGCATTTTTTATGTAGCACCTGAATGTATTCAAAAACATAGCTTGGAGCATACTTTTTTAAAAAGTAACTCTGCTGGTTGATTGTGAAAGATATCCTGTTAAAAGTACATATTTTTTTAAGAACAGAACATTGTTAAATATTGGTTTCCAAAAATGCCTTTAAAAAATAAGAAAATGATCTTCCCACATGATTTCTGAAAGTAACATTTTAGGTACAACAAGTAAATCTTAACTGCTACAACAAAAGTAACTTTTTTCTAACAGTTGTCATGAAAGGTTGAGCACTATACCTTTGTTATCCCCGAATATAATGTGCGACAGGTAATATTGCGTTATCTTATTTCCAAGCTCTGTTCAAAACGTGCTGGCACCTTTCTTTTTCTGTAGTCTGTTAGTATTGTGCATTTCTGTTCTGCATCAAACTGCCACAAAATTAAGCATTACATTCTCTACACCAGTAACAGTATTTTCATTTCAGAAATACTTGATTGGCTGCATGATAAGTGTCCTGAATCTGAAGCTAGCAATATTCAAGAAAGGAGGCACAGCACACTCCATTTCAGAACCTTTGTTATGTGATACTAATGCTGCAAGAAACCAAAATTATTAATATTTAGAATTTTTGAAGTCTGCAAAAACTGCTCTTTAAGTAGCCAAAATGTTCTTTGGGGGACAGTTGTAATTTGGATCCACCCTCTGCACTGCACAATGTCATGGGAGAGGCACATTTGCTGGCCTCCCAGGAAGAGAGGTCAATAATTAATTATGCCCTAGCCTGATCACACCAAGACCCAGACTGGAGGGTGGAACCAAAGATAATAAAAGATCATGCTGCCCTCAGCTCTGCCTCTCTTTTGAAGACAAACTTTTTGGGAGCAGATTTTTTGCCAGCCCTCTTGATCACTTTCAGCTCAGCTCAGCTGTTTGCATGTTGCTTCAGCAGGAAAGTTGCTGAGACAAAAGTGGGCTGTTGTCAAATGTGGGCGATGAAGAGCAAAGGGACAGCTTCTCTGGGCTGCTGAAGACAGCACAAGCTTTTATCCAGTGCATCTGCTCTGCCTGGGAACAGCTCAACATTGGGAGAAGACTTCAGAAAGCCTAAACTGATTACTGGATTATCCAGGATGACATGGAGAGAACACTGATGCTTGGCATTGGGGAGGGGAAATCATTAGTAGTCTAGTAACCTGCCTGGTGGGTGTGCAGCATATTAAGTTTAATCAATCAGTGCTCACTGGCCTATGCCTGTGGTTAGTAAGATGCTGCTGCATTTCCCAGTTCCTTTGTTTGGAAATTGTCACAGGTTGAGAAGCATGATGGGACCTGTTGTTACTCCTGGCTTCAGAGGTTCATGAGGCCGTGTTTTTAAGTATACATATTCAATAACAAGGCGTTCCCTTAACCATAACAATGTTGCGGCTACACGCAGGAGAAGACCTTGAATACGTTTAGGTTTCACATGGGAAGCTAGACTAAACACAGGCCTCTGCAGCTGGAGCCGGCTGTGTGGGAGTCTCTGCATTCCTTGCGCGCTTTTCCTCTTCTTCCAGCAGACGAGCAGAAACCAAAGGAACGGTTAACTCCCTCTCTGGCATGGATTGAAGAGAGGACACCACCAGATTCCAGGAACTATCAAGAGAATTCAAGATGCAAAATACCTTGTCACTTTCAGGCAACACTTTGCCTCTCTCCCGAAGTGACGAAAACAGCTCCAACATCTCAGCCAAATGCTGCCTCACCGGGACACCGGGGGCCAGTTTCATCCCATATAAACGGGCGCACAGGGCGTACTTGGCGGCTGCTGATTGACTCAAAAACAACTCCCGCAGCCTCGCCCAGGCTTCTCGAGGGGTGGCAAGATCCCTGATATGCGTGAGCTGGTCATCCTCCACAGCCAGAAAGAGGACAGACATGGCACGCCTCGTTGCCGCTGCTATCTCCGCAGTAGTCCCCTGCAGAGTCGGGGGAGCTGTGAAAGCACCCCACAGCCCCTCAGCTTGCAAATACTTTTCCATGCGAGCTGACCATGCCAAGTAATTAGGTGCATTTAGCTTAACGAGGGGCAGGCCCCCAGGCACCACATGAGCCATCGTAAAAACACCTCAAAAAACACCTCTCAAGACCATCCTCTGCGACCATGTTGAAAAACCCACCAGAGGCATTACCATCAATAGGAAAAACATCACAGCCAACACGAGGCAGCAGGCTAACAGTCTTTATTGCGGGCAATAGATCAAGTAGCAGACTATTAAGTTACAGCGCAGCGAGCCATCTCCTCGTCCAGAGCAGAAAGGAACGGAAACAAGAAAAAGGCACAGCCTGTTCAAAAACCTCATGAAAGGCATTTCCTTCAACCAATAGATTCCCCGCTTCCCTTAATTCTGCCACGTGGCTGCCAGCAAGCCTATAGTAAAGCAGATCCCATGGCTGGGACTGAAGTTGAGGAAGTTTTTTGGGCCCTTTAGGCCATGAGCAGTCCTCTGATTCCAGTTACATGGGTTGGGCCTTAATTAATTTTTATAAAGTTGTATATTTTGTATGTAGTTATATTTTAAGTCCAAAGATCAAAACAAGCACAGATAAAATCATGTACAAAAAGTTAAAATATGATTACATGCAGGATATATATAAAATAATTTATATGAAACATAATGACATACAAAAGTTAAAATATAATCATAGAATCATAGAAATGTAGAGTTGGAAGAGACCACATGAGCCATCCAGTCCAGCCCCCTGCCATGCAGGAACACCCTCAAAGCACTCCCGAAAGACGGCCATCTAGCCTCTGCTTAAAAACCTCCAAAGAAGGAGACTCCACTACACTCCGAGGCAGCATATTCCACTGCCAGACAGTCCTGACTGTCAGGAAGTTCTTCCTGAGGTTCAGGTGGAATCTGCTCTCCTGCAGCTTGAATCCATTGCTCCTTGTCCTGGTCTCTGGAGCAGCAGAAAACAAGCCCACTCCCTCCTCTACATGGCATCCCTTCAAATATTTAAACATGGCTATCATGTCCCCTCTTAACCTTCTCTTCTGCAGACTAAACATACCCAGCTCTCTAAGTCCATCCTCATAAGGCATGGTTTCCAGGCCCCTCACCATTTTGGACACCCTCCTCTAGACTTGCTCCAGCTTGACCATGTCCTTCTTGAATTGGGGTGCCCAGAACTGGACACAGTATTCAAAATGAGGTCTAACCAAAGCAGAGTAGAGTGGTACCAGTTCCTCCCTCTATCTAGACACCATACTCCTATTGATGCAGCTGAGAATTGCATTGACTTTCTTGGCTGCCGCATCACACTGCTGACTCATGTTCAGCTTGTGGTCTATGAAGACTCGTAGATCCCTTTCACACGTACTGCTATCCAGCCACGTGTCCCCCATCCTATATTTCTGTATTCCATTTTTTCTACCTAAGTGTAGGACTTTACACTTCTCTCTGTGGAATTTCATTTTGTTAGCCTTGGCCCAGCTCTCCAATCTATCCAGGCCATTTTGAATTTTGATCCTGTCCTCTGGCGTATTAGCAACCCCTCCCAATTCAGTGTCATCTGCAAATTTGATCAGCATGCCCTCTATTCCTTCATCCAAGTCATTGATAAAAATATTGAACAGCACTGGGCCCAGGACGGAACCCTGTGGCACCCTGCTAGTCACTTCTCTCCAGGATGAAAAGCAGCCATTTGTGATCACCCTTTGGGTTCAGTCGGTCAACCAATTACAAATCCAACTAACAGTAGCCCTGTCCAGCCCACATTTTACCAGCTTCGTTGCAAGAATGTCATGGGGAACTTTGTCAAAGGCTTTACTGAAATTGAAATATGCTACATCCACAGCATTCCCTTCATCTTTCAAGCTAGTAACTCTATCATAAAAAGAGATAAGATTAGTCTGGCATGACTTATTTCTGAGAAATCCACGTTGACTTCTTGTGATTACCGCCTTGCTTTCTAAGTGATTAGAAACTGACTGCTTAATGATCTGCTCCAGGATCTTTCCGGGTACTGATGTCAGGCTGACTGGACAATAATTATCAGGGTCATCTTTTTTTCCCTTCTTGAAGATGGGAACAACATTTGTTCTCTTCCAGTCTGCTAGAACTTCTCCTGTACTCCAAGATTTCTCAAAGATTATAGCAAGCGGTTCCGAAATGACCTCTGCCAGCTCTTTTAATATCTAGGATGCAATTCATCTGACCCTGGAGACTTGAATTCATCCAGTGTGGCCAGGTATTCCTGTACCACCTCTCTACCTATTATGTACCTCATTTCCCCTTCTTCCTCACCTGCTCCCCAACCGCTAGGTTGAGTGCTTGTATCTTTCTGGGGAAAAACTGAGGCAAAGAAGGTGTTAAGTAGTTCTGCCTTTTCTCTTCCCTGTGAGTAATTCACCATCTTCTCTGCGCAGTGACCCTATCGTCTCCTTCTTTTTCCTTTTGCTGCGGACGTATTTAAAAAAGCCCTTTTTATTGTTTTTAATGTCTCTGGCCAGCCTAAATTCATTCTGTGTTTTAGCCTTTCTGACCTCCTCCCTACATCTCCTGGCTACTTGCTTAAATTCTTCTTTGGTGGTTTCCTCCTTCTTCCATTTTCTATACACTTAGCTCAGCTGAGAGTTCTTTAGTCAACCGTTCTGGTTTCTTCAGATGCCTACCATTTTTCCTCCTTATTGGCACAGTTTTAGACTGTGCCTTCAGTATCTCCTTTTTAAGGAACTCCCATGCCTCCTGAACTCCTTTCCCTTTCACTATTCTTGACCACGGAATTCCAGCCAGCAGCTCCCTAAGTTTACAGAAGTCTGGTTTTTTAAAATCTAAGATGAGTATTTGGCTACCCTTATCTTCTCCTTCCCACTGAATGCCAAATTCCAATAGGGTATGGTCACTCCCCCCTAAAGATCCAACCACTTCTACCTCATTAACAAGGTCATCCCTGTTGGTCAGGATCAGATCTAGAATATTTTATCCCCTTGTGGCCTCTTCCACCTTCTGGACCATGAAGTTGTCTGCAAGACAAGCAAGAAACTTGGTGGACCTTGCTGTCTTGGCAGAGTTTGACTGCCAGCATACATCCGGGTAATTGAAATCTCCTATTATTACTATATCTCTCCTCCTTGAATGTGCAGTGGTTTGGTTGAGGAAGGCGTCATCAAAGTCCTCAGCCTGGGTTGGAGGTCTGTAGTAAACCCTCACCAGAATATCTCTATTGTTTCTCGCTGCCTTAATTCTTACCGAAATGCTCTCGACCTGGCTTTCTGGGTTTAAGTCCCAGATCTCTTCACAGGGGAAAACATCCTTGACATACAAGGCTACTCCTCCTCCTTTCTTGTTACGTCTATTTTTACAAAATAGGCTATACCCCTCTATTCCTATATTCCAATCATGAGACTCATCCCACCAGGTCTCAGTGATGCCTATCAAATCATATTTATTTTGTTGTACTAGGAGTTCAAGTTCATTCTGCTTGTTTCCCATACTCTGAGCATTAGTGTAGAGACACTTAAGTCCCCAGGCCCTTCCTGCAAGTCCTGTACTATTGTTTCTACTCTTCCTGCCATCGGCTGCTTGTACTACTTGTCCAGTATCATTTGGACCTTTCCCCGCTGCACTCTCTGAGTCCTTGCCCTGAATAATATTGTCTCCCTCTCCAGCGGAACTTAGTTTAAAGACCTCTTAATCCTCCTTGTGAAACTTGCAATATAATTGGAAGGAATTTAAAACACACTCATTAAAAGGCAAGAAATAAATGGTTACAGTCTTCTGTTAAAAGTTCAGTTCTAATTTCTTTTGAATAGTTTGTTTTTCAAGCTTGGTATTTTGAATTAAATAACTAGTTTGAGTTTTGGACTACGACTCCCTAGTCACCATGACTTCCAAGAAAGGAGCAAATGGTTCAAAAGTTAAAGGGCTAGCAAAAAAGCACCAACTGCTAAACATCCCACCCAGGCTTCATTCTCTTCTGAGGATGAAGGCCTGGATATAACTATTGCTAAAGGTGTTCAGGGATCATGAAAATTTATATTAAGGCTAATCTTGCTAAAGGCATTCTTGCTAAAGACAGGTGCCTTGGAGGAACATAGCCATTCTGAGGCTTCCACCAATACATCAGCCACACATGAAACTCCAGGGTGTTCATAGAATCATAGAATCATAGAAATGTAGAGTTGGAAGAGACCACAAGGGCCATCCAGTCCAACCCCCTGCCATGCAGGAAAACCCTCAAAGCACTCCCGACAAGTGGTCATCCAGCCTCCGCTTAAAAACCCCCAAAGAAGGAGACTCCACCACACTCTGTGGCAGCACATTCCACTGCCGGACAGCCCTGACTGTCAGGAAATTCCTCCTGAGGTTCAGGCGGAATCTCCCCTCCTGCAGCTTGCATCCATTGCTCCTTGTCCTGGTCTCAAGAGCAGGAGAAACAAGCCCACTCCCTCCTCGACATGACATCCCTTCAAATATTTAAACATGGCTATCATGTCCCCTCTCAACCTTCTCTTCTGCAGACTAAACATACCCAGCTCTCTAAGTCTGTCCTCATAGGGCATGGCTTCCAGGCCCCTAACCATTTTGGTTGCCCTCCTCTGGACCTGCTCCAGCCTATCCATATCCTTCTTGAATTGGGGTGCCCAGAACTGGACACAGTATTCCAGATGAGGTCTAACCAATGCAGAATAAAGTGGTACCAATACCTTCCTCGATCTAGACACCATACTCCTATTGATGCAACCAAGAATTGCGTTGGCCTTCTTGGCTGCCGCAGCACACTGCTGACTCATGTTCAGCTTGTGGTCTATGAAGACTCCTAAATCCCTTTCACACGTACTGTTAGCCAGCCACGTGTCCCCCATCCTATATTTCTGCATACCAATTTTTCTGCCTAAGTGTAGGACCTTACATTTCTCTCTGTTGAAATTCATTTTGTTAGCCTTGGCCCAGCTCTTCAATCTGTCCAGGTCCTTTTGAATTTTGATCCTGTCATCAGGCGTATTAGCAACCCCTCCCAATTTGGTGTCATCTGCAAATTTGATCAGCGTGCCCTCTATTCCTTCATCCAAGTCATTAATGAAGATATTGAACAGCACCGGGCCCAGGACAGAACCCTGTGGCACCCCGCTAGTCACTTCTCTCCAGGATGAGAATCTACCATTGGAGACCACCCTTTGGGTACGGTCAGTCAACCAGTTACAAATCCACCTGACAGTAGCCCTGTCCAGTCCACATCTTACCAGCTTCTTTGCAAGAATGTCATGGGGAACTTTGTCAAAGGCCTTACTGAAATCAAGATATACTATGTCCACAGCATTCCCTTCATCTATCAAGCAAGTAACTCTATCATAAAAAGAGATAAGATTAGTCTGGCATGACCTATTTTTGAGAAATCCATGTTGACTTTTCGTAATTACGGCATTGTTTTCTAAGTAATTAGAAACTGACTGTTTGATGATCCGCTCCAGGATCTTTCCAGGTACTAATGTCAGGCTGACTGGGCGATAATTATTTGGGTCCTCTTTTTTCCCTTCTTGAAGATGGGGACAACATTTGCCCTACTCCAGTCTGCCGGAACTTCTCCGGTCCGCCAAGAGTTTTCAAAGATTATAGCAAGAGGTTCCCCAATGACCTCTGCTAGTTGTTTTAAAATCCTAGGATGTAATTCATCTGGCCCTGGAGACTTGAATTCATCCAGTGTGGCCAGGTATTCTTGTACTACCTCTCTATCTATTCTGTGCTGCATTTCCCCCATTTCCTCACCTGCTCCCCAACCGCCAGGTTGAGTGTTTTTATCCTTTTGGGAAAAAACTGAGGCGAAGAAGGTGTTGAGGAGTTCTGCCTTTTTTCTTCCTCCTGTTATTAATTCACCATCTTCCTTGCGCAGTGACCCTATCGTCTCCTTCTTTTTCCTTTTGCTACGGACGTATTTTAAAAAGCCCTTTTTATTGTTTTTAATGTCTCTGGCCAGCCTAAGTTCGTTCTGTGCTTTAGCCTTTCTGACCTTCTCCCTACATCTCCTGGCTACTTGCTTATAATCTTCTTTGGTGATTTCCCCCTTCTTCCATTTCCTGTACATGTTTTTCTTAATACTTAGCTCAGCTGAGAGCTCTTTAGTCAACCATTCCAGTTTGTTCAGATGCCTTCCATTTTTCCTCCTTAATGGCACAGTTTTAGCCTGTGCCTTCAGTACCTCCCTTTAAAGAACTCCCATGCATCCTGAACTCCTTTTTCATTGACTATTCTTGACCACGGGATTTCAGCCAGCAGCTCCTTCAGTTTACAGAAGTCTGCTTTTTTAAAATCTAAGACGAATGCCTGGCTACACTTGCCTTCTCTTCCCCACTGAATGCCAAATTCTAATAGGGCGTAGTCACTGTCTCCTAAAGATCCAACCAGTTCTACGTCATTAACAAGGTCTTCCCTGTTGGTCAGGATCAGATCCAGAATATTTGATCCCCTTGTCGCCTCTTCCACCTTCTGGACCATGAAATTGTCTGCAAGACAAGCAATAAACTTGCTGGACCTTGCCGCCTTTGCAGAGTTTGACTGCCAACATATATCCGGGTAGTTGAAATCTCCCATTATTACTGTATCTCTCCTTTTTGAATGTGCAGTCATTTGGTCTACGAAAGCTCCATCGAGGTCCTCAGTCTGGCTTGCAGGTCTGTAGTAAACCCCCACTATAATATCCCTATTGTTTCTTGCTCCCTTAATTCTTACCCAAATGCTCTCGACCTGGCTTCCGGTGTTCAAGTCATGGATCTCTTCACAGGTGAAAACATCCTTGACATATAAGGCTACTCCTCCTCCTTTCTTATTTGGTCTATTTCTACAAAATAGGCTATACCCCTCTATTCCTATATTCCAATCGTGAGACTCATCCCACCAGGTCTCAGTGATGCCTATCAAATCATATTTATTTTGCTGTACTAGGAGTTCAAATTCATCTTGTTTGTTTCCCATACTCCGTGCATTAGTGTAGAGACACTTAAGTCCCCGTGCCCTTCCTGCAAGTCCCATAGCATTGTTTCCACCCGTCCCACGATTGGATGCTATTCCTACTTGGCCAATATCATTTGGGCCTTTTTCCCCTGCACTTGCCGAGTCCTTGTCCTGAATAATCTTGTCTCCCTCCCCAGTTGTACTTAGTTTAAAGCCCTCCTAATCCTCCTTGTGAGACTGTTTGCAAAAACGTTCCTGCCAAGTTTCGTGAGGTGCAGCCCATCCCTTGCCAGAAGCCCATGTTCCTGGAATTTCAAGCCATGATCCAAAAAGCCAAATTGTTGGTGGTGGCAAAATGTGCAGAGCCAGCTGTTGACCTCTACTATTGTCCTTTCCCTTCGTGCACCATATCCTTGAACAGGGAGGATTGATGAAATGACCACCTGCGCACCAAGGTCCTTAAGCTTTCTCCCCATAAGCTCGTAGTCCTTTGTGATGTGGTGAAAGCTGCGATTCACCGTGTCATTGGTTCCAACGTGAACCAAAACGAGGGGCTTACGGTCAGTGGGCTTGACCAGCCTGGCTAGCCTCTCTGTTACGTGGTTTATCCTGGCCCCAGGAAGACAGCAGACCTCTCAATTGAGCTTGTCCGGTTTGCAAACTGCCGGTTCGGTTCCTCTGAGCAAGGAGTTCCCAACCGCCAGAACTCGCCTCCTCTGAGGCCTGTCCGGGGTTCTTCGACAAGCAGATTCTTCCAGGATTGCCTGGGCATTGTGTTGAGGCTGGGAGTGCTGGTCTTCCCGATGTTGGATGCTGTCCTGTTGGTGTTCAAGTTCCAGTTGCTGAAGTTGGATTCCTTCTTGCTGATGTTGTGTTCCCTCCTTCTGGTGTTCCTCATCATTCACAGCACCAAGAACGTTGAAGCGATTCTGTAGTTTGAGAGTCTCTGTTTCCTTCCTGGCCCTTCTACTTCTCCGTGTGACATTCCTCCAAGCATCGCTTTCCTGGCTCACGGAACTGATTTCCTCATCAGGCAGCTCCTCCGCATATCCGGTCTTCAGGAAGGTCCTCTCTGCCCTATCTAAGAAGTCCTCACCTTCCCTAATAAGACGAAGATTAGAAACCTGTGCCTCCAGCTGCCGCACCTTGACCTCTAAGAAGGTGACCAGCTTGCACTTGCTGCAGGTGTACCCGACCACATCTTGTGGCAAGGAAAGGAACGTGCCATAAGTGCTACAGGTGACAGCAGCAGCTCCCTCACCTTCCATACTTGATAATACAGAGAATAGAAAAAGCATGGCCAGTGGCTGAATCTGCACAGTCTGAAGAGCTTGACATCTCTGGGTCTTCTTCAAGCGGGGGCACTGACATCACGGGGTGGGGTGGGGGTCATAATTGGCTGTGGGAGCCCTGGATTATGCCTCTCAACCAAATATATGCATTACCTAGTGCACTGCAACTTCAGTCATGGTCCTGGGGATACCCCTTATAGGCATCTTGATGTGGGGTTTCATTGGCTAATCCACACTTAAGTCCAACAGATAATCCAGGCCAGCTGCATTAGGGTCAAGTAGGATAGCCATCAAGGGAGGTGTTGTTGTGTGAACAGATGGTTGCCTTGGGTGGGCATCTGTCCACATCCACAACAACTAAGATGCTTAAAGGCATTTGTTTTTCACTCATTTGTAGGGAATTTGATAAAAAGGGAAAGGATGAGTTAGATGATAGAGAAAAGGAGATAAGAAACAAAGGGTGGACCGAAACTGGATCAATTGGCTTTCTGACTTCTTTATTTATGCTGGGATGGTAACCAAAGCAAAGTCACATAAATATATAAACATAATCAACAGGCTATATGTAGATTTGGCAGGGCCTGTTTTATTAACTTATGATGAATCTTTTAGAATGAAGATGGTGGGACCTTATCCATTCCCAGTTATGGATGTAGGTCATGACCCCTGCTAGGCCAACTGTGAGAGAAACGGCCTATAATGGTCACCTAATACAAAACAACAAGGGTGGCCCCACAGGACAACAGGAAGGTTTCCAGCAACAGCAGCAAAAACTGCTGTGATGGGGATTGGGGTACAGCGTACCTGTGTACACTGCCCTTGCAAATCTAGGCACTATTGTTCTATCTGTAGTGGACTTCACACCTTTCAGACCTGCCCAAATGGCAGGAGTTTGGGGGAGTCAATGGAGACCATCAGGGTGCTAGGAAGGGAGTGGAGAACCCCCCTCATTACAAAAAGGGATCCAGTCCGGTTAGAATCAATAGGCTCCTTAGTTGGTTATTATTGTTTCCTGAATATATAACAATGTGCTATTTAAGGGAGGGGTTTTTAGAGGGGTTTGGGATACCATTTCAGTGTGAACAATGGCCATTTATGGCACAGAATTTGAAGCCAAGCACATTGTTAGGGATAAGATCAGGAAGGAGTTGCAGAAAGCAGAGTTGTGTCTTAAATTTGAGAGTGTCTCAGTTGGGAGTAATTCCTAAGTAGGCCCCAGGGAAGTATAGTGTATATGCCTTTAAGTAAATGGTAAATTCACCATTTACTGTACCCCAAGGGCAAATCAGTTAATGTTGCAATTCTACTAGAGCTGTAGTCAGTGTGATATACCTCATTTGACCCAGCACTTAGGGAAGTATGTAGGCATGGCTTAGGGGTGGAGTTGGCAAAGTGTTTCTTTTGTTTCAGATCCACGTTGACAATTTCAAGTTGTTGGGCTTCCTGTTTGATGGCATTTTTACATGGACTGGGCTCTCCCTATGGGTGTTTAGTTTCACACACTGCCTTTGAGAGATTCAGCACATTTTTTGAATGGGTAACCAAATTTAAAAGAGGTTCATTATTTACATGATTTCCTGTTTATTGGACATTTTGCTTCAGGACAGTGTGCATTTTTTGATGAGGGAGTTTGCAGCCCTCATGAATGAACTGGGGTCCTCTTAGCTCAGGAGAAGACAGAAAACCCTGCCAGAAGTTGTTTTTTTTCCTGGGAATAGAGACTGACACCCTGAATCAGATGTGCAGGCTCCTCCTGAAAAATGAGGCACAAAGTGGCAGAATTCCTCAGGTGTTGTAAAACAACACTCAGGAATTTCAACAGTTCATAAATCACTTGACTTTTGCCTACAGGGTGGTGGCTCCAGGCAGAGCATTTCTGCGAAGTCTTTGTGATGCCATCTGTCATGTCTCTAAACCACACCATGGAATTAGGATTATGCAGTCAGAGAGCAACCCAGACATTTGGCTTGCCCTCAATAGTGAAGTGTTTTGCTCAAGGAAAGACTGAGAAGATAGTCAAAGGGTGATGCCTTGCCTCATCTGGACCAGCATCAGGTTCTTCCCCCATCTTACTCTGTTTCCAGGCCAGTACAACTTAAATAGGTTAGAGCAAATAAAATGGTCCTTATTTAACCCAATTTTCTATGTCTCGGCTCAATATTTCATGGTTGGTCATCAATAGCAATGTAGTCTGATGAGACACTAGAGTTCTTTGGCTGATAATTTGAAATGTCCCTCCCTAAACTATAAATCCCAAGATCTCATTGGATGGAACTATAGCAATTAAAATGGAGTCATAGTGTTATTATTTTGTAGTGTGTAAAGGTCTTTACAGTCAGACCTTTGTACAGTCTGTTTGGAACAGTGGCATAGTAAGCATAAAGAGATGTGCACGTATCTGTAGCTCCCAGGAGAATGCTGTAGAACTAAGTTAAGGTTAAGAACAAAAAAAGTTGAGGAATTTCTGATAAAATAAAGGTGTGTTGCTTAATTCACCTGTATTAGAATCTGTTCCTCCTCACAGCTATGAAATTGTTGTTCCTGCAACCTTTTTCAGAATGACAACATATGTTAAACAAGGTGCCAAGGTGATGCCAACATATTACCAAAATAAAACTAAAAGAGCCATCATGACTGAGCTTTTCAGTTAAGAATGCCTTAAAACTGTTTTCTTCCATACACTCTTCCCTGCATGAATGGTTCACTACCTGAGACATTCCTATACTCACCACAATCAAATAAGATATAGGAGACAGTCACTAGGAACAGAACTGTTTTGGTAGTAGGAAGCACTCTCTAAGGAGGTTTACCTCTCTTTCAGCTGTCTGGACATAATCTAGCCATGCCAGAAAGCTTTTTTATCTGGTTGATTTTATATTATGTTTTGCTTTAGTGGTATTCAGTTATGGATTGATTCCATGTTATGTTGCTGTCTGTGTGATTTCTGTAATTTATATGTATTCTATATTTATTCTTCATGTGAAAAGAAGCAACAAATAATAAGAAAATAGTAAAATTCATTATGCAAACACTGCGTCACTCCATATGATATAATTGGCAAAAACACTATTAAATTGGGATAGAAAATGGTTTCTGATTGGCAAGGGGATCATATCACATGTAAAGCAGGATGAGACTTGGAGGAAAGATGCATGAAAATTAGAGGAAGGAACATCAAGAGTTAAAGATATGCCAATGATACTATACTACTAGCAGAAAGTAGCAAAGACCTGGAATAATTACTGAAGAAAATCAAGGAAGAAAGTGCAAAGTCATGTTGATACCTGAACATTAAGAAAACAAAAATAATGACCACAGATGAGTTACGTAACTTTGAAGTAGATTATGAAGACACTGAAATAGTTTGAGATTTTCCATATCTTGGTTTAGTCGTTAATCAGAATAGAGACTGCAGTTAAGAAATCAGAACAAGACCAGGACTTGGAAGGGAATTTATGAAGGAACCAGACAAAGATCCTGACGTGTAAAGATATATCATCGAATACTAAATATATGATTGCCCACCTAATACATCATATTTCTAATTTCTGTGTGTGGTTGTGAAAGCTGGACAATGAGGGAAGTTCATAGGAGGAAAATCAACACATTTGAAATGTGGTTCTATAGAAGAGTTCTGTGGGTACTGCAGACTGCTAAAAAGACAAATAAATGAGTATTACAGCCATCAGGAGCCAGTGTTGTGTAGTGGTTTGAGCACTGGACTTGGAGTCCAGGGTTCAAATCCCTGCTCACCCATGCTAACCCACTGGGTGACCTTGGGGAAATTACATGCACTTCCTCTTTCAGCCTCAGAGTAAGGAAAAGACAAACCTCCTCTGAACAAATCTTGCCAAAAAAAGCCCATGAAATGGTTGTCTTAGGCTCACCATAAGTTGGAAACAACTTGAAGCATACAACCATGAAGAGCAAATAGAGCCTGAACTCTCCCTAGAAATCAAGATGGCCAAACTGAGCCTGTCATACTTTGGGCATTCCATGAGAAGATACGACTCACTAGAAAGACAATAATGCCTGGTAAGTTAGAAAGCAGTAGGAAAAGAAGAAGACTGCAATACAGATGGAGAGAGTCAATCAAGGTATCGACAGCCCTGCATCTGCAAGACTTGATAAGGGCTGTTGATGATAAAGTGACTTGAGGCTCTCCTATTCATGGAGTCACCATAAGTTAATAACAAATGGTATCATATATCCTGTAGTGTTTTTTTAAATGGACAATGGGGCAGAGAAGGACCATCTTCTTAAAAGAGCAAGAAAGCTGGCAATATTGAAAGTCTTGAGAATAAAAGCGGGTGACTCTCCTAAAATGCCAGGTAATCCTTAAAAAGAGAATCTTCCTGAAGCCTCCCTTTCCCCCCTTGAGGACTACTACAACTATTCTACCAGCCCAAACTAACTTTCCTCTCCTCCATATGGCAGTGTAGTGGCTAGTGAGAGGATGTGGGGCAGCTAGGGATGGAAAGAATATTCAAAATCCTCAAAGCATGGTTGAAGAATCCTGAACAGACTAAAATCCGTCCAGTTTGGGTCTTATTCTGCATAAAATTCACATATGGTTGTTTTACAGTCTTTTCTGTCCAAGAAACAGCATTTTCTGCTTGGAAAATAATATTTCAATGTAGAAATATTAATTCAGGTGCAGAAAATGCTATTTTGAAAGAAAATGCTGTTTTCTACATAGAAAATGCTGTAATTGGAGTTTATTCTGCACAAAATTTGCACATGGTTGATTTACATAGAAACAGCATTTTCAGCATACAAATTTTTCATTTAAAAATGTTGATTCTGTGCAAATCAACCATGTGCAAATTTTGCACAGAATAGGTCTCAAAATGCATGGTTTTCAAAGACTTTCTTGCAGTGGGAAGAAAATTGCTAAAATTACTGGTTGCTACTTTCAAGAAGAAATTTAATGAAAAATTACAAGGCTAGGATTGCCACTGGCTGGTGCACAATGATGGTATCATCTTCCAGGACTTCTGGAAGATTTCAGAGGATATCTTGCATGATACACAAAGCATAAGGTTGGTTTGTTTGTTTTACAAGGCATTCACTTTACATATTTTGCAGATCTGATTATCTTTCTCAAACACTGACACACTGGGAACATCATGGGAGGAAAAGCAGTTTGAAGGATATGATTTGAAGACGGAAAGTAGCAGACAGAAGAAAGGATTAAGGATCTCCTCTCATTGCTCCAATTTTCTTATTCACAAAGTTGTTTTCTGGTAGGAAAAGCAATCTTTGGACTTTTGTTATATATCTCTGTGGGTTCTTCTCACCTAAGTACAATATACTTAACATTTACACCTGAAAAAGGAGGTGGGAAGAAAGAGAGAGATCCCATCCAATTTTTTTAAAAAAATGATGAAGTACCAGTGATTTTTTACTTGATATGAGAAATAAATTTTGGACAATGTTACTGTTATTGCAATCATGACAGTGAGTGAATATACACCATTTCACCATTTCACCCTGAAATGAAGGGCACTAAATTAAATGAATTTCAAAAAAGGAAAGAGAGGAGTAGATAAACTTGAGTGAAATGAGAATAAGCACAGAGCCAATTCATCAGGAAGTAATGCAATCTGCTGCACAGAAAAAAGGTAACATTGGGACCAATAAAGATTAAAGTCAAAGAGCCAAGACCAAGCTGTCTGCTAAAAGTGACTGATTCACAAAGAAAATGTTTGGAAGAGTAATGGTGCAGAGATGCACTCTCTTTGTCAGGGTAGTCCTTTAGCATTCAGATTCTGTAATTTAATTATTTATTTCTATCCCAGTAGAGGATTTTGTTTGTTTGCTTTTTAAATCACTTGGACCATTATTTAAATCACTTGGACCAGTAAAATAGTTAACCAATGCAATAGCTAACTAATAAATGGTTGTTTTAAATATCTAGAAAAAACATACATATAGAGATGGTAAGTTATTGAAAGTAGCCCTGACACATTTTCTAGATAAAAATACTTGTAGCCATGGTGTCCAGAATTTGTCCCTTTCAGAAAAGACAGAAGGGACTTTAGACTGTTTTGCATTCAGAAGACCTCATGTTCAATCTGTAGCAGGCCTGATTTTTTTTTTTAAAAAAAGGTCCTTGGGTTGTAGGGCAGGGAAAGACATGGAGAGCTGCTGGCTGAGTAAACAATGATGTGATCTGATGTAGCAGTATAGAATAGGGAATTTTTGAAAGCTATAACCATGCCAGATCAGAGGAAGATCTGTCCAGTTCAGCAATGTTTCCACAGTGGCCAGGTAGATACTTATTAGGAAATCTACATGGACAAGAACACACTAGTAACTCCCTACCCCCAGTGGCATAGGGACAGGGGATGAGGGGGGCAGTGCACCCTGGGTGGCACTTTTTGAGGGGTGCCCCCATGTATCATCATCCCACCCCCACACCTCCACCCCCCCCCCAGCTCGTGCCAAGCTACACTACTGCCTACCCCATATTTCTGAGCAACTGGTATTGAAATAAGAATATACAGCCTCTGATTTTGGAGGTAATATATGACTATAGTGTTGGCAGAACTCAGGGCACTGCACAGCATCCCCAGTTTTGGTAGATCACCTCTGGGTGACAGATGGGTGTTCACATTCTCCAGTTTTCATGGAGTCACCTCTTCCAGTGGGACAAGACCACATGCAAACCTCTAATCAGGCAAAGAGCCTTCTAGCTGGTGATGCAGCTTGCTGCACTTTGCAAATCAGTATTGCAATTTGCAAGTTTCCATCCAGGAAAATATGTTCTGTATATGTGTATGTTTGAATGCCAAGCTATGAGCAACACATGTTGCTGCTTGATGCATAATATTTAATGGCTCATAATTCCAGCCCATGACATAATAAGGGCCATCCAAAAGTGTCAGGGTTTTGGCTTTAGGGTCTAGACTGATCCTTATCTGATAACCCTATATTACCACTAGATGTTGATACTATCCTCCAGGAGTTTGTCTAATCCTCCGTTGATGCCATTTAAGTTAGTGGTCATCACTATATTTTGTGGTATTGAATTCCAAATAAACACTGTGTGAGCATTTCATTTTTCAGAGCATCCAGGAATATATGAAACTGAGATCCTCTTGCTTAAAATGGAATCTTAAAACTGACCATAGTGTAGACTGGGAAAGAAAAGTTCCACCATATGGAATTTCCTCAACCATGTAACTTAAAGGTTTTTGTTTTTTTTAAAAAAAATGACATTTGCAGTGCAATCCTATGCATAGCTTTTCAAAAATAAAGCAGAGGTCCTTTCCAAACCTCATCTTGTCCTGTTGTGGTCCAGTGGCAATGACTCTGCTGAGAAAGGAATGTGATGGGAATGCTCTCCTCCACACTGGACTGGCTCCCTGCACAGGAAGCACAATGGACAACCCTCTTTCTTCTGCAGCCAGGCACTTTCCCAGGATGCTCTGGGGCAGGAAGCACATCCATTCCACTTCTGGGGCTTCCACAGGCCAGCTAAGTGTGTGATGGTGGCACGATTGTGTGTCGTTGATGGGGAAAACCCATCAATGATTTTAATCCATGACCATGCTGCCTGGCAATGGGAGAAGGATGGGACCGTGAGAACGTCATGCAGAAGCATTGTTGCAATCCCATTCCTTTCCCATCCTCATGCTGACACAAGAGCATCCTGAGGAAAGGTCCTTATTCTTCCCAATGGAGTTTACTCTAAAATAAGTTTGTACAAGGATGCATGTCAAACCAGATAGTATATTAAAAGCATAGCTACTTTTTTTTTTAAAAAAATCTTACACTAATTGTTATTATTTGCCATCAAATTGACATTGAATTATGGCAATCCTATGAACAAGGAATGTCCAAGAACCACAACCATCTGTGGCCCTCCTCATGTCTTGAAGACTCAGGGCTATGGCTTCCTTGGTTGAATCAGTTCATCTGGGATACAGTCTCATGATATTTCCAAAGACTAACAGCTTCATTTTGGCTTCTAGGGAGAGTTCAGGCTTGATTTGCTCCAAGAGCCACTCATTTGTCGTTTTAGCAGTCTGTAGTATCTGTAGAATTCTTCTCCAGTACTGCAGATACTATCATGATTAAAAAAGAGATGTAGCTTTCTCTTATTTCCCTACATGACTAAGCATTAACCAAGTAGGGCTAAGCAACAAGAGAAACTTCCTAATGATAAATTCTTCACAGGAAGAATTTAAGTAGAGGCTGGGTAGGCACCAGGCAAAGATACTTTGCCTGATTGATCAGGGGCTTAGATTAGATTGGTGTTGACTCTGATGTTAGTGAAGCTGCTCTGAGTTTTAGTCTGAACTCTTAAGAAGATAGCCAACTGATAAATATATTTCACTGACATCAGAAAAATCAGTCTCCAAATAGCACAGATGAGTTTCAAGGTTACATTCAATTAGGTTTATTATTACTGGGCTCCATGTGTGGCTCACAAGTGTTATCTAAATATACAATAAATAAATACTTATCTATACTGCCAAACTACTGTGGTCTAATTAGGCATACTTAACAAGAAACCTTTGCTTCTCATTATAAGATTACATCTCCCCTCCTCCTAACTGTCCTTACCCTCCCTTCCTCTGGAAGGAACAAGGAGAGGAGATTGAAAGTTTCCACTTTCAAGTTTTGAATAAAGCACAGGTTCCTGATATGTCTAAACTCAGGGGAATTGTTTATTGTAGATATATCTGCTTAACAAACCAATGTCTGAAAATTTATCTTTGTTTGAACTAGGTATAGTTAGAATAAACTATTAACAGAAATTAGAGTATTTTAAAGAACATTTTTCCCAGTTGCCCAATTATTTGTTTATGAGAAAAGAATGGCTTCTTATCTGGACAAGGTTGGTATTCCTCGGTTAATGTGTCTAATCTACTTCTTAATGACTTTCCTGATGAAACTGTGTGTACGTGATTTAATTACATTATTCTTTATGAACATACATCTAAAAAGATTTTTTCTGAATATTTATTTCTGATGTCTACTTGAACTTATTTGTCACAGAAAAAAAAGAGTTTTATTGAAGACTTTATCTACCTGTTGATTCAAAAAGCTGCCGCAAAAACTCAGAAAATCAATACTTTACAACACTGCAAGAACTATTATAATGTGTGATTCCAATTACTTTCAATAATTTAAGAAAAAAAAGCCTTAAAACCCAAACATGAAAATGCATTCATTTTCATGTATAGCTTTTTTTCCCCTACCTGAATGGTCTGCAAAGGAGAGAGAACACATCCTTACTTCCAATACAGCACAGTTTTCTGATTCACAGGTTTCCTATGTTCTGATGCTTTTTGAGATGCTTGTTAAAATACGTACTAGATGGATTTATCACAGCATCTTGCTATCTACACTGTGATTAAAAATACCCCAGACCTTTCCTCTGAATACACTAGCTCTAACCCTCCTGTGATTACCTTTTAAATCACTAGCACTATACCAAGTTTTCATTAGAATATTGGCCTACAGTAACAAGAAAAGGAAATGATGTGTGTTCTGGGAAGCAAATATGGAGCTGTTGAATTACTTTCACTCTGGTCAACAAATGCGTTTTACACAGAGCCATAATCTGGACTGATTACAGGCTTTATCACATCAACTTGAATTCCACAGACAAATAACTCTTGGTATGATTCCTTCTAGAAGAATAAAGACTTCAAGATAGCTCTCCATTTATTATTCATCTTTTTCATTTTGCTTTCCCTGAGTCTTATCTCATTATATGCAAGTGATGATTTGCACTTAGGAATAGGCTACCGCAAATACCGGATTTTTCAATGGACTCAAATTTGTACTTCCTCAGCAAGCCCTGTTGGGTTATTCACTTGGAAAGAGGTAATGATGAATATGTGGTTCTGATCTGTTTGATTTCTGTCCTGGAAAACAGATGGGTGGATTATGCTTCCATGAGTATATGTGTATAAATTCTGTGAAAAACAATATGGCCCCATACACAGAGGTTAGGTAATGTCAGCAGGTATGACCGTAACCCCTTAATGAATTCATTTCCATCTAGAAGAAGACTGACAAGGGCTGAACTGTAGATTAATCACATATAGAGGAATAAAGAAGTATAGAAGCATCTTGAGCCTGCATTGCATTTTTCAAAGTCATGGGGTTCAATGACAGTCTCCAGTGCAGCCAGCTATTACTAGGAGTCTGGTCTACTGAGTCATGATGATGCAGCAATTAGACGCCTCACAGGGTGGTGGATTCACCATCTTTGGAGGTCTTGAAATAAAGGTTGGATGGGCATCTTTCAGGGGTGTTCTGGATGGGCAAGGTGTTAGACTAGATGACACATGTGTTCCCTTCCAACTCTAAGATTCTATGAGTATGTATGAATAAAGTCTGAGTTCAAATTCCTGCTGGACTGTGGAGTTCACCTAGCATTCCTGAATAAGTCAAGATCTTGCTGCTGAAATATCACTTTGAGCAATTTGGAGGGGCAAAGTCATACCAATCTAATTATAAATGACTAAAAACAGTATTATTATTATTATAATTAACACCCCCTGTTTATGCTTCTGAATCCAACATTTTAATTCTGGCTAGCTACAAATAAGAATGGAAAATGTGAAATTTGTTTTCAGCCCTCAAAATGTGTCATGGAGATAAAGAAAACGCTGGATTCCAAGGAAAAGGCATATTAAAATATTTACATTTTCATATGCAGCCTGACTAGGCATTATGTATATATTGCTTTCCTGCATTTCTACCCTCCCTTGTCATTAAGACAGCTTGTTAAGTAGAACAAACATTGCAATTATTGGTAGGCTGTTAAAAACCATTAAAAAAATCTATGTAGAACTTCTTATGCTCTGTTGTGTTCTGGAATGTCTCACAGTCAGCAGTACTATATGATTGCTATGATTCCTCTTTTTCTAATTTCAAGTAACCTAACACAACAGCAGGGAGCCAGTGTGGCACAGTGGTTTGAGTGTTGAACTGTGATCTGGGAGACCAAGATTTGATTCCCTGCTTGGGAAACTCACTGACTGACCCTGGGCAGATCAAACACACTCAGCCCCAGAAAACCCCATGTAGCTTTGCCTTAGGCTCACCATAAGATGGAAATGCCTTGAAGGCACACAACAACAACAACAACAACAACAGCAATAGAACATCATAGAGTGCTTTTCCTTTTATTTCTGTTGTTGCTATGTAGTAACATGCTCATGTTGTCTATAATTTAATTATATTTCTAACAATAAAGCAAATGCTACACTATGGAATATGCCAACTGCTTGTGTGACCTGGAATTTTTCAAAAGTAGAAAATGTAGAAGTAAAAATTTATTAGAAAAGTAGGAATTTTATAAATTGTTTGTTCTGGTATTATAAGTAGTCTGATGCAGGAAGACAGAAGTCTCCAGAAAAGCACATATCTTGAAATGTGCACCTGGGAGAACATTTGACCAACAACTTTATTTGTAATACAGCTTTTGATACTCACTGGGATATCTACTTCATTCCCCATTGAAGGAAAGACTAAAACTTGTGGAAATGGGAGAAAGAAGGATTTTGATAAATAAGGGAAAATAAAGTTTATGGGCTAGAAAAAGGAACAACTTCAAACATATTGTCTTCTAAGAATGCAATTATTTAAAAAAGAGACAATGTAGAACTTCAGAAAGCAATGATAATTTTAGAGCTAAAGGAGATGCCTGATTGAAAACAGCATTCTTAAATTGAAAAAAGAAGTGAAAGTAGTTATTGCCACTTTTAAACTATTCAGAGCACTCAAGTGCAATTAGCCTAAATGACCATGTTGTATATCAAGAGCAATAATCATTCTGGGTGTTGAGGTGGAAATGAATATGTGCATGGTTTGTGGGTGAAGAAAGCTGTATACAAGACAGATGTGCATAAGATTTCACCATGTTCCATTCATATCCAATTCAATTACGTTGCCCCTTGTAGTGCCCCGGAGCATGCAACTCCGTGGCACCTCCTGCTCTCTCTCGGCCTTTTTTTTTCTCTTCTCACTCCCTCGGCCCTCCTTGCAGGGTGGGTGCTTCTCAGGTGGGCAGCCCTCCTTGGAAAAGTCCCCCCCCGTGCCTCTCGGCTCTTCCTCTGCTCTTGTCTTTCCCACCTTTCCCACGCACCCTCTTTTTTGTTTCCGTCTGCTTCCCCCTGCCTTTCTCTTGAGAAGACCATGCAGAAAGGGTGGAAGAAATACTTCGGCCAGAAGTCCCTCAGCGAGGTGACCATGGACAAGTACCTGGGCAGCCTGGGGCTCTAAGATGCCACGTGCCTTTTTTGGGCCATTTCCGAGCAGGTGTATGCTTGTCAGATTCATCATATGGCAGTCAGAAATTGTGTGGCATTCCTGAGGAAAAACCAGCGGAGATTTGAGTCTTTTGTGGAAGGATCGTTTGAAAAATACCTGGAGCAGCTTGGAGACCCCAAGGAAAGTGCGGGACAACTAGAAATCAGTGCCTTCTCATTGATCTATAACTGAGACTTCATTCTCTATCGGCACCCTGGAAAGCCTCCTTTCTATGCTACAGACAATGGTTTTGAAGAAAAAATACTACTGTGTTGTTCCAGTAATGGCCATTATGATTCTGTGTACAGCAAACAGTTCCAGGCAAATGCTGACATTTGCCAAGCTGTATTGTATGAGATCTTGTACAGAAATGTCTTCAACGTGGATGAAGAACTGAGGACTGCTGTTGAGATGTTTTGAAGTGGGTCTAAGAAAAACAGGAACAGTGCCTCTGTGGGGAGCAAGGATGCCAATTTTGATTGCCTTCCTGAAAGAGGGTCCCGAAATTCTCTGGAAAAGAAGCTGGATGAGGCTGGATGATTGGGAAAGCTTTGAGTTGGCCAAGCAGCCAGAGGAAAAGTTCAAACAAGGCACGGAAGAGGCAAAGCCTCCAGACAATCCAAAGATGCCCTTTCCTTACAAAGTACTGAAAGCATTGGACCCCAAGATCTATCGGAACATCGAGTTTGATGTCTGGTTGGACAACAGGAAAGAACTTTAATTATGTTTAATAGTATTGAGTATTTGCAGTATTGTATGGCTATCATGTATTTGATATTCATGCTTGAGATCCTGGCTGTTAATATTTTTACCATTGTCTTTAGGCACACAACCTAAAATGCCCCCCCCCCACTTCAGTATGTCATCTGTAAAGTTATGGTTCCTGTAATTTATACAGGACACCTGACAAGTTCAATCCATTGATCATTTTTGGTGGAAAAAAAAGGAGATCTAGAATATAAGTAGCTATTAGTGGCTATTACAATTAAGTGGGGTGTATACTTAGAAAGCTTTAAATGTCTTGAGATCTAGCTGGGTAGCTAAAAGATCATCATCACCTACCACTTATGTCAGCCTCAACATGGCATTCTCCATTTAAAGGCTCCTCCAGATTATCTGAAAGACTCAGGAGTTGATAGGATTTATAGCTGTAGTTTCCAGATTTTTCTGATCTCTGTCAATGTCCTCTCTGTTATAATATTTTTGTTGTGAATTTCCAGTAATAGCCACAACATTTTAAATTCACTGTAGGGTTGTTTTTTCCCCCAACTCAGGAGTTTCTGATACAGGCCTAGGTAAATGACATTTACCTACATCCCATGTCTCAGTTCCTTGCACTTTACTTTTGGGTAGTCCTGCTGAGACCACTTACAGCATGGAGGTATGACCTTTGCCATGGAAGTTTTCTTCAGTCCCTCTTTCCTTCATTACATTCCTGGTTACTAGAGTCAGCATTTATTCCCCTTCCTCCCTTTCTTTTACAGATATAGTTCCAAAGTGCTATATCACTTTAACAGTATGGCCATTTCTGCACATGGCAAGGAAATCGCTCCCTGTTGCTACTCACCAGATCTTTTGTCAGTCTGGTCCAGTCTGGGATGAGGAGGAGCAGTGTGTGGTCATAGATCCGCACTGCTCTGGCATCCAAAATGGTGGCTTCAGGTTGGTCTTGGGTCTCAACCAACTGCTGAAGCTCACCAGCCTAAAGCCCGCCCTCCGCAGATCGCAGGCTCGCATTGGTGCAAACCTGCGAATCTGCATTGGTGCACACCAGCATTTTGAAAGACCTGAAAAATCAGGTCTTTCAAAAACACGATGGAGGACCACTTTAGGTCGTTCCGGAGCGGACTGAGGTGCAGATCTACGGTGAGTAGTCCGGACCCAGTCCGCTCCAAGGTGCAGACATCCTCCATGGAGGACGCACTGCACCATCTTTATTACCCCATGTGGAAATGGCCTATGTCTATAGCAAAAAATGTTTTTTTAAAAAAAAGAGATAGGGCATGTGGATACTGAGGAAACAGCATATGAGAGGTGTTGAGTTTCATGGGGGATGGAGGGAAACGACACTCTCACCAGAACTTAACACCACGTTGAAAAGAAACATGCAGATCATGGGCTGCACGAAAATCCACTACAAACAGCAACAAATCAGGGCCAAAATCCTGGAATGTTTAGGGCATGATTGGATGTGAGGGTAGAAATAACCATTACAAGATGTGAACTTGTGAACAGAAAGCCCCAACATTTCTCAGAATTACTGGGTATAAGTCAGTTTTTGATCTCCTCTGGAGAGACAGCTGTCTTTATGGAAAGCCCTTCCCAGAAAACCTCACCTGGCTCCCACTGCATTATTGCAGCTAAGGAATTATTGGTAATGACAATATTATGTGGAGAAGTATTTATATTGTTAATTAAAATTGAAGATTCATTTTCACTGTAATACCTGGAATGTTTTTTCCCAAAGGAATCAGTTTTCCAATTAGCAGTCAGTATGTAGTTTGGCTTTTTTGTGTCAAAAACTATCCATCCTCAGAGAAGCACAACCGTTGTGCTTCACTGTGAATCATTATTCTGGCTACAGCTAGGAAAACACCGTTTTGATGTTATCCTTTTATCCAATGTGACTGCCTGACCCCATCATGCCTGATTCAGCCAAATTATGCACTTAAACTGAACATTGATTGGACAGGAAGGAGGCCAGGCAGAGCATGACTTACACAGAGAGGCAATGGGCAGCTTCTCCTGTGGTAGAGTAATTTTGGCTCATGGGAACTTTGAATTAAATATGTCATTTATTTCTTGCATTACTTGTGGCACAGTTATCAGCCCTTAAAATCAATTTGGGAATTATTGCTTTAACACAGTAATTTTCTTTATTGCACTCGGCTCAGAGGGATATTAAATTAGCTTGAGGGCTGGCCCTGTCATTAGGGAGAATGGAAGAGATGCCTCAGGTAGCAAATTCTGACAGGCAGCAGCAAGGTTTAGGAGAAGAAACTTTTGTGTCATGCACTGTGCCCTTACTTTTAGTCTACTGCTTCCAAATGTTCTGTTAGCAGTCCTGAAGAAAGATTTTGCTTTCTGTCCATGGAACTGGGGAGTGTACCACCTTGTTCTTTACCTCAGGCCACAAAAACGCAGCTCCGGTTTGCTGTGAATAGATCTGCTTTGTAGAAAGGAAAATGTCCTAAGAGACTCAATTGGAATTGATGATTACCAGTCTTAACTGTAGATGTAAAATGGAACAGTGGGTGGGTTGACATGTTACAAGCTAAACTATGATAAATGTTGTTCTACAGAACAAGACAAATTCTCCTCCACTATCTTTTTTCCAGATATAGAAAATATTTCCACGATGAGGTAGATCTTTGAAAAATAATATTTGCTTTCATTTAGACTTTCAATCATTTTCTTAATTGCCTTTCTTCCTAAACTGTCTCTACAAAATGAAACTTAATAAAGAGAAAGGGTTATAATTAAGCATTCAAGATATACACACAGGTTTTGAAATAGAATTTCTGAGCTGCTGAGAGCACAGATATTTAGCAGGGGCACTAACATTAATCCATACTTGTGAAATGCAACAAACATCTCACAAAAGCAGGTAATTGCCAATTAGCACAACTTGTCCCCTGCCCTCCACTTCTCTTTCAAAGTACAATTCTTCATTCAAAATGGAAGACTGAATTTACTCTTTGGGGATAAAAGAAGTCATCTCAGGATGTATCAGAATGCACACCTGTCTTTATACTTCTGATTGCCACAAAACAAATAAAGGAAAACCAACATTCATACATTATATAGGATGCAATTGGGAATGTAACAGAGTCAGATCACAGAGGGAGCACAATAGCTCCCTTGGTGTCTCAGTCAACGACATGTTTTGCTGCATTTCATCTGAGTCCCAGATCACTGCTGATTTACTGTACCTCATAGAACAAACTGGGAGCTACTGAAATTAATGATAAGATCAGAAAATGCTAGTTTAACTAAGGATGCTTCCAGAAGGACAGGCCCTAATTTTCATAGTCATTGGGCAGTGTGTAGCTATTGCATCTTTTCCTCCTTAACGGATTTGTCATGGGAACAGACAGAAGCAATTGAGAAAAGGTGGGAAAGTTGCAAGTGAGCAACAATGATATCTGGACCATCTGTAAAATTCTGTCTTTAAAGGAGGGTGATTCCACAATTAAAGCTCCACCTTCACCTTGTAGCTTGTGCACAATGGAAAGAGCTAGGCTCTTTGCAGCAAATGAGAGTTTCTCCCATTCTGTAGACATCTACCACAACTCTAGTAATCAGTGCTGTTGCTAACAATATGAGTCAACATTTCATTTCTTCGATCCAAGGGCTACTCTGTCACACTAACACCGCAACATGATATGTAATACATCTAGCCATTTATCTATTTAAGTTTTGAGGAAGATGTGCAACTAATTTGTGGTGTGTCTTTAAGGGAAACCAAAATGATGCACTTGTGTACTCTTTTGAATGTCTCACCTTCATTGCTCTACTATGATAAGCCAGAAACTTTCTTGAACAGCTAATTTTCTTATGGGCAGAACCTAGGGCCTTTCTGCACTACACTGTTATAGTGCTATTATACCACTTTCAACAGTGGTGTAGCTAGAGCTTTTACCACCCAGGGTAGTCCCTGAGTTGGCTGCCCTCTCAATACACACCAAAAATACTACAAAAAGTCAAATGACGTGTAGGGAAATAAATGAAAACATTATGTTTATTTTTGAAGTAAAACTTTAATTCTAACATTCCAAAATGTGATTTTTCCTGCTTTTCTTTTAGCAAAATTGTCAATGACATTGTGGAAATCTATTTCATCACTTAGTTGCTGTTTTATAGACAGTATGGCAAGATTTCTTAAACACAAAGTACTCATTGTAGATCTTGGCTCTTAAAAATACTATGTCAAAGACCACTTCCCAACATCAACAGAAACAGGAACAGGCTTCTACAGCGTGTGTGTACCCTTAGTGTACACTTAGTGGCCTCCGAAATTATGGAGTAGAGGCAAACACATGCCAAATTTACAACACACTGGCACTGCTATGTGAAATGACACTACTGTATGTGAATAACATTACTCTTCTAATGGTAAAATTAACCTGTGACTTAAAAACTCATGCAGTCTATTAGTAAGTTCTACTGTCTGGTAAATCTCTTAGCCAAACAAATAATCACAGGCTAGAAGCAAAATAAAATTTGCAAACCAGGAGTAATAGGAATCCAGAATTATAGTTTTGGTGTGTTAGTAGACAAAACTTAAGTCTATTAAGAGTTGCTTGTCATGAAACTACTAGAAGTAAGATGTATTTATATGCTTCTTTTTTAAGGGTGCCAAGCATTACATTGCTGCTTATCCCTGAAATCTGTATGTAAGTCAATAAGTATACTTAATTTTGATTGGTTGACTTAAAAATACAGATTTCAAGGAGAAGCAGCAATATAAAGCTTGACGCCACACAAAAAGGAATATATTAAAAACAAATCTTATTCTTAGTAGCTTCTCAACAAAGTACATATTTTCAAGCAACAATACCATTATTAAATATAACATATATTCTGGAACTAAAAAAATATCAATGCTTATGTGAGGATTTGTAGCAATTTATCTGAAGCATATGAAATTCAGAGTGCACTTATAAATAGCCATGAAAACATGTGTATTTACCGTAGCAATACAAAATTTAAATGCCTACATAAAGTGCTTTTTACATTTCAAGGATTACTTAAATTTACAGCTTCAAAGGTTTGTTTCTTCAGTAATAATGTCCCATAACTAAAAAACACAGTTCTCCAGTTCAAAACATGCTACTCCCAGGTAAACCATGTTGACACAACACTAACTTAGTCTTTTTGCAAGGCACTCATCATGGGCCCCTTTCGCACCTCACCTTTTCCTGGTGCTGGATGGCAGGGCTCACGCATGAAGACTTTGGAGGAACGCACTTGCATCCCTCTTGCTTGGGCTCTGCAGCGGCTTCCTGGTCGCACGAGCACCCCGCCTCTTCCTTCTGCAGTGCAGCCTGGGACCTTTCCCAGCTTGCACTGCACAGGAAGTACGACCAGCCCGGCTCCCGAGGCTCTGCACGCCAGGTAAGTGTGCATGAGGTCCTGGAGCGATGTGTGACTGTACAACATTTTTGGGTTTAAGCCAAAAATAAAAAAATGCGTATGCGGTCCGCGTTAGGCTCTTGAGTGTCACGTAAATGTGAACATGTCATGTGGACTGCTCCTCACATTTATGCGAAGCTCAAGGGGCCCTTTCGCTTCAGAAATGCCGTGGGAAAAGGGCCTTAGAAAAAGCAGAACCATTCAAACCTGTTTCTGAAACAAATTTCATTAGCTACTGATAGTTCTCATCACTGGGTTTTATCACTTTCTCTCGTGCTCTCTCTCACTACCACAGCCAAAAGAAATCTTAAAAACAAGTCCACTATGGAGGAGAATTGCTGGACGTGAGCTTTCTTAATGGTAAATCCAGCAGCCATTCTGAATATTATGAACTCATGGACTACAGAATTCAAAACTTTACTTCACTAGGAACAACTTCACTCACAGAGACACCTGAGGCCATGAGCAGTTTTAAGCCCTGATGGCTTCAATGTAGGCAGAGCTGCAAGATAGTGACAGCTTCTACTGAGCCACGACTTCTGCAAATCAACTTAAGACTCATAACTACCTAACAATGTTAACTTGTGCTGTGGCAGGACTCCCCCCTCCACCTACAGAATAAAACACACTCACCTCCCCTTTTACATATATAAACCCAACTAAAAAGGCTTACAAACCAAACTGTACATAGATGATGCCTCCGAGATCGAGGAGCAATTGATTGTGCCAAGAACTGAGCCAGGGAGTGAACAAACCAACTTGCAAACATCTCCCGCACTGGAAGGTCAAACAGAGACAGAGTTGCCCCAGACATCCCATGATGGAGAGGGAACCAGCGGTGATTCAGAGGAGTTACAGCCACCTGTGCCCATCAGCCCTCAATCATGAAGAAGGCTGAAATGGACTGCTCAAACAGAGGCTGCATGGACTAGGTTGAAGATACAATAACAAGCAGCACCTGTTCAAAGCAGCTATTTAAGTCTGCTGGTGTGGCTGCTCTTTGCTTGCAGCAAATTACTAGCAAGCCCTCACAACCTTTGTGTCTCCTGCTCCCTGAAACCCTCTGGATGGATCTCTGCCTCGTGAACCTTAGGACTGGGCCTTGGCCTGGCTCGGCTTGCGTTTTCCTTGTGTCTGGTGTATTTGGACTCTCCCTGCAAGTATTCCCACCTCCCTCCTCCCTTGCTGACTGCAGCTTGGCAGGGAGAGAATCCCTGACACCATTCAAGTGAGACTATTTTGCATAACTTGGGGGTGGGGAAGTGGGGCTTCTAGCTTTTAAATGCAAGGTAGGAGCCCTTTTGAGATCAAGGGGAGGAGGGAGGAATACGGTTTCTGGAAAAGACAGGCATCTACATTTGTGAGGAGGAGGAGAGATTCACTAAGGGGAAATTGGATGGGGGAAATTAAAAGCTATTATTTTGGGAGGGGGCTAGCATGGTTGTGGAAATACAAGGAAGAGGGAGGAGACAAAAGTCTTCAACTCTGAAGCTGAGAAACCAGAACCATCCTTTCCCATGAGTGTATCTGCAGCAGTCACAGAAAGTTAGAGATATACAGAGAGAGAGAGAGAGCCCACCCTTCAAACCAACCTCTCCCCTGCATTTATAAATGCTGCACAAAGAAGCACATGCAGTGTGTGGAAAAAGAGAAAACTGGGGTTTCTGCCCACCATGCTTCTTGCACACATCTACCTGACCCCTCTCTACAGTCCCCACCTTTCCTCTCAAGGTAGGCAAGCACTCCACAACACACACACAGTGCTGCTGCCACACAGGAAAGGGTTGCCTTACAAGTACCTTATTTCACCGTCTACCAGCTCTACCACCCCCCCCTTTGGCCAAAGGCGAGAAGGAAACTGCCCTTTTTGGACCTCCGTGGTGGGTCTCTGAATGGTTGGCCATAAAGAGAGGGAGGTAGAGAAGGCAGGCAGGAAGATAAAAAGGAGAGAAGACACTGACTTGGCTGGGGAGAGAAGGAGGAAGCAGAAGCAGCAGCGGCGACAAGGACAGTGCCAGCTAGGTAAGTGGGAACCCGTTCCCCCCGCAGACTCAGAGGAAGGGGGAATTCAGAGAGATATTTTTTAAAAAATAAAAGAGACCCAGAAGTGGCAACACCCCCCAAAAAGTGTTGCCCAGGGCAGACTGCCTCAGCTGCACCTGCCTAGCTACACCAGTGACTGCACCTGCCTAGCTACACCATCCTGTGGAATTCTGGGGTTTGTTGTTTGCTGAGGCCAAAGAGTGCTCTGGCTGAGAATTCTAGATGTCCTTCCCTAAACTGCAAACCTCAGGATTCTATAGGATGTTGAAAGTGGAATAATAGCACTATAACAAAGAAGTGCAGAAAGGCCCTCTGTTCTTTTAAGTTTTGTTGTAATAGTGAGTCATGGGTAATGTGGCAGGCATCTGCTGTTCTAGAGACTAGAACCAAGAGATACTAAGTACAAGAAAGAGATTCCACATAAACATTGGGAAGAACTTCTTTACTGTAAAAGCTGTCCAACAGTGGAATAAACCACCTTGCTGGGTGGTGAACTCTCCCATGTTTGGAAGTTACTAAATAGAGGTTGAGTGGACGTCTTTCAGAAGTCTTTTAGTTGTATATTGCTGCAAGGCATGGATTTGGACTAGATATTCCTTGTCATTCCTTTTCAACTCTTTGGTTCTATGATCACAGACCACTCGCAGAGCACATGTTTTCTTTGCTAGAATCCTAAAAGTAGTCCCTACTGAAAAACAATGGTGCACATGAGTGGCCAGAACAAAAAGGAAATGAATATGTTCTATAAAGTTCTGCACATAGAACAGCAGATTTCTTTGAAAGATAGGTATCTTCCTGTTTCAAAGTAGACACAATCAATACTAGTTTAATTAAGTCAAAACTGAGAACTGCTCTTGTCCTTAACCCTCATGTTACCCCAAAAGGTGGGTGACTCAGAGGTCCACCTATGGTACCAGTGCCTCTGTGAAACATTGGGAAATATAGCTCAAAAAGGGAGGTCTGCGAGAGGAGGGTAACTTTACACCTTTGTATACCAGTACTAATGCAGGAGCACCAGTTGGAGATTAAAATAATGTTTTATTGGGGGGGAATCACAAACACGCACAAGATTCAAGCAGTCTCAGAACCATACAAAGCTAACAAAAGGAAAGGAAGGAAAAATTGAATAGTGGGAAGGTGTGATGAAATAGATGATATTTCCCTATCTTGGAGAGAAGAGATGAAACGATATGGCTCAGACTAGAGTTCTGAGGTTAGCACAAGAATAGGAATCTGAGTGGCAGAGTGACAGCCTATGTCCAGTGTACTACACATTATCTGACATAGAGCCAGAGTTTAAATACACTGTTTCTGCCTGGAAGAGGAAGGTGTTAATGGCTTTCTGCAGAACAAACTATGGGATCTAGAATGGACTTGAAGAAAGTTTTTGTTGAATACCAATGGATTTGAGAAGTACAGTCCAGAATTTAGATGTAAAGATTGGTTCTCTATCAGAAATAATACATGAGGGCAAGTTGTCCAGATGTGTGAAATGAACAGTTGAGCCAGTTTTTCTGCTGTTGGTACTTTTTTAAATGGTATAAAATGAGTTTGTTTGGAAAAATGGTCAGCTACAACCCAAATGATGCGGCAAGTTTGGTTGGTGGGTAAACCAGTGATGGAATCCCAGGAAATAGTGTCCCAAGGGACAGAGGGAGTTGGGAGAGGATGTAGAAGACCATATTGTTCGAAGTTTGGTGATTTGCAAGCTTTTGTAGAACAATTTTTGATGTAGTCATGGACATCCTTTTGAAGAGCAGGCCAGTAGAAAGAGCACCTGATGGCATGTAGTGTTTTTAGAAATCTGAAGTGCCCTGAAGATTTGAGGTCGTGGTGTCTGTGGAGTATTTCTTTTCTGCAGGATGTAGGAACATAGAGTTTAAGTTCAACAAAAGCTAGTCCATCATTCCAAGTGACTGAGTCAGCTGAGGTGGGCTTTCAGCCAGTTGTCTGAAGTGTAGGCTGTTTTCAATGAATTTAGAAAGTCAGTGTCAAGTGTTTGTGAAATAGAAGGCCTGATTTTGGCTTGTGCACGTATTGTAGCTCCCAGTCCAAGTGAATCAGGTAGAAGCAGGGATTGAAGTTTAGGTGAGTTGGTCACATCAGATTTGCCTGGTTTGAAAATGATGGTTAATCTGAAGTGGAGAAAAAATTCAGCCCATCTCGCATGTTTGGGACTAAGTTTTTGAGGTGCTTTCAGGGCCACAAGGCGCTTTCAGGGCCTCCAAACTTCAAAAGGTAATCTGGCCCCCTCAAGCAAATGCCTCCGTGTTGAGAGGGCATAGTGTATAGCAACCACTTCATTTTCCCATGTTGGCCAATTACGCTGAGCAGAGGAAAACTTGCGTGAGATGAATCCGCAAGGCATCAAACAGCCCTCTGTGTCATGTTGTAGGAGAACAGCTCCCATTGCAAAATCAGAGGCATCTGTTTGAACAATGAACTTCTTGTTTATGTCAGGGAAAAGGAATAATGGTTTAGAAGTGAACATTAATTTCAGTTCATCAAATGCCTTTTGGCATTCAGTGGTCCATGTCAGTCAGTGAAGTCTTTGCATTTGTGTGGGGTCCGAGACGATGACATTTTTAGTAAGTCAGTGATGGGCTGGGCGATGGAAGCAAAGTTGTCAATGAAGTTTCTGTAGAAGTTAGCAAATCCCAAGAACTGCTGCAGTTGTTTCTGCATGCAAGGGACCATCCATTTTAGGATAGCTTCAACTTTAGAAGGGTCCGTGTTTAGAGTGTGATCACAGATTCTGTATCTCAGGTAACTGACAGTCTGAAAATGAAATTCATACTTTGATAGTTTGATGAACAGTTCATTGTCAATAAGTCTCTGTAGTACGTTACGTACAAGTTGTACATGTTCAGAGAGCGTTTGTGAATAGATTAGAATGTCATCTAAGTAAACAACTACCCCATCTTAAAGTAGGTCTTGCAGTTTTCATTTGAAAAACAGCAGGCCCTGCTTGCAAGCCAAAAGGGAGGACAGTCCATTCGAAATTACCAAGGGGTGTTGAGAGGGCAGTGAGCCATTCACTGCCAGGTGCAATGTGGATTCTATGAAAAGCCTCTCTGAGGTCAAGCTTGGTAAAATAGGTCCCTTTTACTAGTTGAGACAAGATTGTCGAGGTGGGAGGTATAGGGTAGGCGTTATGAATGACTGCACAGTTTATTTCATTAAAATTAACGATCAGCCTCTCTTCGCCTCTGTCCTCTCTTTGTCAAAAAAACACTGGGTTAGCCGTGGAGGAAGAGAAGGGGTGAATAAATCCATGTTTCAGGTTCTTATTGAGGAACTCATGGAACATGGTGAGTTCCTGTTTGGTCATAGGGTAAATTTTAGGTTTAGGGAGCTTGCCCCCTCAATCAGGTTCAGTTTACAGTCACAGTCTGTGTGTGGGTAGTTTATCAGCTTCACAAACTTCAAAGACTTTTTGCAGGTCACTGTACTCCTGGGGGATCTTTTGCAGTTCTTCCTCAGTCAGCCCCATGGCTTTCACATTAGGCTGTGAGGCTGGAGCGGGATTCTTCTGGGTCCTAGTGCTCCCCCCTTGCGTTTTATATTATGTTTAGTCCAGTGAATTTTGGGATTGTGGCATTTGAGCCAATCAGACCCAAGCACCACATGGAATCCAACCTGCTTGGGGATCAGGAAGTGTAGGGTGCCCTGGATTCCACCCACCCGAACAGATATAGGTTTGGTTCTGTGGTGTAAGCTGCCCCCCTCATAGGAAAGCCATCCATCTGAGTAAGATTTATAGAAAGATAAGGGTTTTTTAAGGGTTCTAGTTCCTTTAAGGGTTCTAGTTCCACCTGCAGTTCTCTAGCCACCTGGGGGTGTAAAATGCTGGTAGTGCACTCTGAATCTACTAGTGCCTTGTAGCCTCTGAAATCTCCTTCCTGCCCTTGCAACTGTACTGTAACAAAGATATGACAAGTGTTCAATGTACTTACATTGACAGAGTGTGGGTCTTCTCCTTCATTGCTGTCTGTATCCGGGGGATGGGAGGGGGGTGCTTCCTTCATCTTCGCAGGCACAGGAGAAAACTCCATTCCCTGACCATCTGCCTTGCTGCTTCGGTGTCTTCACTTTGCAGAGGGCAGTGTTATCACGGCATTCTGGTCTGGTTTTTGGTGAACTAAGATACCATTTTGAAATCATAATTCAGCCCTTTCCCCCCATCAGCTGAGTGTTTGTTGGGTTCCGCCAGACAAGCGCGACGCTAGGCATGGGCGATAGTTGTAAAGTACCAGACATAGCCAGTTCTGCTTCAGGGGGTAGCCACCCGAAACAGACACCTTGATTGTAAAACAAAAGAGTTCTTTGCCTGTGAAAACACCTTGGCAAGCCAGGCACTTAACGGCCGAGCTAGCCACATCTGCATACCAGCTATACCATTGTCAATTCGGTTCATAACTCAATCATGTAAATCCTGACCTTTTGGAGCCTTTGTCTCCATCCCAAAACGCATTGTTCTCATGCAAAAACCAGACTAGCCTGCGGTCATTCTGTCCCTATAAAAGTTGTCTCACTTTGGGAGCTCTTCGGAACTCTCACTGGAAGCTGAAATCACTCGAAGCTCCATTTGGATCTTCACCTTCGCCTCGCTGCTGCTCAGCTCCACAGATTCCTCTTGGTCTACTCGCCGGGTTTCCCTCCTTATCTTCAATTGGTGTCTACTGGACTTTGGACAGGTGGCAAATTGCTTATTTTCTCTAAAAACTCTCTTTCCTTTCTCTCTAGTTAGGTGTGTTTGAGTTTTATTATTTTCTTTGCTTAATAAAAACTGTTAGTATTCTGAAAACTGCTTGGCTCCTCACTGACCTGAACCGGTATACATAGGATAAAAGACCCCGCTGCGTTGCCCTGCCTCTCGTTAGCCAAGACAGTGCTCCAGCTAATTTTCCCCATCTTGCTTATTTTGGTTTGTTGTTTGGGTGCCCCTCCCGGGACCCCCAGCTTACAGGGTAACAGGCAGAGCTGTGGGGGGCAGTGGAGGAAACCTTCTTTGTGTCAGCACTTTTCCTTTTCCTGGGTCATTCAGAAGCCAAATGGCCCCGTTTCTTGCAGTTGAAACAAGCTCCCTCCTTCATTAATCGTCTCCTCTCCTCGTCTTCAGGGCCAGTGGGTTTCTTTGGGGGCTTCCAGGCCAATTCTTGTGCTTGTCTCTGGTGTGTGAGTTACATACTTTCAAGCAAGCTTTCCGCCTCTCCAGCAAGTCTCATTCATCTGAGAAGACTGGTGGGGGGGGGTCCTTGTGAAAGGCACATATCCAAAATTGAGGGGTTTAGGCCGTCTTGAAAAAATTGTTTAAGGATTTCATCATTCCATTCAGGGACTTTAGTTGCAAATCTCCTGAACTCTTGTGCATATTTAGCCACACTCCCTTTTCCCTGTTGCAGTTTGCGTAACTGAAACCTGGCTTTGTCTCGTAGGAAAGGGTCCTTGAATCTCTCTCTGACAGTTCATGAACAATTGCAGGTCCAGTGTTTCTTCAGCCCTGGCATCAAAAAGAGAGGCTGCCCATTCGGCAGCTCCCTCTTGTAATAACTGAGTCAGATATTGAACTCGAGCAACATCATCTGCAAAGCTATTTCCATATACTGCCATGTAGTTAGAGACTACATTGAGGAAATAGTTGAAAGTTGATCCTTTTCCATTATAGTTTGCTTTCATTTCTCTGAAAGGTCGAGGCTGCACTGGAAGGGGAGGATTCACGGGTGGATTTGGAGCAGGTATCTGACTAGCTTGCGCCACCGCTGCTTGGGAGTAGCTTGGTGCCTCTGGGGTCACTCTGGAGAACGCTGCAGGGAGTGAGAGTCGTCCTGACCAGGGTTTTAGACTATGCCAGTCAGCCATCTCAGCTCTCATCCTAGCCATTTCCAGGCAAAGCTCTTCCACTTCTTCTTCTTTAGCCACCAGCTGTGTGAGCAGAGAGGCTTCACCAATAGAGGTGTCCCATCTGGTAGTGCGATGACGTTCTCATCTCATGGTATCCATTCACTCACCCTAAGCCCAAGTCTGGCCAGCAATGAGTGAATCTCCTGGATTCACAGAGACAACTTTGGCTTTGACATCAGGAGTGGCCACAGGATTTTCTTTGGTGATTTCAGGTTCCTCAGCTCCTCCAGTGGTGCCTGCATCTGTTTGTTCTGGGTCTTGGGAGGAAGATTGAAACATGTTGAAACTTCCAGTGTTTGAAGTAGTTTAGAGTTTCCTGCACTGTCAGGAACAGGAATCCACACATGAGGAATAGTAAAAATTGAATGTTTTATTTTCGTGATTTAATACACTGCAGGAGACTAAAGAGAATTGAAACTGAGCACTATCTAGAGAATTCTCCCTCAAATCCCCTCTCTCTCCTGGAGCCGTTAGAACCAGGCAGTCTTATCTCTACATTCCAATCCTAGTGTCAGGCAAGGTTGTTTACCTAACGGTTTTCAGTAGCATCCTACAATAGCATGCATGCTACCTACTACAGACTACATATCCCATTAATATATTTATGGAGGCTATCCCGACACTAATGGCCTTAGCATTAGGTGACAAAGCATTGATGGTAATTGTGACAGCTTCTTAATGTCTGGTCAGATGAGAAAATAAAGGAGAGTTTCAGCAGGAAGAGGGAACAGGTGGATGACAATCAATTGCTCTATTGAGTCACTTTTGTTCACTATTGTGTTGGAAGGTTGAGTCATTGAGAGGATTATTGCAAACTCATTAGCACCCCAGCTTTCTGACTGATTCTTTGAACCATCACCTAGCTATGCCCTGAGGTCCCGTCTGACCTACTTTTGCATGTGTTCAGCCAGTCCTCTTTGCCCACATGGCTTTTCTGACATAACAGTGTATGATTTATATTTTATGCCAATTAAATAATGTTTACTGCCAATTGTATCAGCATGGCAACAATAAAATTCTTTGATTCCCTGGCTCTGTATTTTTACAGAATTTAGCAACTTTACTGATGATATGAAACATAAAAAAAAATATTGATTGAAGAAAATTATTTTCCAAGATTATTTTCTTTTTGGATAGGGGATTCACCTTGTGTGTGTGTGTGTATTAGCTTTGGGTAACCAGTGTTTAGGACAACACTGCACGCCTGTAGGATTTGGGTATAGTTCTCTTAGATGGCATGTGCATTTTCCAAGAATTGTAGCTGAGGAGTAGCGTTTTAGCACTTTCAGAAAGCATAATAAGATTTTATATGTTTTATCCACACATTAAAGAGCAGACTGAAGTTCTTACAAGTATGCAAAGTCCTGAGGTGACAGCAGATCCAAAGGAGCAGCACATCTGCAGCTGCTCCTACCACCAAAGGAAGAATACATTTTAAATATTAAATATTAAACACTTGTGTTCCCTGAATGTCCAAAAAGAAAATTTACCCACTCAAACTAGAAATGGAGAAATCTGTCAGCTTCCCTTCACATTTGAATTTTTTAAATTTCAAGTTCTTTCTGCTCCAAATGTGAAAGGTATGAATTCTGGCACTCTTTCAAAATGAAGTCAAATGAATTTCTCCCCGTTATGCCAGAAAACCCTACAGATACAGTTATTCCAACATTGAGAGGACAGGTGGAAAAGATGAAGTGTCCCTCTGTCAACATCTCTGGCAATGCATGCCCAGACCTAACACAGTTAACATGATTAATATATTAACATGGTTAACTCTAATACAGACTTTTAGAATTGCCCCCACCTGACTAGGGCCATTTCCGCACTAGACAGTTATAGCACTATCATTCCACTTTCAACATCTTATGGAATCCTGGGGTTTGCAGTTTTGGGAGGGGCCTCCCAAAACTGCAAACCCCAGGATTCCATAGGATGTTGAAAGTGGAATGATAGCACTATAACAGTCTAGTGTGAATATGGCTTAGATTAGATTTGTTAGTTTCACTTTCCCCCACATTCAGTTTTTACAAGCTCATTATTTCTATCCTGGATATATATATCTATATTAAAAATGTGAATTTTGGTAAATTTTCATAAAAATGTACTGAAATAAAATTGTTGTCCATCCACACCCAAATTCAACAAAACCTGGTTTTTACTTGATTTGGTCTTCAATTCTATGCAAACCAACTGGAATTAAGACCTACTAAATCAAGGAAACATGCACTGGACTATGCTGCCAGCCATCTGTATAAATGAATGTTTTGGGTAACGGTATTTGGAAACCGCAGTGAATTTACATTAAGGATCAAAGTTTGTTGTTGAATATGTGCACAAATGGAGAACCTCCTTTTCCTAGACTAAGAAATGATTTAAGTTTCTATGAGTAATTACTTCAATCAGTTAGGAATAGCAATAGCAGTTACATTTCTATATCACTTACAGTGCAAAGCACTCCCTAAGCAGTTTACAGTGTGTTTAGCTAATTGCCCCCAACAAGATGGGTACTCATTTTACCGAGCTAGGAAAGGATAGAAGGCTGAGTCAACCTGGAGCCCTGCAGGATCGAACTCACAACCTTGTGGCTGCAGTACTGGCATTTAACCACTGTGCCACCAGGGCTATTGAATTTTTTCTTAGCACTTTATTAAGGAAGGAGCTATACAATTTGCATTTCTTAAAAGCACAAGCAGCAGGTACATTCTATGTACCTTTCATTACAGTGATGGGAAAGTGTTTAGCGTGGGAAAACTGAGAACTAAATAATAATTCAACTTGTATTTGCTTATACAACAAAATGGCTCTCCAGTAGGAATGGCTAGAAGGTAGCAGATCCTGAAGAACATGTGTAGCTGATAATGAAATCCCCCTTTTGCCTATTATCTTCCACTTTCATTGTATGAAGCATGATTAAGTGATGAGCAAAGAGCGAGACCCAGAAGCAAATGTAAGGCCAGGAGCAATAATCCTCAATGCTTGTGAAAGAGTTCCCTCCAATCCATGGCAAAGGCAATGTCGGACATGTACAAAGAGGAGGATGAGTTGATAGTTACCTTCCTCTGAAACTTGGTTATAATGATAGTGTCTCCTTTCAAAGCAAAGGAGACTTGAGCTATTATGGAATGGCTCCAGGATTAATCATACTTAGCATAAATAAGAAAGGAAATGTGAGACTCTTGCAGTCTCAATTCCATTGCATTTCTTCAAGTAATACTTGCATGTTCATCCAATTTTTTTATTTTTTTTTATTAAATTCTGAGACTTGGGCTGTTCTTGAGTGGAAATTAGCTCTGCTGTTCTCTGCTTAATATAATCATTCCTACATATCGGACCAGGCAAACCATGCCAAGTGAACCAAATTAAATTTCTTTACCTTGCATTGTAGGGGTTCCACTTCCACAGAAAAACTGCTAGTTCCACTTACCAAGGAGCAGAAGACAGTTGCAGTGATTGGGAAGTGATGGAGATCAAGCTACCACTTGTCTCCCACCTGAATTTCTTGATCATCTGCTCTGAGGGAACACTTACACAGGAGCACCCTTTCTTACTTCAGTTTATCATGAGACATTTAGAACTTGAAGCAAAAGGGAATTTACCAAAAGAGAAAGAACACTGACCAAGCCATTAATCAGAGTGCTGCCTCCCAGTTTAATGTCTTTGGCCGTTTCCGCATGCGGCTTGGGTGGGTCTGTTTCAGTCCATCCTGACAAGGAGCAGTGCAAGCTCATCGCTCCGCACTGCTCTGGCATCCAAAATGGCGGCTTCCGGTTGGTGGAGGCTCCCAACCAACCACTGAAGCTCGCCAGCCTAAAGCCCGCCCCCAGTAGATCTGCAGGCTCGCACTGGTGTGCGCCTGCAAATCTGCACCGGAGCGTGAGAACGAAGTGGCACAGAGTAGCATGCTCCATGCTTTTGAAAAACCTGTAAAAACAGGTTTTTAAAAAGCACGCTGTGCGACCACTTCGGGTTGCTCCGGAGTGGACTGAGGTGCGGAACTGCAACAAGTAGTCCAACCCAGTCCGCTCCCAAGGTGCGGACGACTTCTGTCAGAGGTTGCACCATGCCGTACTACTTACCCCGTGCAGAAAGGGCCTTTGAGTGCTTGGGGGCTTTTGGTTCAGATCAGAGCTGACCAGAGACTTGTTTACATGCATTCTCCTCTCCATTTCAACAGTGGAGTGAATATCACAGTAAGGCTTAAATATTTGCATGAAATATTAACATGAATATTCTAGTTCTAGTCCTCTCTTTAAAAGCCACTGAGCTACTGGTGTGCTGTATGGTGCTTTCATATCCTCACATAATTGATCTCTTTCTCTCAAACTCTTTCTGTGTGTGTGTGTGTGTGTGTGTGTGTGCTCGTGCGCGCGCACGCGTGTGCACATGCACGTTTGCGCAGAATATATTGGGCCAAAGGGAGAATGCTATGATATGACCCAGTAATCGTGTCTTTATCTGCGGGTTCCAGAAAGAACAAATGAAGAGAAACACAATTGTTTTAACTCAGCAGCAACTTCCCTTTCCCCACATCTAAATCTGAGGGGAATGGACAAAAGTTGACCTTGGAAATTTCTGAGTATTTCTCCCAGCTTCAATTGATGTGAGAGTTCCATACAGAAAAGAATGCAGAGTCAAAACATTTGCTATTTAACAGTTTGGTAGCTTTATTATATAGCTCTGTGATTTGCAAACTCTAAGAAAGCCTGGAAGCACTGGGACAGGAAGCACAATTAACATTTCTTTGTTGTTTCTCCAGAATGTCTGAAGAAAATCTAAGACAAAATTTACAAGAATGTTAAAATAACTTTCATACAAAGGATGCCTAGTTTATCACTGAGCAACTGTTTTGTGAAGAGTAACTCTTAATAAAGTACTCATCACTGACTGTAGTTTCTACTTTTAATTTCCTGAGATGTCAGCATTGCCACACCCTACCTCTGCCATGTGTATACATACACCTTATGTGCATGTTATAAGATATTACTTCATGCATCTGGGGAAGTAGTCCATAAATGCACACGGCATAATAAACATGCTGCTCTTTGGGGTGCAGCAAGATCTTTGTTTTTAGAGAATCTGTTGGCATTGTATTTGCAGATAGACATTTTGCCATTTATATCTCTTAACATAGTGGTATGCAACTATTAGAAGTCTGAATCCCCTGCCTGGATCTTAGAAGACCACCACTGTGACCCATTTTTATAAAATCTTTAAGCAGAAAATTTCCCCTCCACCTTCTAGAGGAAAGTACAGAGGTGAGGGGAATTTTGCCATGTTGTGGTCTACCTCCTCTAGATTAGGCCCAGGATAGATCTTTTCCTGAAGCAGGAAGTGAGTGAAACAAGTCCTCCTGGGCACAGAACAGCCAGAGGCTCCCCAAATCTTGGGAAAATTGCTCCATGCCCTGGAGAGAGTACTTTAATTTTTTTTTTAAAAAAGCAATTTCCAAAAACTGGATATATGCCAAGCTAGCATTACAGGAAAACAGCCAGTGTAATGGAGAGGTTGAATTGTGATCTAAATCGCCAGTCAGACATGGAAACTGAGTGGAAGACCTTGAAGAAATCATACTCTCAGAGGAAGACAGTGGTAACCCCCCTCTCCTAGAACAAATACTGCCAAGAAAACCCCTCAATGCAGTCACCTTAGGGTTCACATAAGTAGGAAATGACTTGAAGACACTATAACAAATGGGAAAGGAATGTGAAAATTTGTCTTCAGGCTCATTATGTTCAAAACTTGCCTTATTGAAACACATGTCAGTGACACAAACAATTCATGAGAGTGAACTAATTTCTCTCTGAAAACTTGCTGATATGGTTTTAAATAAGTTTGCAGACATCACTGCTGAGAAATCTTGGGTAATTATGCACAAGCTAGGGTAGATCGATATTCTTTAATTTCCTTTTAACTTATATATTTATCTGGCCTCACTTTTCCCACTTGGAAATTTATTTCATTTTTGATCATTATTGCAACACCTTTTGCTTTGTTGGAACTTCTTGATTCAAACTGTATTTCCCATTTCTTATAATTAAACAATAATAACCTTATTCTTTTTATGTGTTTCCTGTAACATTGGTATATCCCCTTTTTCATTCAACAATTTGTTTAAATGATATTGTTTCATTGGTATACTTGAACCATTAACATTTAATGACATAATTATTTCTTGCATTTTATTTGTTTCCTTTTATATTATTACCACTAACATCTACAGGCTAAATATATAAACTACCACTCTGAGCGTTCCTCTTCTGACATTTTGGTTCCGCTTCTTTAGAGCAGACACAAGTCTTCGATTCTCTGCCACGTTTTCCAGATTTCTCTTCTGGTTGTGTTCTCCCTAACTCCTGTCCCCCATGTTTTTGCTTTTGTTTAATTCTATACTCCTCCCATTGTCCTTTGTAAATCATTCTCCCACTCCCATTAGCAAGAATATATTTACTTCCACTTTCTTTATGTCTCAGCTTCATGAACTTCTTCACACTTCACAATATTTCATTTTTCACTACTAACTGGATAACTAACTGGATAAAAAATATTATTTTATTTTATTTATTCCTCAGAATTCTCTTCTTCCCTTTTCCTCCTAACGCTGTCTCCATTACTGTGCTCACCAGTTCAATTGTCACAGCAGAAGCTCCATCTTCCATCCTCTTTTCACTTTATTTTGAAGGGATTTTCTTAACAACTTAATGTCATAAAAGAAGTTTAGTATCACACGAGTGTTACTTGAGTCTTTCTGTCCTTGTTAATCCATGTTTAGGGAGGTTTTCATTCAATTTTATATAAAATTAGCGAGGAGAGGGTCCAGAGGTGATTACTCTTCCCCAAAGAGCATGAGCAACACCCAGTACTTGCATTCTCAAGATCTAGGATTGTGGTTCCCAACATGAGGTACACATTCATCCAAGAGTATGCACCAGGGTGTTTAGGGGTATGTGAAAAAAATTGAATAATGGTGGGAAAAGGCTCCAATTCTCTTCTTCCTTATGGAGGCAGAAAGGCTGCTCACTTCTTCAGAGCTCGCTATGGGGGTCAGACTTGGGCAAGGCTGTGCTGCTCCTCCCTGCCAGAACAGCTGGGAAGAGTTTCGGGACAGGATTGAGGGTGACAGTTGCTTCATGTGAGGGGAACCATAGTGGGAGGGGGGTGGGAGCTGTGAGGGGAAAAGCTCCAACTGTGAGCAGTTCATGAATCTATGGTCCTTTTTGCACCTTACCTTTTTCTGAAGCCATCATGTGGAGATCCAGGGACAGCCTCTCCCAGGAGGGAATCGGTTCTGCCGCACTCCCCTCTGCTGGCTGCCTGCTAGACAGGAGGAAGTGCGATGGCTTTGCCCTTTCACAGTGCAGCCCAGCAGTTTCCCAGGCTGTGCTGGGGAAGGAAGCGCAGCCACTGTGCTTCCTGATGTTCTGCGTGATGGGTAAGTGCAGGAGGAAGGCGGGAGGACTGCACAATCATGTGTCATTGTTGGGAGAAACCTGACAATGATTTAATCCATGACTGTGACAGGTTGCCACGGGATCACTGCAAGATCGCAACAACATCATGCAGAACTGTCGTCACAATCCCGTGGTGATCCTGTGGCCATTGCGGTTTAGGGTTGTGTCTGCAAAGGGCTTATGCCTTAACCAAGTGATGGGGAAATGAGTGGAGAGCAGTGCAGACCAGGCAGCTTCTTGAAACAGGTTCCCAGGGACACAAGGAAGGGTGCTTCACCTCCCCAGACCCCAGCCATTTGTGTTTTCCTCAATCTTGGAGAAGAGAAACCTTCACAACCCACCTCAATGCCATTTGGGGCCAAGACAATGCTGGTAAGTGTGTGAGCCAGAGAATGAAAAAGATGATGAAATAAATGGTGGTTGTGATGATGATGGTTGTCTCTGGAGGGATGGGGTCACAAGAGGTTGAGAGCTTGATCTATATCCTTTTTTTTGGGGGGGGTCTTCTTCAGATATTTATGTTTTATTTAGGAATAGCATGGATGGGGCTAGCTGATGACACCCTTTCCTCCCAGTCAGCTTTCCTGAGAGGAGTAAAGTTGGGGAGAGGGGCTTGTGGTAGAAATGTTAAGCTATAGGTGGTTGCATCTTCCATCCTTCACTAGCCTCAGTTGGTGTTCTTATCTAGGGCAGGGAAGGGGGCAACTGTAGCCAATCAGCCTCCTTTAAGAGGTTCACAATGGGGCAGCTCACACTAGGGAGATGCAGAAGGATCAGTAAAAGGGAGTTGCCATAGTGCCTGTTTTTCACAACAGAGCACATTAAGAATTGGACTATTAGCAGTGGACACCTCAGTCAGTCCTGTAAGCGGTGTTCAATGAGTGAGTTCTTCTGGGTCTTCTTTCTTTCTTTTGTCATCATTTTAAATTTTAAATTAATTTTTCCATTTGAATACTATCAGATATGGATCAGTGATTGAAAACTGCCATAAAGAAAAAGGCAAAACATAATGACAGATCATGAAAAATGTCTCAGAACATGTCTAACACTTTAGTGCAAAACAGTAATAATAATTAAGTAATTTAATTTAGTTTTTTAATGTAATCTGTGATATATTTTCTGGAGTTCTTTAAACAGAGGTAGAATGGGTGTATTTCAGGGGTACATCAGTTCTGTGTTCCTGCATCACATGAGGTTGGACTTAGAGGGCCCTTGTGTCCCTTCCAGGTCTGTGATTACATCCTGTCATGCATATGTATTCTCAGCTGGGCAACAATTTCCAGATCTTATTGGTTGGTGTTAATGGGAAGAGGCTGAAGAAGTTTACAAACAATGATCTTGTAGTACAAATTGTCACTGCTTGTAATCCTCCCTTTTTAAGTTGGGCACCTTTAATGTGGAATTCTTTTTCATTTCAAGCAGCCCTGTTAGGAGTGGATGGAGATATGATGGTAGATCTAAACCCTGATGCTTGCTGTGGCCAGGGTGGGAACTAGAGCAGGACAGCATTTCTTATTTTAAAGTTCCTATTTCTGCCCTGCCAATGAGTTTAATTTCATATTAATGTTCAGTTAGTGATGCCAGCTCCAGTGTTGACGTGGTTGAAAATATCTTTTGCTTGCACACCCAGGGACCACCATGAATACACAACTGGCATGACATTGAACTGCAAATGTACTGTGCTGCAAGTGTATTGTATTGAACTGCAAGTGTATTATAAGGCTTCTAGCCCTACACATTCCATCCTGTCAACAGAATTCCTCTTCTGGTGGCACAGCACACATATGCTGAACCCAGTGGCCCCTGAGTTTGCCTTTGGCTGGCTTTTGAAATGCAGCTAATACCACTGTCCTTTTAAAAGCATCCTTAAACACTGAAAGAAAACACAAAGATAATCAGATCTTCATTTATATTTATCATTAACTATGTGTAGTAGACCACCTGGCATCAATTTCCTTAGTACAACCAGTTACTGAACCCTTTTATCAGTCTGAAGGAGGACTTGTGGAAATCAAGCTGGGATAGGCAGTTTTCCAGAAATGACATTTCTTGCTTGACAAACTCTAACATTGCTGGAAGGTCTCTCATGTTGTCCCTGTTTTGATAGTCTCTCTCTCTAGCTTTACCTTGCAGGACCTCCAATGAAAAATATTTGATTATAATTAGTATTTTCCAGCCATGGGCAAATAACATCCTTTCTAATTCATTCTTCATGGCAATACTGAATAATGTTGATGTATGTTTTGGAAAGTGAAGAAAGATTTACTTAATATAATTCACTCAATGAAACGACACCATCAAAATAGCACTTTTTAAAATAATTCAGGTACTATGGAACTTCTTTTGGTATATCAAATGCAGTTGCTATTGTTATTTAAACCTTTCAGAAAATGTACAGTGGTGAAATTCAAGGATTCAACTGTTAACACAGCTTAAGCTATATGTAATTCACATAAATAATTCACTTGCTCATTGAAATGCCTCCAAATTATATTAGACCTGTGAATTATGAGTAACTTCTAATTCGCAGAATGCCTTTTTCATGAATGTCTGTCATCTGTGCTAGATATTTGTCCTGATGTTGAGGACCTACAATGTGCCTATACAATTTTCAGTGCAGTAGCCAATAATAGATAGCCAGAAAGTCAGCTCTTCTAAATTAGCTTTTCTTCCAATGTAACACTCTCTTAATATGCACACCTACACCCATACACAAAGGCATGGTGCAATCCCTTGCCATATGTGAATAATGGGGCCACTTCCACAGACTTAATTATATGGTTCTTCCCCCAGCTCATTGCATTTTACAGTCTAGCAGCCTTCTGATTAGATGCGGGAAACTGTTCAAAGGACATACACTCTACAGCTATGTAGAACCATACCAGATAGAAGTAGCTTTGGGATTCTGCCTTTTGAAGAGGTCTTTATTAAGTGATAATACAGAATTACAGAATAGAATAGAGAAGAAATTCATACTTTTGTTCTCAGTTTTTCTAAAACACAAAGCCATTATGCTGGTGAAATCTATCTCCAGGTGAAATATTACTACAATACATGGTTACAAGAGCAAGATGTTTATGCTTCCTGCTATTCATACAAGGAAAAGGGAAGGCAGTTGATATCCTGTTCCTCAAACCAAGAGAAAACAGAATTTTCAAAATATTTCAGAATTTCCTTTCAGAAGTACAATTCCTTTCTTATAGACTTTTTTCTTTCCACAAATCTGCAAGAATGAGTTTTTATATTCCTTCTTCTGTGGAAGCAAATTGTGGGATCTTTTAAAATATAAATATGAACGTCCAATGCTACCCGGAAAGTGAAAAATGAATAAAATGATAAAAGATATACAGTTAGTCTTGGTATTATGGTTATGAAACAATTTTATTTTCGAATTTTGGGAAATTGTTGCATTCTGTATTGCAAATTCAAGAATATCTAACTGTTAGAGAATTTAAGTTGATCAATCATTTGCTTTTAAATCAATTATTTGATTTTTTTTAAAAAACTCTATTTTGCCAAAACTTCACTACAGATGTCCTTTTCAAATATCATAGGAAGCACACAGTAGTAAACAATTTAATAGGCAAATACTACTCCAGTCCTCTCTCCACATTCATAGATTTGACCTGTGCTAATTTGATTATTTGCAAGCCATGTGCTTGCCTTCCCCTGCTTCTCCTCCTCCTATTCCCTTGCATTCCTCACCCCAGGCTTGTGTTTAAAATGGGAGCAGGAATAATATTTCTATTTCATTAAATATTACAGGAGCACACTACAATAAAAATAACCTTAAGTGTGCTTAAAATTCAGCTCTAATGATTAATTTCATTTAAAAAAGCAATTCCATGGATAATTACTTGAAATAAAAAACAACTTCTTTTTAATAAATGTGAAGAAGAAACTGAGTGTGGTGTAGTATTCTGAGGGCTGGACTATGGCCCTTTCCGCACTTTACCTTTTACCAGTGCTGGGCTGCTCGACTTGCGCACGAAGGCTTGGGAGGAACGCTCCCGCTTCCCTGCTGCTTCCTTGCTGCTCGGCCTCTGCAGCTCCTTCCTCTCGCATGACCACCCCACCTCTTTCTTTAGCAGTGCAGCCTGGGACCTTTCCCAGCCTGCACTGCCCAGGAAGCACATTGGTCTGGGGTGCCAGACCAATGTGTGAGCACAGAGCATTTTCGGCTTGAAGCCGAAAATGAAAAATCCATGTGCGCTCTGCATCCAGCCCTTGAGCATCATGTAAATGTGAGTGTGTCATGCAGACCACTCCTCACATTTACGCAACGCTCAAGGGGCCTTTTGCTTAAGAAATGCCATGTGAAAAGGGCTCATGACCCTGGAGACCAGGGCTCCATTCCCCACTCAGCCATGGAAACTCACTTGGTGATCTTGGGTGCATCACATAGTCTCAGCCCCAGAAAACTCTGTGATAGGTTCACCTTAGGATTGCAATGAGTTGGAAAAGAGCTGAAGACTCGCAACAACAATAATTGCAAAGTTTATTCTAGAGTAAAGCTGTATTTTAAAAAAAGCACCTGATATAACACTATGTGATAGAAATTTGGAAGGTATCAATTTAAAAACAAGTAGACCACGAAAAGGACAACTGCTATTTCATTCCTGATAATATACAGAATCACACATTTAAAAAGTGTTTAATTTCAGTGGTTATTGCACAATTCAGTTTTAACACATTACTTAGTTGTCAAAATATGTACTGGAGTTATACCACTGAAGTAACTGCTTTTAAACTTTAGAATTAAGACTGCTGGTTGGTTAGTCTGGGGGAAATATATTTAGGAAAGTAGCATATCAAGCCCCCAATCAAAAGAAGGCTCAGTGTTACTAAAGACTTGTCCTGGTTATTTCATGTCCTGCTTCGTGAAAGAGAGACATTTGATTAGAGATGGTAAAAGCACATTAAAATAATTTACTTGACTGTGGGGCCAGCATATGCTTGCTAAATATATTACCTTTTAAACTGATTTGTCCAGTCGAATTTTAAATGCATTAAGTGATTTCTTGAAAAGATATTACAGTCTTAAAAATCTAATTTATTTCAGATTCATTAGATTTACAGGAGAAAAGTTAGCTGTCTGAAGCTCAAACCAGTTAAGACTGATGGTAAGTTGAGTGATGTGTCCAGAAGATGTAGCAAAAATTACATCTTTTCCTTTAATTCAATATATGAAACTGAAATTTATAAATAGAATTTGTTATCTAAAGCACTATTGGACTGTAGCTCCTTGCATTGGTCAAGATGTTGCTTTTTCTTTTTCTTTTAAAAAACAAGTTATTTTCATATCTAGTTTGACATACTTTCATTGAGAAGAAATGGTTATTGCCATTGTTGTTAACATCAAGGCTCAGAGGAAACTAGCCATAAATAATTTCAATTAAATTCCTTTCCCAATAATAAAGAAAAATGCATTGCTGTCGTTGTTTATGTTGTTATCAGAAGAATGAGGGATAACTTTACTCTTTTTCAGTGCAGTTTTAACTTTTAATTATTTTTTTACATATAGGGTTGAGGCCTTATTAAATGGTAGAGGAGCAAATGATATGATTGAATTGCTGGGTCATCCTGCTGCTTTGAGATGCTTTTAGTATCTAAAAATAACTAATCTAGCAGCTTTTGACAAATGAGAAAGCAAAATGCTACTTTATAAATTGTAACATAACTGTAACTAGTTTGAGAGGACCTTGGATTTATAATAGTTACTAATTACTTTTAAAAGTAACTTCCCAAAGCTCTGGTTAACATGATACTTGCTGGAAATCACAGTACAAACTATTTGAGCAATTAAGTATCTTAGTCAAAAAGTATACTAGTATCTCTTGAATTAAATGTTAAAATCTGAAGTATCAGGACAAGTTTTGAGTATAGAGACTTACTAGTTTCAAGACTTTGGTCCTTAATATCAGTGCATACATATCAAGGGGTGTGAGCAGGAAAGCAAATGACATTTAGCCATATATTTGTGGGAGTCAAGGATAAATGCATATTATGTGGATTGCTTCTTAATTCCTGAGTACAGGTACTTGCCTTTAGTCCTATACAAGACAATGATGCAGTGATCATATTAGATCACATGCAGCTCCTTGTCTCACTAATTACATTCCTAAGAGAAGGCACGCTTTTAAATGCCACTGAGCATAAATTTGGCCATGTGATAACTCTTTCATACACAAAGAAGTTAAAGAATTAATAACAGTTATAAAACTTTGCTCTGAACATATGTGTATGTTACTTTTTATGTGTACTATGAGAAATGCAATAAAAAGCAGATAATTGTAGGAGGGCAGGGATGCCACATCTTTCTCCTTGTCAAATGTGGGACATTATTTGAGAGTGTAAGCAGTCCCTATGCCACAAACTTGCTTCCCTTCCAGACAGCAGCCAGTGCTGGACCATCAATAGTTCACAACTGGTGCAAGGGATCCAGGCCCTCAACTTTTGGGTAGTGTTTGCCAGCTAGGGCTGGCTGCTGGAACTAAATTTTGGCTTGGCTTGGCTTGGCTTGACTTTGCATTCTCCTTCCAACAATTTCACAGATGAAAACTGAGAAGTATGTGGCCAACCAACACCAGTGTGGTCAAAATGGCAAAACTTACTAATGAGGAAGAACAGGTAGGCTACTCTGAGAGTTTGCAGCAGTTTGTTTTGCTGGAACCTACTAGGAAGAGCAAGATTCTAGCCTCTTGTCTCCTTTCCCCTCTACTGAGTTGAGTGCAAACTACTTTTGCACTTTGAACTCTGCACCAATTGAAGTAATCGGAGGAGAAAGGTGGAAAGTGGGAGGAAGAGAGGGAAACTGGGGCATTTCAAAAGGCAAAAGATTTATATGATCTGAAGAGAAACCAGAGTATAAATTGGGACATTTTAAAAGCAGCTGAAAAAGTGGGATGAAAGAATATTAATTGGGACAGTCCCTTCAAAATCAAAAAAAGATGGAGGGTATGTCTTTCTCACTCACCCTAATAACTTGTTAAGCAACTTGAACACATAAAAGAGCAACTTAAAAGGGTCCATCCGGTAGATGGGCGATTACCTTGCTCCTGGTCCCAGCCCAAGCTTCCTACTCCACAGAGTCTGCACACATGCATGTAAGTATGTGCCCATCACAAGCAATGTTTCTGCTATCCTTTCCTCTTTCTTTGTTGCCCTTTCACCTGTGCTTGGGCTCTGACAGAACCTTCCACCTTGAGAGGGAAACAGAGTAACAATCTGGGAAATCAAAAACAGATTACAACAGAAGGGAGGGAACACAGAGATGGAAGGGAGATGCTCCCAGTTTCTGGGCAGCAGATCTTGGGCAGCTGGAGGGAGAGAGCATGCAATTTGAGAGTTAGAGCAGAGAAAAATAGGGAGAAAGGAAGAAAATCATCCTGATGAACAAGTAGCTACTCAAGAGGTTGGAGAGTGAGGAAGGGGGCTGAAGAGAGCTATGAACAGAATCATCTAGCCTACTAATGGTTGTTTTCTCCCTAGTTTCTGCCCTACCTTTCCACACCACAATACCTGTCCAACAGGTAGAGCCAGTGGGTCCAGGACAAGAATATATAATTTTGCAGATTGTCTCTATTTTTCCCTTTGGAAGACAACAAGAGTTTTACAGATATATCCAGTAATTCAAAGCTTGATTCACCAAGGAAAAGCCTGATTCACCACTGCAAGGTCCTTTCTGCTTTGCAGCCAAAAGCAGATATGAAGCCAATTTAACCATCTGCTTAATGCCAAGTTTATGGTTGCTCTGTGGAACAGAAGAGCCACAAAGCCACTGGAATAAGCCGGCAATGCTGACCAATAATAATGGATGATTTTTAAAAAATGAGGTTCATTTGAAGTGTATAATTTGAAACGTATTTTGTTTTGAAATTTTATCAGCAAGTAAACAGAGGGAGGACTCATTGTGTTCAGACAATGAAATGAGACTAAATGGTTCCTTCTGAAAAAATAATGACCAGTGTTTCTTTCCCATCCCATTTGCCAAAGTAGCCAGAGTGAGCAGCAGCTGACAGAGAACATCTTTTTCTTAAAACTGAAGCCAGAGCAAATTTACTGGCATAGGTCAAGCGCAGAACCAACTTGACACCTAATTGTAATATTATAATCAATGCTTGTGATGGGGATAGGGCCATTTTGGACCACAGCTTCCAGAATCCCCCAGCTTGGCTGAGGGATTTTGAGAGATATTGTCTAAAAATGACTTATCCAAGTTCTTACTTTTTTTTTGCAACATAGGTACTTTGCAATATGGGTATTTCAGATGATATAAATATGAAAGCATACACACAAAACTGGGTGTTCTTCAAAATATAATTGTATCCCTTATTGAAAAAAAAAAGTTTTGTTCTAATTCTTAGTCAGCTAATGGGAATAGCATTGTGGGGCTCAGGTATTAGAAACATGTCACAAAGGGCTATGTCAGACCTGTAAAGCCAAGCTCTTTTTTCTCTGGGCTGCCAGGCAGAGATGGCTCAAACTCTTCTGGCCAGAAGTACAGTGTTCCCTTTCCTTACATGGTACCCTGTCTCTAAAACTACTAAATAGGTGTCAGGGTGAGGGACTGGGAGAAAGAACACCTGCAGCTTACGATATGGAAAGTCATTGTATTAGCAGCAGAAAACAGCAAAAACTTGGGACCCTGCTGAAATTTAAGGAAGAAAGTGCAGAAGTGAGATTACAGTTGACTATTAAGGAAAGAAAATGACCACAGATGATTAAAAGTAGATAATGAAAACAAATTAAAATTAGATGGTGAAGACATTGAAGTAGTAGGTAGGTAGATAGATAGATAGATAGATAGATAGATAGATAGATAGATAGAGATAGAGATATAGATATATAGGCTCTGTCATAAATGAAAATGGAGACTGTAGTCAAGAAATCAGAAGATGATGATTTTGAAGGGCCACTATGAAGGAACCAGAGAAGAGCTTTAAGTGCAAAAATTTGCAAGTTCATGGACAAGAGCTGCTACCAGGCAAAGAAACATAAGACACATGGATGTGGACAGAAAAAGGCCACAATTTTATTTGGTAACAGCTGTTACAGGGTTGGCTTGTGGATGGGTCCTGATCCAGGCATCAGCCAACCCGCCTGTTGACTGATGAACCCCTGCCAGAAGCACATTGGTGGCAGGTGCCAGAACCACCCAGTCACCCAAGGTGTGTGTGTGTGTGCACATTCTGAGCTGTGCACCCCTGTCCCCCCCATCCACCACAAGGGGATGGAAGTAAAAGGGGTTCTGCATGGCATTGAAATGTCTTCTCCAACTGCTGGGTATCTTTATACAATCTACTTCCTCTCCTGACTTCTGAAATTTCAACCAACATTGTTCACACCCTTTAAAGTACAATTTAACAGCCAGTAGGCCTAGAAGCCTGCATTATAAAATGTTGGACTTCTCAAAAGCTGATTTCTGATATAAATCAACTATTCCCTCAGAATAATGGCATACATTTAGACATTAAATCATAGAATCATGGCATTATAGAGCTAGGGGGCCCAAAGACCAACTGTCTGCCATGTAGGAATCTAGAGCCAAACCATCTCTGTGATACGGATGAGCACTCCATTATTACTATAGCCTCTTAAAGAGCTCTATATAGGGAATGAGTTAAAAATCTTCTCCAAAATATTCTAGCTACATGATGATTTACTATGATTTTATCATGAGTTATTGTGGTGCAATAGTTTGAGTGTTGGATGAAGATACTGGGAGATCTCAGTTCAAATCACAGCCAAGGAAACCTACTGAGTGACTTTAGAAAAGTCATACTCTCTCAGTCTTGAAGCAAAGCAATGGAAGATCAACTATGATATTTTCCAAGAATATCCCAATATAGGGTTGCTTTAGGATCGCCATAGGATGGAAACATCTCAAAAGTACATGACAGCAATAAAAAATAGTTTGATTCATTTTTTCAAAGTGACAGAAATAATTCAATCCTAAGTATCAATATTTAGTTACAAAGAAAACACATACTATTTAAGATTTAAAAAAAAACCCAGTAAAAATTCATCTTGATAACAGTCCTGAGCATTAAAAATAAATTAAGAGGGATTAAATGTAAAGATCCAAAGACACTCCACTCAGTAGAAAAAAGTAGGGCAATTTTCACAATCATATTGTTAATAATAATGATGCATCTACTGTAATAGAGCATGTCTGGTCTATTGGCTAGTGGAAAATTGCTTGTTAATCACATGTGAATTACTGAGTTTTTGAGTCAGCAGAACCATTCATTAGTCCATGGAGGGAAAAAAAAATCTGCTACAAATAACTAAATGTAGTTTCTACCAATAATAATCCCTTTAGATCTCTCGTGTGGAGTGGTTAATGACTAAGTTGCTAAAGTATTAGAGGCTTTCAACGTCATGATGCTCCATTAGCTGTCAAATTGGCCATCAGCTGTGGGCAATAGTTGCGGGTATCATAATTGTTGGTTAACACTTAATGCTTTTTCTAGAGTATCATCATTGCCAAGAAGTATGGCATCAAAAATCACAGAATTGGATAGCCAAGTAACTGTTCCAGGGAGGGTGGAGAAATCAGCATGTGAATGCCTTGGACTCTATTCTTTACTGTGGTCTTGAATAAGATTATTTATACACTCAAACCCCAATGTATTCTTTGCTTAATTTCTTTGCAGGATAGACATAGGTGAATGAAAAATTGGTATCAGTGTTGATACTAGTTTTAAATAAATCTCACCTACATTTGAATGAGAACCAGTGTGGTGTAATAGTTTGCATGCTAGGATTCCAGAAGACCAGGGTTCACATGCTCAGTCATGGAAACCCAGTGGGTGACCTTGGACAAATCACATTCTCTCTGCCTTCTTAGAGGAATGCAATGGCAAACCGCCTCTGAATAAATCTTGCCATGGCAACCCTATAATTGGGTTGCTATAAATTGGAGTCAACTTGAAGAAACTAAACAACATCACTTTTGAGTATTTTCTTTGTTTTTTCCCTAAGAGCTGAGGGTCAATGCTAAGACAATGTTATAGATATACAAAATAATCTGTATATGTAATGAAGATTGACCTTCTGTCTTATCCTGTGAAAAGAAGCAAGTAATCTGTTATATAGATCAGGATGCATGCGGTATATGAGTAATGTTTTGATAGAACTGGCCATTCTGAGATTGGGGCCCTTAACAATGTACCAAATCTTTAGCTTGGAAGATTGTACACTAAATACATCTAGCCTTCATTCCACTGACTTCTCCCATGCTTGTCATGATTTTCACCTGAAAATAGGGCAAACGAAAAGGTTGCCACTACCACATTAGTGAGTACGGTATCAGCAGCTCTGTTGTGTAAAAAAAAGTTCCCCCAAAGAATTTCAGGACTAGACATATGACTTAAATCTAATTATTTGCCACAAAAAGAGTAGACTTACTGAATCTAGGTGATGGGGTGACCTGGGAATGATGGAACTTGGAGTGATGACATGAGAGTTAAAATCTTGAAAAATAAGAGTCTTGTTCATTTTACAAGGCACCAAAAGCCTGAAGCTGAATGTCTTTTTTTGCCTTGATTTGTAACTTCCTGACACGAGAAAGCAAATCCCAATAGGGAGTAGCAGGCTAGCTGCGAGAATGGAATGTGACATATAGATAACAACAGAAGGGCATTTATCAGGTGTGGAAGAAGAACATAAATAGCCCCCAGGTTGAAAGGAAAGTAACAAGTTAGTGCTAATTGTTCTAAACTTATTATGGGATGGCGTACATGACAAGAAAAATACATATGCTCCAAGACACCTGATTCCCCCTTAATGATGTAGCTGTGATGTAATTTTAAAAAATTGGTAGTTTAAATGAAGAAATGTGTAAGTTATCTGTTAACTCTTTTGTTTGATGTGTCTGTTTTGTGGAACTTTCTCTGGGTACCTCTTTGCTTGAGCAAATAAAGTAGTTCATATCTCCCTCCATTATTGGCTGGTATATACCAGGGAAAATGACCCCCCCCCCCTTTTTTTTTTGGTAACATAGGGAACTCTCGTAAGGGTTGACTTACTAAGTTCCCACTGATTCTGGAGCTAATATGCGATTCTGCTCTTTGAGATATTCAAGCTTATAAGAAGCAATGTATTTTAAAATGTTTTCTTGTGGTTAGGCCTAGCGCAGAGTTTGAGAACCTCCAGCTTTCAGCCCTGCAGTTCTGTCCCTGATTTCATGCAGCACTCTTTAATTTCAAAATTCCTCTGCCAGTGATCAGCCCATCACTCTGACAAGAGCGATCTGTCCTTGGCCCAGGAGTCTGTTAGTTGGAGAGGAAGAGGCAGAGAGTGGTGGCAGAATGCCACAAGGCCTTATGCTCTGCACCGAACCACCCCTACCGCTGAACAGTGTGTGCGATCAGGACACTCATCGGAAAGCCTGCAAAAGGAAGATCCCAGTCTTATATTTCAGAAGAAATTCTGTAAAACATAAGTATAGAACAACATTTTCTCTACAAAGTTGCAGGTGGTCAAAAGTGGCTGAAACTTGAACAACATTTGTCTGATAGCACCTCTTTCTGGTATCACTTGGGCCCTTTCCCCATCTTACTTTTTACTGGTGCTGGGCTGCTCGGCTCGCACAAGAAGGCTTGGGAGGAATGCTCCCGCTTCCCTGCTGCTCGGCCTCCGCAGCGCCTTCCTCTTGCATGACCGCCCTGCCTCTTCCTTTCACAGTGAAACCTGGGACCTTTCCCAGCCTGCACTGCCCAGGAAGCGCCACTGGCCCGGCTCCTGACACACCGCACGCCAGGTAAGTGCACGTGGGGCGCCGGACCAACGTGTGAGCGTGGAGCATTTTTGGCGTGAAGCCAAAAATGAAAAAATACGTGTGCGCTCTGCACCCGGCCCTTGAACGTTGCGTAAATGTGAGTGTGTCATGCAGACCGCTCCTCACATTTATGCGAGGCTCAAGGGGCCCTTTTGCTTAAGTAATGCCGTGTGAAAAGGGCCTTAGAAAGGAAGGGATCCACCAGTAGGGATCATCTCTCTCACTTTAGTGTCTAAATCCTGTTGTTAATGCAGATTAGATTAGACCCTTTGAATCAATGGGATTTACATATGTATTGACTCGCCATTCAACAAGAGATTGAATGGGTCTACCCTAGTTGGAAGTAGCAAAAAAGATTCCAGCCCAGATCTGTCACAAAGAAAGAGAAAAATGAGTGGCAAAGAGTAAGAAAGTGGGGTAAGAGGTGTTCTTTAGGAGGACAGACCATGTGAAACATAAAAAGATGGTGTTAGCTCCTCTTGAACTTCCTTTATAATTACAGCAAATGTCAACTAACATTTGTGCTCTCCTACAGTTTATGTTTCTGCTATACTTTCATGCAAAAGGGAAATTCATAAAAGGATATGTGCAGTCTGAAGAATCAGTGATAGCTTTTTCATTCGTTCTGTGCAGGTTCTCTTTTAGATGATACCGAGGAAGCATTCGCTTTCTAGAACTTGCTATAACATCTAAAATTAAGCTTTGCTTAATTCTTTTACTAATAAAGAACTTGATCATAACAGGCTCAGCAGCCGCCGCCTGCTCAATACTACTGAAAATAAAGCTAAACATGAAAAGGCCCAATTCTTTCATCACTTGAAGTGCCCCAGAACTTTCCACACTTTCCTCAAGTGGGATATATATAAATATGACTCTGAAGAGTTGTCGTTTCCTTGAGATAGTAATACCCCACAGGATTAGGGGCAAGAGGTGAAAAATGTATTATTTGAAAAGGGAAAGAGAGGTGATTGTTTTATTTTGCATACAATCTGAATTATTTAATTATTCTTATCACTTCACAAGCAGGGCCTCAAGAAATTATTGCATATTATGCAAATTCCACAGTAAATGTCTCAAAGTTCCCTCATTATTGAAAGTGGCACTAAATAATGTTGCTCTGAACTATCAAGCCAGAATTTTGTTATCATGTAGGAAGTGTTGTCACAATAGTGATTTATAATGTCATTAAGTTTGAGATAATACTACAAGAAACTGTAGTGGTTAGTGGGAAATGTACTGTCTCTGTGTTATCAGCTCTGTTGTGATGCTTTCCATTTTGGCATCACAAAGGCCTTTTACAATCAATAATCGGTGAAGCTGGCATTCATTATGGCATTGTCATATTCTCTGTAGTTTTATAAATAGTAAACAGATTTACCACTCACCTACTCTGCTTCTCCAAAGATCATTGATTAGTCTAATTTTTAAAAAATATGGTATTCGAAGAACAACATACAGAAGTTCATGTAAGTCAGCTGTGGCCTTACCACAACCACATGAAATATTATTTTGTGTTGGCACTTTAAAAATATCAGTCAAATACATATTTGTTGGAAAACATGTCCTTTTTTTCAGTGGATATTTCTGCCTTCTCTGTACTAGCAATACATATTCAGGCTAATTATCAATAAAAGGAGATATAATTCCCCTTCCTCTCCACTATTGTGCACAATGTTGTTTGCATGTGACTCAACTGCTCATCAAGTTCCCCATTCAAAAGCACATTATATTATATAATGAAGATTATAATAATAATAATTGAGTGTTAAATGTCCACAGTGGCTCCTCTACTTTTACAAGGGTTCAGAGTGCAGAACCCTTGTGAAAGTGGAAAAGCCATGAGTAAAGCTGTGAGTAAAGCCATGAACTCCCTCCCATTCCCTTCTGGGGCTTCCCCCTCCCATTCCCTTGCCATTTGTGCACTGGGGCCAGAGCCAAGGGAATGGGAGGGAGGAGCTCTGGAGACAAGAAGGAAGGCTCATGCGAGCCTTCTCCTCGTTCCTTTTCCTATTGCTTCAGTGTGAGTTCTCAGTGTGCCAGGGCCAGAAGCAAGGGAATGAGGGTGGGAGCTCCGGAGGGGAGAAGGAAGATACATGCATGTCTCCCCATCATTTCTTTGCCTTTGCTGGGCATTTGCCTTCCTTCTCCACACCTGGCAAAATGCAAGGGAAAGGGAGGAGGAGAATGGAGCAGGAAGACACTGCGGACCTCACAAATTATCAAATTCGTGAACGTCGAACCTGAAAATGTGGAGGGAGGACTGTATTGTCATCTGCAGTTCATTTAATTTCATATCAGCTTGTTTACCAAGTAGCTGCTTTGTTCATAGATCTATCTTAAATATTCTCAGCCCATGGAGCAGAAGTCATGCAGGAAAGGGTTAATTTCAGTCACTGCCCAAGCAAGGCAGGGGATCAGATGTTGTTTTATTTTAAAAATGGTCTTTATTAATTTGAAATTAAAATATATTGACATACAATGACACAAAATAGAAAATACAAACTACATAAAATGCAGGTGTATAAAAGAAAAAGAAGAAAGGAAGAAGAAATAGGAAGAAGAGAAAGAGAAAGAACAGAGCTAAAAAAAGTTTAAAGGGTTAAAAAAACATACAAACCTAGACATTCGCTATTCTCTCCTAAGAAACATTTAAAAAAAAAACCACTTCCCAATTTACTTTGATTGCTGGTTCTAAATATCAGTTATCACCTTTTCCACGTATTCTCCTTTCCAACCTAAATCTATCTAATTTTACATATCAAATCCAATAGTTATTAAGTCTCCATTAATACTCTTTACATAGTCTGTGAAGGGTTTCCAAGTTTTTGAACAAGATTCAATTGAGTTTCCTTTTACTAAAGCAGTAAGTTTATCCATTTCTGCTAATTCCAAACGTTTATTTAACCATTCCTACGATTTTGGAATTTTCTTACTTTTCCAATATTTTGCTCAATAAGTTTCTATGCTGTCTTTCCATTAAATTATCCTTTATGTATCATATTTAAAAGGAGTAATTCTGGTCTAAATATCATTTTTTCTTTTAATATGTTCTGTATATAATTATAAATCTGTTTCCAATATTTTTTCACTTTTTTACATTGCCACCACATATGGAATAAAGTACCTTCATGGTTTTTGCATTTCCAACACCTCTTATTTATATATCTTAGCCAACTTACTAGAGGTCATTTTATAAAAAAATTTCTCTAAGATCATTACATTGCGTAAATTTCAGTCCTTTTCCCCAAACATCCTCCCATTGTTCTAATTCTATATTATATCCTAGACATTGGGCCCAATATATCATACTTTCCTTTATTTGTTCTTCTTCTATGTTCATTCTTAGTAGTAATTTATACATTTTTGAGATTAAATGGGAATCTTCTGAACATAATAATGTTTCAAATTCATTTTTAATATTTTCAAAGCCAATTTTTTTATTATCCTCTTTAAACCTCTCCTTCAGCTGATAATACGTTAACCATTGAATTTGACATCCCACCTGTTCTAAATTTTGTCTATCTTTGATAATCCATTTATCACCTTCTTTTCTTACTACATCATTATACCTTATCCCGCAATCTAAGCTACCCATTTCTCTTCCATAGAATGCCTCCTGTGGTGACAGCCACCCTGGAATTTTATTCCCAGTCTTTTCTTATATCTTTCCCATATTTTAAAAATTGTTCTTCTTACAATATGATTTTTAAATCCTGCATTTGCTTTAATTTTTCCATACCATAGGTAGGCATACCATTCAAATTTTAACTCGTGGCCCTCTGTGATAATGGGGCTTCCCATTATCTAGACTTAGCTAAAAGGGAGATACTTCCCTCTTAAGGTAAACCAAGGGTTAATGAGGTCTTGGGATTAGATTACATTTTAGGTGGGTCAGCATCATAGGTCACAGGGTGAGAACTGACCAACCACAAAGGAAGAGGTGGGCATCTTGGAGATGCTTCGAGATGCTTCCAGGGAGGAAATATAAAACTTCTAGGAGGCCATGTGGCCAAGAGAAGAACAAAAAGAGAACAAGGGGATACATCCAAGAGATGAGATCTGTGCCAGTCGTAGGCAGGTAGGCATGCCTTGCCTCCTGGCTCTCTCTTCTCTTTTAGAACATCTAAGCTTCTGAACATCTGTGAGTACTAGAATAAAGTAGTTAGCTGCGTTAGGGCTGCTTATTATTTTGGAGACTGGCTGATCTAAAGAATATATCTCTGCTTTTATATCTGTTTTTGTAACTACTTGTAACTTAAGCGTACCTGGGAGGGGGGAGCCTCTCAAGTGTGATATTGTCTTGTTTATTTGCATGCCTTGATTAAATACTTTCTGTAAAACCTCTGTTTCTCTCCATTCCCACGCCAGTCTTTGGCACACGCTAGATAAGACTTCTCTCACTCAGAAGGAGGGAAGAAAGGTCCTTAAACAAGGATTGATAATCCACTGAACAGGCTCCCACTGTACTGTTCAGTTGATTCATAATTCAGCGGGTGTTGGCAGCAAGAATTAATAACGTTGGGAAATTGCCAGCCCTTTTCAAGGATGAGAGTCAAGCTTGAGAGGCTGGCCAGAACCCACTATGACGCTGGAAGTCCCATTCCAGTATGACACCCTCTAACTCTAATAATCTCTTATTCTCTAATGTTATCCACTTTCTAAGCCATACGAAACACGAGGCTTCAAAATAAATTCTAAGATCTGGGACACCTAATCCTTCTCGCTCCTTTGTATCTGTCAATACTTTCCATTTTACTCTAGGTTTTCTTCCAGCCCATAAAAACTGTGAGATTTCTTTATGCCAATTTGAAAAGGGGGATTTTGAAAAGATAATTGGGATTGTCTGGAAGAGGTACATCATTTTAAGTAAAATCATCATTTTATATATTGATATTCTTCTAAGTAGTGAAAGGTTAAGATTTTGCCAGTTCCCAAGACCTTTTTTTTATCCTCTCCCATACTTTAACATAATTATTCTCATATAATTATTGATTCTTCCCTGTTAAAACTACACCTAAATGTTTAATTCTTTTAACTATTTCAAAACTTGATTTATTATATATTTCTCTTTCCTCTTCCTTATTCATATTTTTAGTTAGGACTTTTGTTTTATCTACATTAATTTTAAAACCAGAAACCTTACCAAATTCCTCAATATCTCACATCAAAGGTCCTATACTACTAATTGGATCTCTTCATATAAGAACTATATCATCAGCAAATGCTTCCCCCCCTTTTATTTTTATTTTGTTTTGTTTTATTTTATTTTATTTTATTTTATTTTATTTTATTAAAAACTCCAAAGGACAATACAAAGTAAAACATGGTATAGAGACAATACAAAGTAGAAAAAGGGTACAACAAGAATCACTACCATGGAGTGCTCAACCAGAGTTCTGAACCGCATGGTTAGAGCTCCAGTGTAAGTAGGGTGTGTCATTCATAAAATCAACAAAAGAGTGCCATATTTTTTCAAAGTTGTCCTGTGTGGTGCAACCTTTTGTAAACCTTCCATTATCCACCAGCTTTTCCAGCAGCCATGTATCTTAGATTCTTCCCTACCATCTGTTGACAGAGAAATTACCTACTTTTCAGTTGAAGACAATTTCCAATCTAGTGTTTATAAGAAAGAAATTAATCAGATCCTTGTGGTTCAGTTGTTTACATTGTGAGTCATATATTGAAAACAGCTGGAGGGTAGGACAAGCAATTACTGTTTGCTTTGTAACCATACTAACATTTTTCAAAACCTCCGACCAAAATGGGCTGCAACAGGGCAGGATATCCACATATGACGGTAAGTACCCTTAGAACCACAGCCCCTCCAACAATTAAATGATGCTGTTTTCATGATGTAACTCAGTTGAACAGTTGTAAGGCTATACCATGCTGACTCTCTTATGTGTTGACTCACCATTCAACAACTCAAGATGGGACTGTGATAATGGGGCTTCCCATTATCTAGACTTAGCTGAAGAGGGATACTTCCCTCTTCAGGTAAACCAAGGGTTAATGGGGTGTTGGGGTTAAGTTACACTTTTTATTGTAGGTCAGCCTCACAGGTCATGGGGAGAGAATTCTGCAATCAAGGGGGAAAAGGTGAGAATCTTTGAGATGCTTTGATGGAGAAGTTACAAAAATCCTTGAGAGACCATGCAGTAGAAAGACAACAAAGAAACATCCTGGAGATGAAATCTATGCCAGTAGTAGGCTGCAGGCCCTAGGCCTCGCCTCCTGGCCTCACTCTTCTCTTAGACCATCTAAGCCTGTTTGACACCTGTGATTCCCAATGTAATTAGCTAGAATATTAAGTAGTTAGTCATGCTAGGTCTTTTATCATTTTGGAAGTTTGGCTGATCTGGAGAAAGTACCTGTTTTTTATAACTACTTGTAACTTAAGCGTACCTGAGAGGGAGAGAGCATCTCACAAGTATTATGTTCTTGTTTATTGCATGCCTTAAAATAAATACTTGTCTGTAAAACCTCTGTTTCCTCTCCATTCCCCATGCCATCTTTCGGCACATGCTTAGCTAGGATTTCTCTCAATCAGAAGGGGGAGGTGAGGGAAGAAAGGAAAGGACTTTAAGCATAGAGATTGGTAATCCACTGAGCAGAGTCCTACTGTACTGTTCAGTTAATTCAGAATTCAGTGGGTGGTGGCAGTGTGAAGAATTAATAAACGCTGGGGAATTTCCTGCTCCTATTCAAGAGCAGAAGTCAGTCTTGGGGGGGGGCTGGAAGTTAGACCAGTAACCAACAGAATTCTAGGCATATATGAGTTTCTGCTCCAGTGCAAAAAGTAAACATTTGTCATGGCAGAAAACCATTCTAAACATGGGTAATTTTGAGAATGGCACATTGAAAACTTAATGTGAAGGTCAATTCTAGACAAGGAGAAGAAGCTATCCAAGAAAGGGTTAATTCCAGCCACTGTTTAGGTGAGATAAGCAATACCTTGTTTTAGAAAGGTGTTTTCCTCTTAGATCTCTAGCACAGTTAGAAACACTCAGATGTGACTTACTAGCCTAACATGGTTTTAAGGGCTGGAAACACCTTTAACCTTTGTTTTTATCTTCCCCACATTCCATCTCTCACACAGAAAAAACACTGCAGCTGGTAAAAAAGAAAGATGCAATGAGGAGGGGAAAACACAGCAGGAAGGAATGAGGGGGGAGAGAAATGCAATAATAAAGGCTTTTTTTAAAATAAAGAAAAGACACAACAATAGAGAGAAGGGAAAGGGTTAAGAAAATTGAGCCAAAGTAAAATTGAGAAGCTAGTTTATGACCTTTCCTAGGCAAGGCAAGGAAAAAAGAACTGAGGAGGAGCTAGGGATCCAATAGCAAAATAGCTTTCTATTTCTGTGAAAATTGATGTCTGATGGAGGACTTTAATGGGGTGGTGGACCCACAATTAGATTATCTATGAAAACAATTAAAAAGAATGAAGGAAAACTGGTGAAAGAATTTTTTGAATTGATAGAAGAATTGCAATTAGTTAATACTTGGAGAGTTAAAGAAGAAAATAAAAAGGAATTAACATTCTTCTCTAAAATACATAACTTATTTTCCAGAATTGTTATGATTTGGGTCTCTAATACTATAGGGGGAATGTAAGGAAAGTAGAAATACTACCTAAAACAATATCTGATCATAATCCAGTGCATCTGATTTTTTTTTTTAAAAAGGGCTTATAGATGGAGATTAAATGAGTTGCTATTATATACGGATGAATTTGTCAAACAATGTAAAAAATGATCATAGAATATTTTAATTTAAATTAAGATGAGGGGGTAGATAATATGGTAGTGTGGGTAGATAATATGGTAGTGTGGGTAAAGGGAAATATTTATAAAATTAAATACAGAATGGAAAAGGAAAAGACAGGAGAATTTAAATAAGTTGTTAGAAATTAAAAGGAAATCATTGGAAACACATTTATTAATAAAATTCAGAGTCGTTTAAAATGTTGCAAAAACAAATTACAAAGATAATGGTAGATGAGATGAAGAAGAAATTGGACTATATAAAACAGCAGAACTTTGGACAAGCAAATAAGCCAGGGAGATGGTTATCGTATAGGTTAAGAAAGGAAAAAAAAATAGGAGAATGATTATAAAACTAAAGCAGGGAGATAGATCAATTTCAGATGAAAAATAATTAAATAAGGTATTTCATAATTATTTTCAAACACTATGTAAAACACAGGAGATATCAGAAGAACAAATAAATAATTATATTAAGAAATGTTATTCCAGAATTTACAGAGGTACAAAGAGAAAAATTAAATAAAGAAATATCAATGAATGAAATTAGACAGGCAATTAAGAATTTGAAAAGAGGTAAGTCCCCTGGCCCCAATGGATTGACAGCAATATATTATAAAGTATTTTGTACTGAATTAGAAAGACCTCTCTGTAACATTATGAATGATATTCTGAAGACCCAGAGGGTACCTGAAAGTTGGAAAGAAACTAATATTATTCTGTTACCAAAAAAAAATAGGGATCCCTTAATAGTTAAAAATTATAGACCGATATCTTTACTAAGTGAGGATTATAAGATATTTACACTAATCCTAGCAAATAGATTGAAGGCTTGTTTGCAAGATTATATACAAAAGGATCCAAATGGATTTTTACCAAAGCATCAAATTAGGTATAATATAAGAACGATGTTAGATAAATTAGAATATTTGAATTACCACAATCAGATTAAAGGAGCATTGATTTTTTTGGATGCTGAGAAGGTCTTTGATAATGTAAATTGGAAAATTTAATTAAAATTATGGAACTGGTAGATTTAGGAAATAAATTTTTAAATGAGATTAGGGCAATATATTCATCTCAAAAAGCCAAAATAGCAATAAATGGGAATTTAACAAATAATATTAGCACTGAGAGAGGGACAAGACAAGAATGTCCATTATCCCCTTTACTTTTTATTCTTATACTTGAATGCCTAAATAGAACTATAAGGGGTAATAAAAATATAAAAGGGATAAAGATAAGGAAAGTGGAATTCAAATTAAAAGCATTTGCTGTTCACAATTCATGATTTATTTCACAATTCCAAACCAAAATCAAGAGATTAACTGATACAGATGTTATCCCCTGATCCCCCTACATGGTTCCCTTTGTATCAAATACTTAGTTTCATTACCAGATTGACCCACATGGGGGAACTTCCATGCAGCTTGTCTCTATTTGAAAATATATGTGTCTCAAAAGACCTCTCTCTGAAAGGGTTGGCATCAAAAATTAATAAATGGTAAATCGATGAGACCTATGGTCAAGGTCTCCTGAGTAAATCAGGATGGGAAGCTGAACTCGACATTCAGATATTGGATGCAAACTGGTTGAAAATTTGGACATCGCCCCCATATAAATCTTCCACAACCAAATTTAAAGAGTGTACCCTTAAATTGGTCTGAGCAGTGAACTATGATATTGATCTGTAGTGGGTGGAGCACTCAACTATGGCCTTTTTCTCACATGGGGGGCCCAAAACGGGACAGCGCACGCAGGGGCGGAGCTTACCTGCTAGCGTTTTGCTCCGCCCCTGCTCCGTCCCTGTGGGGAACGCAGTTCCGCCGCTTCACACGCCGCTGAATTTCGGCGCCGTTTGGCGGCGCCCAAAATGGTGGCCGGCGGCTTCCGGCGGCGCTCCACCAATCAGGGCAGCGCACCAGCCAGAAGCCTGCCCCCGGGCAGATCTGCAGAGATGCACTACCGCGTCTCTGCAGATTCTCACCGGGAGCTGCCACGGATTAGTGCGGGTGAGTTTGATAAAAAACTTTATTTAAAAAACTCGCAGTGCCACCCCTGCGGCTGGGCTAGAGCGGTTGGAGGTGTGGCGCCTCACTGTTTGCAACCGCGCTAGCTCATCTCGTGATGTGAACGACCTCTGTCTCCGGTCGTCGCACCGCGGGCTTTTACCCCCGTGTGAAAATGGCCACTGACTCTAGAGAACAGAATTTAAATCTCAGCCATAGAAACCCATTGGGTGACACAAGTCACAGTGTCTCAACCTCAGAAGATGGCAAAGGCAAATCCTCTCTGAATAAGTTGTGCCAAGAAAAAACCATTACAGGTTTGCCTTAGGGTTGCCATGAAGTGGCTTGAAGGAACACAACAATGAATCAACATAGAGGTAAATCCAATTGATTCACTGGCTCTATTTCAGTCATGATGAACAATAGCATTCAGGCCTATACTAACAATGTGCCTAATACCTATGGTAATTTATGTTACTTACATTCAGACCAAGAGTCATGATTGGGCAAGATGAGTCAGTTGGCTTAGGTAGCTGATGACAGTGAGCAGAGCACACACAGAGCTTTTTTTCTTGGAGTCCTAGGAACTCACTATGTGCTAGGTAAATTCCATTTTCCCCCTGCTGCCAGAGGGGCCTGGCTGAAGAAAGCAGCATGGGGATTTCTTGCACATCAAAAGAAATGATTCTTGTCTGAGAAGTCCTCAGCCTAACTGGACTGGTCAGAGAGAGCAGAGCTCTATTTTCAATCAGGCTGCCGAAGGGAGGAGCCAAGATGGCAACGAGGCAGCAGCTGCTGTAAAGAGCTCCTCTGAAGGTTTATCCCTTTGTTATCTTTTTGTTGCCTTTTTTTGCATAGTTTATTGTTTTGGAAGGGACAGAGGGAGTAGACACAGATAAGCAAACCAACCTCTTGACAAAACACAATTGACAACTTATTTGGGGAGCTTCACTCTCAGCCATATTTTCTCAGCCATACTTCAAGGACTTTGTAATTGACTATAAACGCTGTTGCTCTAGTGCCTGAGCTGAGCTCTAAGCTCCGGAGCCCTGTCTGCCATCTGAATTGAGAGCATTTACAATTAGCTAAATTGATTAACCGGTTTGTTTTGAGGACCTACAACCTTATCTTTCCTGGAAATTTTACGAGGGAGGCCTGCAAAAAAAACCCTGAAAGACGCCAGTAACAATCTTCAAATGGGAAATAAAAAACAAGCTAGATCAAGTCCTGGAGCAGCAAAACATGACAAGGCCTCTAAACAGCTGAAGATTGATGAGCTGCTTATCTGTGAGGAAACTGTGAGTAATTTAAATTCTAATACAAACATAGCATTTGCAGTTCCTACTGCCAACTGTTTTTCAGCCTTAGACACAGATAATGAGTCTGTATCGGAGCTCCGGGAAAAAATCTGGACAATAGTCTGGACTTTATCAGGTAGGGGTGTCCCCAGTAGTAATGGGAGATGAAGCAGTCCCCAAACACTCGTCTACTAATGGAAAGAAACAATATACCAAGAAAACCTACCCTCCAGACTTTATAACAAAACAGTGCCTTTTAACAGCTCTTTGTCATTTCTTTTAAAAATAGAATTAATTTTTAAAAAGATCTCCACTTGGTCAAGCACTCCTTCAATACCTTCATGCAGAGATTTGCAGCTCGGGAGGGGAGACCAATTCGGAACAATATAAGATAAAAAAAAAGAGGAAAACTCGGGGATAGGAAAACATTACAATGAATCACAGAGGCTGCTCAATAGCAGCGGTAGGGGCCCTTTGGGGGAAGGGGAAAGCTCAAAGTTTTTTGCAAGCAAATCAAATCATGCTACAGATTGCTTTTAATAGAATAAACAATGGTAAGGGGGGTCATTCAAAGCTACCAAACACTCCTTCAGTCAGCTGCTGCATATACCCTCACTTTTTATTTGGTTGCTGTAGAATGGTCCCCCGAACAAAACTAAGAATCATGGTCACTTTTGACAGCCCATAATTCCTTCCATGCTGTTGAAAATGAGGCCCTTTTTTGTCTAGCTTCGGAATAACACCAATGCGTGTCTTTTGAGATACAGTCATTACCCCCTTTTACCATCAAGCATAACAGGGGAAGTTAAGGAGGAAAGGAGTTCTGGCTGCCAGTACCCACAGAAACATCCTTTAACATGGTTCCACAGCTTGGTACAGTTAAAACATCTGGGGCCCAAAAAAAATATAGACCTAAGGGAATTAATTTCTAATGATGAAAAAAAAGATATGCCTGAGATGGAGGACTTAAGACCATTTTATTTAAAAACGACGAGAATGGGTAGCGAGAGGTTGTCCTTCACAATTGTGAAGAGACAGCTGGCGATCGAGGGGAATATCCCGGGAAAAAAACAGAGGAAAAAGGGATAAAAGAATTCCCTTGGGAAAGGGGATTGTGAAGGGGCTAAAGAGAGGGACATTGGACTAGTTTTGGGAAAAACGAAGGTGGTAAGAAGGAGAAAAGAAGGAGGAAAGGCTGGATGCTGGAGAAGATCGAAACATGAATGCCTTAGGGGTCCCCGGATAGTCACCATTCCCCCATAGGCTCTAAGGGGGCATAGCTTGCCGTTGCCTTTTTTTTATTATTATTAAGTTTGTTTGTGTCCCTTTCATAAATGGAAAGGAATCACAAAATTTAACATATAATTCTTCAAGGAAGGGAGTTTGGAATCTCTCTACAAAAAGGCGATTCCAGTTTGAGTGGAGTGAACAAGTAAACTAACCCTAGAAAAGCAGAGCGAGTCTTGGAGCTGCTAAGAGACAGAAGCTGAAGCTGAAGAGGAGAGTTAAGACTGTTTAAGATTTAAAAAAAAAAAAAAAAAAAAAAGGAGAGAGAGAGTGAGAGAGAAAATACCATATAACAATGGAACTTTATTAAGGGAAATAAGAGAACTTTACAAAAGGGGGAAAATTATATCAATCGGGAAAAAACAAAAAAATAGAGACTTTGTTTTCATAACAATCAGCTTGGAACTTATCAACATCTAGCTTTACAAGTTTTGAAAGACTGAGGTGTTGAGGCTTAAGCAGGAAGATTACTAAAAGGAAGGGAAATGGTTCAAAAAGCGTCGGATTAAGAAAGAACTGAGAAGGACTGGGGGCTGAGAGAAGGTAGAGACATTGGATATTAAAACTGAAAGACGGAAAAGAGAACTAAGAGTGGGTAAACGAAGACGGAAGAAGGAAAAAATAGAAAAGAGATCACCTTATAAGAAAAACAAGGACGACTGTGAAGGAAGAAGTGGAGAAGAGAAAAGGAGAAAAAAGACCGGTGGCAAGGGAACAAAATAGAGTAACTGTGTGTAGTATTTGATATATGTATTGATTTTGTATTGTTGGAATTGTGTTGTTAAAAAATAAGAAAGTGGGATGGTATAGATTGAAGACAGGTTGGTGTAAGTTTTTAAAATATTATTTTTTTGGGGGATTAAAAGTGGGCTTAAAGTGAAGATATTTAGAAGGCTGAAATATTGGAATTTTTAAAAGAGGAAGTAAGAAAGCATTCTAATACACTGTGGAAAAAAGGAGGGCAAACAGCTGTGTGAGTGAAAAGTGCTTCAAGGCTACAGGTAAGATAATACAGTAGACAAAGAGAAACAACAGATAGAGGATTTCAAGGTGAAATATATAAAAGGCTGAAGGTGAAAATTAAACACAAGTTAAGGAAAGAAAGAACAGGGTGACCTCTTGTGGTCAAAAGTAGTTACTACAAGGTATTAATAAATAAATAAATAAATAAATAAATAAAATTGAATAGGTTAGCCTAACTAAAGAGGGAATTTAGAGTGTAAAAAGAAGGATAATTTTAAAACATACACTCACACACACACTTACATATATATACATACAAAAAACAAATATATAGAATTAAAGTATAAAAAATATGGAAATAATATAAAAAAATTTAAATTAAAAAAATAAAACAAAAAAAAATAAAACAATAATAAAAAAAAAAAAAAGAAAAAGGGGAAAAAGAGGATCATAAGTTTCAAAAAAAAAAGAAAAATTAATTAAGAGCGAAAAAGGGGAAAAATAAATAAATAAGTAAATAAATAGAAAGGATGTAAAGGAAAGATAAAAGAGAAAAAGAGATTTCTTCTTTTTCTTCTTTTTCTTTGTTAATCTTCCTTTCAAATATATAAAAGAAAAAGGCAGGAAACTACATAGAAATATAGAAAAAAAAAAAAACAACGGGAATGGCACAGCAGGGGGAAGAAAAAAACTACATACAAACACAACTACAGACTATAACTAAAAGAAGACCCCATTAGAAATGCAGACAAGTAATAAAACCCCATATCAACTTTTATTAGCTGAAGTGAAGAAAATGAGAGAAGATGCAAACAGAGATGAAGGAATTATCTTCGGAAGTGAAGAAAGAAGTTAGAGAAGTGAGAAAGGATATGGAAAATTTGGGAAAGAAATTGGAATTAGTTATAAAGATTTGAAACAAATGAATGAAAAAAAAAAGGGGTAAAATAAGACTAAAAAGTTGGGAAAAAAAAAAAAACAAAAGTAGAAAAGAATGAAAAGAAAACAACATTATGGAATTTAAAAACCAGGGGAAATGCTTGAAGATAAGGGGATGGGGGGGAAAATAAGGGGGGGACCTATATGCTAAATTATCCCAGCATTAGCCCAATTCATCAATTGGCCGACAGAACAATTAGATATCGAAGTGGATAGGACTTCAGAATCAGTTCTCTAATTGCCAGAAAAAAAAAACTTCTACGCAACATCGTTGTATATTTTGTAAGAGAAAGGGTGAAGGACTTGATTATTCAACAAAGTTATAATAATTGCTTAATTCTGGATGGAGTGGAGTTGAAGATTTTCAAAGATGTGCCTTCACAAATATTGAAAAAAAAAGGGAAAAACTACATTTTTTAACTAAGTGCTGAAAAGGAGAGGAATTGTGTATAGATGGGGAAGATTTGAAGGAAAACACATATAAACAAAGAAGATACACATTGGATTCGGTTATGAAAGCTAAAGAATTTCTAAGAAGAAATAAGGAGGATTTGGAGAAAAAAAAGAGAAGAGAGGTAGAAAAAGAAAGTGATACGAGTGGAGAAAAGACAGAACAAAAAGAAAAAGGAATAAAAGGTCAAGTAACAAATAAAAAAGGGGGAAGCATCAAATATATCAGAAGATTCAGCTCAATCAGGAGAGGAAAATAATTTGGAACAAGAAGAAGAAAAGATAGACTTAGAACTAGAAGAGGGAATATTGGAGGAGTCAAGTAATACCTAAAGAAGAAATTTACAAGTAGAAATACAGAATCAATTAAGAAATCCTTGGAAGTTAGAGGACTCAATTATTTACCTAAAAGGAAATTTTTTTTCCATCTATTAAAAACAAAAATGTGGAATCATTTGTCTACAAAGACCCCATTAGAGATGGTGATTCAAAGCTATTAATAAATCCAAAATTAGGAATTTATTTAGGACAGTAAATAAAAAAAAAAGAGGGGTAGTAATATATGTAAATAAAAAATATAAAGCAGAAGAAGTTTTGAATGACGCTAATAAGATATGTAGGAATAGAGTTAAAAAAACTAAATAAAATTTTTTTTATATTAGGACTTTATGGGACTAGAAAATAAAGGAGAATTTTATAACAAAATATTACAAAAAATTTCAGGATTGGATTATCATGAAATAATAATGATCGGTGATTTTTAAAGGGGGAAAAATCCTCAAAGGATAGAACAAGAGAAGTGAAAAAAATAAAAAAAAAGGTAAATTACCTAAAGCGTTTTTTAATGATGGATATACTTTCATTGACAGATGTATGGAGAATGTTAAAAAAAAAAAACTACTGATTATACTTATTACTCCCAGTACCATAATTCTTGGGAAGAATCAAATGTTTTTAACATCTAAGACATTGATTTCGAAAGAAGGAAGATGGAAATAAGCCCAAGGAGTATCTCACCATAATCCAATAATATTAACACTGGAAGACAGAAGAAAAATTTACATGGAGATTAAAAGATAATTTATTAAAAAATGAAAAAAAAGTACAAAGAGCAAAATCTGGATTAGAAAATTATTTTAAGGATAATTTAGATAAAGGTACATCAATAAAAACAGTTTGGGAGGCCGGGAAAGCATTTATGAGAGGATTTTTCATTCAACAAGAGGCTTTTTGGAAAAAGGACAGAACTAGAAGAGAAAATAAAATTATAAATGAAATTCAAAAACTAGAAGAAGAACTTAAAGGGAAAAAACCCAAAAAAAGAATATATTAAGAAAGAAATTAAAATATTACAAAAACAATTGGATATAGAGATAACAGAGAAAAAAGCAAATAAAATAAAATTTACAAACAGAATTTTTTTTTTTAAAGCCAATAAACCAAATAAATGGTTGGTGTATAAGCTGAAAAAAAAGAGAGGAAAAAGGATTATTCAAGAAATAAAATAAGGGGGGGGCAAATTGATCAAAAAAAAAATTAAAGGAGCATTCGTAAATTATTATAAAGAACTTTATTCTGAAGAGGAGATGACACAAGAAAGGTTAGATAAAATGAAACAATATCTAAGAGACAGTGATATTCCAAATTTACAGAGGCACAAAGAAGTGTAGTGAATAAGCCAATAACCAAAGAAGAGATTATGGAAACCATAAAAAGATTAAAATTACACAAAGCCCCAGGCCCAGATGGTTTTATGGCTTTAAATAAAACATTTATGGAACAAATATCAGACCCATTATATAAATTAATTCAAGAATTGGAAAAAGAAGATATACCCCAAACTTGGAGAGAAGCGAATATTACCCTGCTACCTAAAGAAGGGAGAGATTGTCTGGAAATGAAAAACTATAGACCAATATCTTTATTAAATGTAGATTATAAAATTTTGAATATTAGGGGAAAAAAAAAAAATTTTCAAGAATGGAACAAGGATCAAACGGATTTATTCCAAGAGGCAACTTAAAAATAAAACTAGAATTATAATAAATATATTAAGTACTTCCATAAACATAATAGAAAAAATTGGGTTTAAATTTTTTTAGATGGGAAAAGGCATTTGACAATGTTAATTGGATTTTTTTGAAAGAAAAATTTTAAAAAATAAACATAGGAAATAATTTTATAAACTGGATTATCTAATATATAAGAATCAAAAAGCACATATAATAATAAACGGGAAGAAGGAAGCTATATCTATAAGAAAGAACAAAGCAAGGGGGCCCATTGTCGCCCTTGTTATTTATAATGGTATTAGAGATTTTAAATAGAAAAATTCGAGAAGAGAAACGAATTGAGGGATTAAAATTAGAAATAAAAATACAAAATTAGAGCTTTTGCTGATGATTTGGCTATAACATTGGAGGAGCCCTTACAAGAAGTTATACTCCAAATGATGTTTTATATCAATATGGAGAAATATCTGGATTTAAAATCAATGATGATAAGACGTACATAATAACTAAAAATATGTCAAAGACAGAAGAACAAGAATTAGAGAAGAAAACTAATTTTAGTATAATAAAAAAGGCAAGATATCTTGGAATAGTTATTTCGAACAATAATAGAGAATGAGAAGTTGTTCTGGGACGTCATTTCTTTCGGTATGCATACAGTTAGGCCAGTAATTGTTGGACATATTGCATCATCTCAGTGATTTAACCACTATAATAGGCTTTATGGAGCAACATCCTCAGGTTGCCAAAACACCCTGGTTACTAAATTCGACGAACTACCATGTTGGCCACCAGTATCAGCAGCCGAGATAAAGGAACTGATTGCATCACTCGCCCTGAACAAGGCCCCGGGAGAAAATATGATGCCCCCAGAAATATTCAAACACTTCTCAGAGTGGTGGGCGCCAATACTGGCTAAGGTATTTACACAAATTAACAGTACAGGCAGGATGCCAGAAGGTTGGAAACAGAGTATAGTTGTCCCCATTTATAAGAAGGGTGACAAGCAAGACCCTAGCAACTATTGACCAATTAGTCTTTTGGACATTGACTCCAAGTTATACAGCAAACATCTGTTAAATAAATTAGAAGATTGGGAATCTACTAATCACATCATTTATCCCGAGCAGGCTGGCTTTAGGAGAGGACAGAGTACCATCGACCACTGCCTGACTCTCTATTTCTTAGCCCAACAAGGAATTCTGGGCCCAACCAAACACCTATTTGCTGCCTTTGTTGACTTAGCAGCAGCTTTTGATTCAATTGATAGAAACTCGCTGTGGCATAAACTGACTACCATCAATATAGACAACCGCCTACTGCTGCTTATTAAAGAACTTTATTCTAATACATCAGCCAGAATAAGAGTGGGCATCTCTGGCTCACTAACTGACCTGATTCCCACCAATAGGGAAGTCAAACAGGGCTGTTTATTGGCACCAGCACTTTTCAACTTATACCTGAATGATATAATCCCAGAATTATCTGGATCAGAATTTTTCCCGCCCTCTTTAGGGTCAAAGAAGGTTTCTGTCCTTCTATATGCTGATAATATGGTTTTAATTTCTTTGACCCGTATAGGTTTGAAAAGGCTGCTGGCTAAGCTCAATGTATGTTGCTCCAATGAAATGTTGAATATCAATTATACTAAAACAAAGGTGATGGTATTTGGTAAAAGGCACTCTTCCTTTAAATGGTCTATTAATGGTCATCAAATTGAGCAATGCCGGGAATTTAAGTACCTAGGAATTCATTTCACAGAAAATCTTTCCTGGAAGCCCCACATTGAAGCTATTAGAGCATCTGCTCTGAGATCCACTGGAGCAATCCTTAGATTCTATAATACCACAGGGGGGTCATCAGATTGTCCCAGCCCTCAAAATTTTCCAGAGTAAAGTTATAGTCCAGATTCTGTACGGCGCTGCAGTTTGGGGATGGGATAGTTCCTTGTTAGCCAAACTGGAAACCATCCAAAATGCTTTTCTCAAAAAATTATTAAGACTCCCACCCGGCAGCCCTGCGGCACTGGTCCGAGCTGAGGTTGGTCTGCCCCCGATCAAATTGCGTGTTCATTTTATTTTGTTTAATTACTGGAGAACTATAAAAGATTCCTATGTCAGAGTCTTCCCTAAGCTTTGTCTTGAACAGTTAACATATTGTAAAACCTGGAGTGCAGGTTATGATAGACTATTGAAACTGTACCCTACCCTTGGTGACAATTTATCTACCCTGAACTCAAAAGAGAAACTTCGCAATTATTTTTTCGATTACGGTGTCCAATTGGACAGACACTCTACATTTTCAAAATGGTACAAACTATTTAAATTTGATCACCAAAGGGCTGTGTACCTGATGAAACTAACATATCTAAACCTTTGCCAGGCTTTTACAGCCCTCCGATTCCAAACTATGCCCACAGCCATGATTGATGGCAGATATTTGCACGTTCCATTGGCCCTTCGTACATGTATTTGCAGGGCCTCAGAAATGAGGACCTGCCGCACTATCTGTTTTCTTGTTCTTTGTACGATGAACCAAGAACAAAGTTCTTGGGGGCTATTCTGTCTTTTTTACATGCAAATACCACAACCGAAAAGATTTTTTACCTGCTGTCCGACACCAACTCTGCGGTAACCCGTAAGGTCTCTCTTTATGCCCTTGTAGCTATGAAAATCAGGGCCAGTCTCATCAAGGATATGGCAGTTGACTGTGCTGGGGATGATTTTTATTGATTTTTATTGATTTTAATAATTTTAGCACTGATGTTCACCCTAATATATTTTATGATTATATAGTTTTTTATATCTTATATATTTTATAACTCTATATGTCCATATTTTATTGTACTAGTCACCTACTGTATTTTATATGTTTTCAATATATGATCTACTGTAATATTTTAATGCTTTTTTTGTACTTTTATCACAGATTCTGGTGACATGTATGCAAATGGCCTATGGCTAAAGCATTATAATAATAAAGTAAAGTAAATCAAGCTGCCAGAAATATAGTTGGATACTAAATTGCATAGGATTGCCTGTAAAATGCTAATAGTTAACCACTCTGAGGTTATTACAACACATTCGAACTTTCAAAAAGGATTAGTACAATGACTGAGTAGTGAAGAACAACCACTGCAGTAAATGCTCTAATATCAGATGATTTCCCTGTGGAAACTGCACGTTTAGTTAGCACACAGAACTTAGTGAGCTCTGAAAATACCCTGGAATACATTTTATATTGGATAGTGAGGAAGGAAGGCAATAATGTCTACACACAAAGGCAGCAAACTGCTCAAGAGTTCAGAAGCCCTCAGCAGCAAAAGCAGTCACAAAAGCTCCAAAGCCACTCCTATGGGGTTTTGTCTTCTGTATACGCCTCAGACTTATTTCAGTGGGGCTTACTGTTAGGTAGTATGCATACAAAATAGGCACTGGAAAGATACAATTAGCTGGAGAGAAGGTTGACTAATCAGTCAGTGATCCCTTGAGTTGCATCTTTATCTGCCAACGCCTCCATTCTTATCTTTCATTACCCCAACCCCCACCCATGGTTAGGAGAGATTGTTATTCATTTTGATTGTCATTTTGTTTTGATTTGTTGTTTTGGCATCTGTGCAAGTGTGCCTTCTTCATCAAAAATTTCTATAAAACAAGAGTTCAGTATATAAAATGCTCTGGGCTTCTCTTCAACAAGCTTCTCACTAGTACTTGCTATAGTACTTCCTTCTCTTATTCCTCTTATTTATTATTACCATCTTCTATTTACCCCTTAACTCGACTCTGTGATTTCCACCTTACTGATTTCACTGAAGAGTTTAGTTTAGAGTGACATTTAAAGCGTGGGGGGGGGTGTTTCCACCTCAGGCAAAACATCTCAGGAATTTAAATTGAAGCAAAATAAAACTAAAAACTAAAAACAAGCAAGCTATTAAAATTCTTTGGGGGCAGTGGGTGTTCTGTGCATCCTTCATTGGAACACCTTTACAGATAACCATAGCAAGCAATGTGAAGCAATGTGATTTGGAAAAACATGGTCTTTCACATTTGCTGATTAAATATGGATTCAGAAGCCTACCATTTGGCATCTCAGATGGAATTTTTTTATGCAAGGCCTTTTGAGTGAACTTGTAGATTATGTCCCTTTCTTGTCACTGCAGTAGCCCCTGTAATATCCTTTAAATACTTTTCATCCATTCACATGATTAACAAAGGAGGGGCTGAACACTGTCTTTGATTCACAGCAGTACTTTCCTTGAGATTGACAGAAGAGACACTGAGGAGTCTGAGGGAAGGATATGGCATTTGGAAAATACACAAACACACAAACACACACACAAACACAAATACTGTATGGCCTTCCCTGTCTAGCTGGAACATAATCTCTAACCATTTGACATTTGTTTAGTGTGCAGTTGGCTGGTAAAGATTTATCAGTTCAGGAACATGCCATAGTAATTCTCCCAAGAGATGGACACACATTTCCAAGGAATTTTTTTTTTAAAGCAAATGTCAAAAACAATGAGCAGGCTCAAGTGAGCAGATGAAAAGTGGCCAGAAAGATGAACTCAGAACATCGTTAGACATACTTCCAACAACATCAACATGAATAAAGTAAAGTTCATCTTCTCTGCTACATATAAATGCAGCTAGGTAGTTTTTATTTTTGCACATACCAATTTTTTTTAAAAATTGTAAGTTATGTGCAATTGTTATTTTAATTCCATTTATTAAAATGGGTCCAGCCCCATAAAAAAAAGGAACTTGCATTATTAATTCCATCATCATTTCCAACCCCTAAAGCTTGGAAAAGTTACTTTTTTGGCCACTGGTACTATATTTCCATGGTGGTGTGATTGCAAACTCCTTTGACATAAGAGGCAATGCTGACAGCAGCAGTGCTGCTGGTAGGGTTTTCCATGTCAGACAGGCTTTTGTTGAGGAGCCAGACTAAATGTACCAAACAGCAGTGTGTGTGCGTGGGGGTGACACTGGTAGAGGATCCCTCAGAGAAAAAGGCAGTGTTACCATAACTGACACCTGTTAGTACCACACAGAAGGAAACATAGTAAACCCCTTTCAAATGTATTTTACCAGAAAAACCGGATGATGAGATATTTTAAAATGAAACAAGAGATATAAAATGAAACTCCCAAGTCAGACAGCATTCAACAACCTACTGGGGAAGAGCAGAGGACAATTATGAGAAGTCTTGCGGCTAATGACACAGTCGGACTCAAGCCGAAAGGATGTCCATCTGTTGATGTGCTCAGAGGTGAAAGGAGAGTCTGGAGCTACAACAACACATATTATAGGAACATGGAATATCAGAAGTATGAATCCAGGAAAGCTAGACATAGTAAAACAAGCAATGGAACATATAAACATTGCAGTACTTGGGGTGAGCAAGCTAAGGTGAACAGGAATAGGACATTTTGAGCCAGATAATTATACAGTGATTCACTCAATAAATGAAAATCTAAGAAGAAATGAGATGGCATTGTAGTTAAGGAGAGATATAGCAAAAGGAATCAAAAGATACAAATGCCAAGTCTGATCACATCATGTCAATAAGACTTCAGGGAAAACCCATCAATCTTGTTAAACCCAAAGGTGGGTGACTCAGAGCTCCACCCGCAGTGCCAGTGCCTCTATGGAATGATGGAGAATTATAGCTCAAAAGGAAGGCCTGTGAGATGAGGGTAACATTACAGGATCTTTCCACCTTTGTTTACCAGTACTAGTGCATGGACACCAGTTGGAGATTAAAAGTATGTTCTATTGGAGAAAATCATGAACACATGCAAAATTCAAGCAGTCTCACAGCCATACAAGGCTAACCAAAGGACAGGAAGGCGAATTGGATAGTGAGGAGTTGGGATGAAATGGGCAGTATTTACCTATCCTGTAGAGAAGAGACAAAGTGATGTGGCTCAGATGTGGGTCAGAGGGTAGCACAAGAATGGGAACTTGAGCAGCAGAGTGACAACGTATGTTTAGTGTACTATGAGTTGTCTGGTTCACAGCCAGGGTTTAAATACCCTGTTTCTGCCTGGAGGGGGAAGGTATTAATGGTTCTTTGGCAAAGCAAACAATGGGGTCCAGAATAGGTTAATGGCCTTAGCATTAAGTAACAAATGCTAGGAATCACGATAGCTTCTTAATGTATGGGCAGGTGAGGAAACAAAGGAGAATTTTGGAGGGAAGAGGGAACAGATTGATGATGACCATTGATTGCTTTATTGAGACAACATTGTGTGCTATTATGTCTGAAGGCCAAGTTGTTGAGAGGATTATTGCAAGCTCATCAGAACTGGAGCTTCCTGACTGATACAACCTGGCCATGCCCTGAGGTCCCATCTGACCTACTTTTGCACATGTTTAGCCAGTCCTCTTTGCCAGCATGGCTTTTCATCCATAACAAAGTATATTATACATTTATATTTTGTGCCAATTAAATAACATTCACTGCCAATTATATCATATTATAGAGTAGGGGGTGTGCAGCATGGTAACAATATAACCATAATCCAAATTTATGCTCTAGCTACAGAGGCAGAAGAAGAAGAAACTGAAATATTCAATGCGGGAGTCCAAAAGGAAAATGATCACACACCAAAACAGGACTTCTTGTTAATCATAGGTGTTTGGAATGCAAAAGTAGGAAACAGTATAGAATCAAAGATTGTAGGAAAATTTGGCCTAAGATCAAGAATGGAAAGTGACTGACTGAATTTTGTGTGGCCAATAGTTTGTTCATCACAAACACATGTTTCAAGCAACCCAAGAACTGACTGTATACATAGACATCACCCGATGGCCAACAGAGAATTCAAATCAACTACATAATTGGAAGCAGAAGATAGAGAAGCTCCATTCCCTCTGCCAAAATGGTGGGCATACTAATAGGGGTGCTTCTGTTTACAGAGACAGAATCTACTCTAGTTTTAACTAAAATCTGTCAGCAAAGATGAAAAAACTAAGAATGGTCCAAAGATCTGAACCACTCAATATACATTTGATTCCTCAAGAAAGGAGACACCAGGGATTGCAGTAACCACTGGACCACTGTATTAATTTCCCATACAATCAAAGTCATGCTCAAAATTCTACAACAAAGACCTCTCCTATGTATGGAATGAGAAATGCCAGATGTCCAAGGACAGCTATGAAGGACAGCTATGAACTAGACAAGATCCTGAAGTATAAGAATATATCATTGAATGCCAGTTAGGAGTGTTCCAAGTCTCTGTTTTCCCCACTTGGTGCTGCTTTCACGGGACTAGGATTGAGTCTCTCTTCTTCTTACAGAGGCAATTACACTTTATTTCTTATCACTCCTGAGTGGTCTGATGCTGCCACTAGTGAGCACCAGTAGCTGATGATTTGAGCAGCACTGCTTGCTGTGAGTGGGTCAGGTAGAGGATACCCCTGCCTGTGAGCTGGAGAGTAAGAAATATCAAACTGCCACAACTGCTACTTCTTTAAATTCTAGGATTCCCAGGATTTCCTAGGATGTAAGACAGCAGATAATTATAAATCCCTATGGGAACACCTATCCTTCAGAAACTGAGCCTTTGTGGACCTTCCAGTGATACTATTCTAAGGTTAGGATTAAATCAAGCAAAATCTGTTGTAAGACAATGGATCTTAGATATAGAAGGTCAGACAGAAATTGCTGCCTTTTCTGATTAGACATTGGCCGACAATCAAATGCTGGTTTCTAAACTGGCCACATACTTACGTTACAGTACCCAAATTTAGGCAAGCTATTTAATTGGCTTGATTCAATATTCTCCCAACAGTGGTACTAGAAGGGAAATATGGGAAAATTCCCTACGAGACTCAATTTTGCCTTTGCAATACAATCCCTGTACTTTTGTATTATCAGTTTTATAGGGATATTTGCCAACAGCTGATTTCCTCCCTTCTAACCAAATTCCCAGGACATTCTGAAGCTTTTTTTCTTAAGATATCTGTTGGATAATCAGGAACAAGCGATTATACTTAAATTAGCTAAGTTTTGCTACATTATGTGTAAGATACACCTTTATGTATATTATATTATATTATGTTATTATATGATATGATATGATATGATATGATATGATATGATATGATATGATATTATGTGTAAGATACACCTTCATGTATCATCATGTACCTTGATGTGAGATTATCAGAAGTTAACTTTGTTACTCACTTTTATGACTGTACTCATTATTTTATTGGCCAATGACTGAAATAAAGTGTCTGTCTGACTTGCAGATTTGTTCTCAACAACTCAGCCTTTAGAAACAATGACACTGAAACTGCTTCTACACAAGGACTGATGGTCTTTAACCTTCTCTCTTTGTCTAACAAAAACTCCCCTTTGTCTCCTCACCTGTCCAGCAACTAAGGAGCTATCACAGTTCTCATCAATCTTTTTGTCACCTAATGCTAAAGCCATTAGTTTATTCTGAACCTCACTGTACACTCTCCAGACTCTAGACGGGCAGAGAGTCATTTACACTTTTCTCCTCAGGGTAGAAAAAGAGTATTTAAACCCTGGCTTTTTGCCAGATAACTCGTAGTATTTTTGGCATAAATGACTGTCACTCTGTTGCTCTGATTTCTGATTTGTACTACCCTTAGACTTCTGGTCTAAGTCATTATCACTTCTCTGCTTCTCTTTGGATTAGTAAATATAACCCACTTCACCCTAAACATTCATTATCCAAATCTTTCCTCTCTTTTCCTTCAGTTAGCCTTGTTTGATTACAAGAATGTTTGGATCTTGTGTGTGTGATTGCAATTCCCCTAATAAAACAAACAAATTAACCTTTTGAATCTCTAGCTGGTTTTTCCCTGCATTAGTACCAGTATACACAAGTGTAAAAGATCTCATAAGGTTATTCCCCCCCCCATCGCAGGCCTCCTCTTTGAGCTAATATGCCCCACTGTTTCATAGAGGCATTGGAATCATGGATGGATCCCTGAGTCACCCATGTTTTGGGGTAACAGTTTGAATAAAAACATCTCTACTTGATTGCAGAAGGATAGTAGAAAGGGTGCCAGTCTGACTTCTCTGGGAAGGTTGCTCCAGAGCCTGGGGGAAGCACTGAGAAGGCCATCTCCTCTGTTCCCATTAGGTGTATCTGTGAGGATGGTAGGATGGAGAGAGGGACATCTCCAGCAGACCTCAAAGCCTGGGCTTGGTCATAAGGGAGAATACAGTCCTTCAAATAACTTTGACCTGAGCCATGTAGAGCCTTAAAAGTCATTACCAGCATTTTGATTTGTGCCCAATTGCAACAGGGAGTTTTGTGATTCTTATAGTTAACAATCTGGCTGTGACTCTTTGGACCAGTTGAAGTTTCTGAACACTCATCAAAAGCAGCCCCTCATACAGTGTGTTATAGTAATCCAACCAGGATGTAACAAAGGCATGTGTCACGTGGCCAAACCTGACATCTTAAGGAATGGGCACAACTGATGCACAAGCCTTAACTGTGCAAATGTACTCCTGGCTATTGCTGAAACCTGGGCTTCCAGGCTCAGAGTTGAAACCACGAGTACCCCCAAGCTGTGAACCTCTGTCTTCAGGGGGAATGTAACCTCACCTAACATAGGGTGAATCCCTGTTCCCTGATCTGCCTTTCAACTGACGAAGAGAACCTCTGTCTTGTCTGGATTAAGTTTCACTTTGTTTGTCCTTATCCAGTCCATTACTGATGACAGGCACAGGTTTAGGACAAAAACAGCTTCCTTGGCTTGTGATGTGAAGGACTAATAAAGTTGGGTGTCATCCACATACTGATGGCACTGAACCCCAAAACTCTGGACAACCTCTCCCAGTGGTTTCATGTATATGTTGAATACCATGGGGGACAAAACTGAGCCCTGAGGGAACCCACAAGACAAAGGCAAAGGGTTCAAAGAGTCATCTCCCAGCATCACCTTTTGGATTTGGTCTTCTAGGAAGGAACAAAGCCACTGTAAAACAGTGCTTCTAAGTCCCATCCCAGCAAGAAGGATACTATGGTGGATAGTATCGAAACCACTGAGAAGTCCAGCAGAATCAAGCAGGACACATTCTCCCTGTCTAGTTCCCAGCATAGGTCATCCACCAAGTTGACCAAAGCAGTATCAGCTCCATACCCAGGCCTGAAACCCTGGTTATAGGACAGAAACAGCCTTGATTGCCCTGGTGGATGATTTACACTAGGAATTGGACAGGAGGGGATCTAGAAGTCTTAGTAGAACATGAGTCAACAATGTGATGTGACAGCTAAAAAAAAAAATCAATATGAACCTAGGTTGCATCAATAAGAGTATAATGCCTGGGTCAAGGTAGTACCACTCTATTCTGCTTTGGTCAAGCACCACCTGGAATACTGTGTCCAGTTCTGGGCACCACAATTCAGGAAGGATATTGACAAGCTGGAATGTGTCTGGAAGAGGGTGACCAAAATTGTAAAGGGCCTTAAGACCATGCCTTATGAGGAGTAGCTTATGGACTTTAGAATGTTTAGCCTAAAGAGAAGATTAACAGGTGACATGACAGCCATGTTTAAATATTTGAAAGAACTTCATATGCAAGATGGAGCAAGCTTGCTTTTTGCTGCTCCAGAGACTAGAACAAAAAGCAATGGCTTCAAACTATATGAAAAGAGATTCCACCTAAACTTCAGGAAGAACTTCCTGACAGTAAGAGCAGTTTGGCAGTGGAATGCATTACCTTGGAGTGTGGTGGAGTTTCCTTCTTTGGAAGTTTTTAAACAGAAGTTGGATGGCCATTTGCCAAGAATGCTTTGATGGTGGATTCTTGCATGGCAGGGGGTTGGACTGGATGGTCCTTGTGGTCTGTTCCACTTTTATGATTCTATGATATCTGTTGATCTTCCTGGATCTTTCAGCACCATTTGATATCATCAACTATGATATCCTTCTGCGTCATTTGGCTGATATGGATCTCAGGAACATTGCTTTGCAATGGTTCTGGTCTTTCTTGGCTGAATGTTTCCAGAAGGTGGTTCTGGGGGAATTATTGTTCAGCCTTTTTGACCTGTGGGTTCTATGGGGGTCAATACTGCCCCCTATCCTTTTTTTTACATATACATGAAGAGGTCATCCAGAACTTTGGGAATGGATGTCATCAGTATGCCATAAGTTCCACAGATTTCTGTGCCTACTTCTATTCAGGTAAGACAACAACATGAAGAGGAAATCCTGATGCCAGTAATCACACTATGGTGGTCTGGAGGAGCATAAGACCCCTCCCTGGCAAAGAGTGATCTGAGTCTCTGAGGTGATAGTCAGGGGTCAGTGTTGAGGAGCATGCCTGGAGCTCTTATAGGATGCCAGAACACGTTTCTTCCCTGAAGACTGGACTGGAGAATGGGATGGTAGTACCTGCTGAGTCATTGGTATCAAATGTGTGGGCCTAGAAGATGTCTGAAGGCTACTCTAGAAGTCAGTCATGAAGTCATCAAGGATGAAAATGGCAGTGCCTCTGTAGCTGGTACTGAGCAATATTCATGTTTAAAAATTTTCTACTCTTTTGGGGCTTCCTGTGGGATGGAACCATCATCAGGGAAAGCTGGACTCTTGCTACTGGTTCTCCAATTTCATTCTGTGCTAGGACTGAGACAGGCCCACTACTGAGACTGCAGTAGTCTGTGGGGTAGCAGATTCCCCTATGATTGCAGATGATGTTGGTACCAGTGGGGTTGAAGAAGCTGTCACTAATGATACCAATGTCAATGCCACTTTTGTCTTCCAGGTTTCAGCAACTGAGATGGAAGCTGAATAGAAAACCTTGTGCTACAGGGTTGGACACTGGATGAGATTTTCCCCAATAGTGTACTTTCAGACATTAAGGCTGGTTCTTCAAAGCTTAAGCAGTGAAGCCCTAAAGATAGAGTACTTTCCTACAATATGCTATTCCCTCAAACAAAAGAGATACTTCTCATGCTTCTCAGAAAGAGAAACTTTATGCTCACAAGTGTAGGAAATTTAAATAAAAATGCAGAAGCCACAGAAAAGTAGACACAAAAGACTTCCGGTGGCTGCGGTGAGGAGCTAGGTTGTCACCCCGTGTAGCTCCGGGGGAGACAATCGCCCCACGAGGTCGAGAACCTGTTGGAGGAAGGGAGAATAAAGGGACGAATATCCCCTTGGGAAAGGGGGTTCAGAGGCACTTGGAAACGACCAGATTTTTAAGCGCGAGTGCCCGAAAGAAGTCATCTGAAGTTCGGGACACAGATCGCGCTGAAGAGGTTGTAGCAAGCCGCCATTACCTCGTGGAGGTTCCTGAGAGGAAAAATCCTCACCACCACTTTATTTTAAAAGAAGAGAGGTTTTGGACTGGAAAAGATCAGAGGCTTTTGATCTACATTTTTGGGGATGGTAAAGAGAATCCAGCACAAATAAAGACCCTACACGAGGTAAAGAAAGAGGAAGGATCCCGGCAAAGGGCTCCGGACCATCTAGCGAGCTGAGCTCCTGTTGGGGAAAAGAGGGAGATGGCACAGTGCCAGAGACTTTTGTTAACGATTTGATTTAAGAGTATAAGAGAGACTTATAAGCAGTAGAAATTTTTACTTAAATTTGGTGTTGGTGTGGGTAGATTGGAAGAGGTGGAAGAGACAGGCGGTTGCAAGAGAAGAGACGGGCGACTGTAAGAGAAGTTAAGAGAAAGAGAAAGTGAAGACTGTTTAGAAGGAAGTTGTAATCGGTGTGAGACGAGAGACGATTGAGAAAAAGGAAAGAAGGGGGGAAATATCGTTCGTTCTCCGCTTTTTGTTTGTTTGTATGGTTTTGATTCGGTTCGATTTTTTTCTTCTCTTTTGTTCTTTCGTCCCTTTTGTCTTTTTTTTTCCTTTTTGCGAAATTTTTGGAAGTTCTGGATTTTGTTTTTGTTTTTTTTGTTTTTTTTGTATTTTTTGATTTCGTGCTTTTCAGATCCTTTTTAGACTTTTCTTTTTCTTATTTCCTTTTTGCCCATCATATCTGGATTTGTCTGGGACTTTGTTAGTTTCAAATTTTGTTTTCTTTTCCTGGAAAGGATAATTGGTGAAAGCAGGAGGTAGATGAGTGTATTTTATTTTTTGCAAGAGACGGAAGAAATAGAGATCGGGTGTAAAGTAGCAGTAAAGAAGGGAAGGGAAGATCTTCAAGGACGGTGTGAAGCTGGAGAATTGTTAGCGAGACGGTGAATAGCATTTCAAGGACAAGTGGTCATTAACCCTTTCACTACAATGCGGTGGGATTAGATAAGAAGAAGAAGAAGAAGAAGAAGAAGAAGAGATAAGTGGAGAGAGAGCACCATCTAGTGAAGAAAATTAATAAAACAATTAATAGAAAAAAAGTAATACAATATATAATATTCAGAATTTTTATTAAATATAGTAGTGTGTACACTATATAAGTGTGCAAATTAGCTATATTAGTGTCTAGGAATTATTGTTAAGAAAGAAATTTTCACACACACACACATATATATATAATATATATTTATATTTATAAATTCACATTTTTAGAATTACTGGAATTAATTACTGGAATAATTATTGGAATTAATTATTAGAATTATTGGAACTAAGTTGAAAAGGTTAATTAAATAATTATTGGAATTAAGAGAAGTAGGCTAACTAATTAAGAGAAGTAGGCTAATTAATTAAAAGGTGAGTGGAACAAAGTTAATATAGAATATAAAGTACAGAATTGTTCACTTTATAATGAGTTATTGATTTATAGTGGTTTATTTATAGACATATTTAGAACTTTCCTCTCTTTTCTATTTACTTTATATATTGATTATATATGGATTCATATTAAGATATCAGGATATTAAGATATTACATTAAGATAAAGGTGGTGGACTTTGAGTCCGGATATTAATATATTACTGTATATTACTGTCAGCGCGGGCTGAGGTCAAGCGGGGGCCCGGGGGCGGGGCGGCCACCAGCCGCGTCCCAAACAGTCACCCAAGGGCGCTGCCGTGAGCCAACGGCCGGGAAAAACGAGGTTTGCCTTCACAGCAGGCAATAACAGAAAATAACAACGGGTTGCCTCACCCTGAACACAAAATGGTTACAGCACCTTAACGCAGGGAAGGGTCTTGGAGAAGCTGGGCAGCAGCATGCAGGCACGGGCTGGGCTGGGTCAAGGCACGGGCGACAGATGCACGGGAAGCTGACGGTTGTTGCTCCGTGCCTCCCCCAGCCCCGCGCCTACCTAAAAGGCCTGCAGACCGGCTCGCGGCCAATCCGGGCCGAGCACGTGGCTGGACTCGCAGCTGTGCTACAGCTGGGAGCTCCCTGCCCCCAGGTGTTTCTCCTGCAGCCCCCGGGGAGCGGCGGCTGGCCTCCTTGAATCGCCGCCACTGCAGGAACGTCGGCGGCAGGGCGGCAGCCTCAGCGTCTTCCGAGGCCTCCTCGCGAGGGCGGTGCCCCGGGATCGGGCCCGGGGCCTGCCTCCTCCCGTGGAGCCTCGTCCGCCACGCCCAGTGGCCCGGGAGCTGGGCCGACCTCCTCCGCAGCGGCCGGACGATCCTCGTCACCAGCGGCGGCCTCCGTCCCGCGGGGAAGACCCAGCCGGGATCGGCAACCGCCGTGGCATCCCCGATCCCCCCTGGCGGCGGAGCCCTCCGCGGCAGCCGCGTGGCCGCTGCCGCCACCCGCGGTCTCCGACGGGCCCCGGACCGCATCCTCCTCCTCAGAGGTAAGATTTGGCGTCGGCCTCCGCGGCGCCCGCCGGCGTGGCCACGCCCGGGGCCCTGACATCACTCCCCTCCCCAGGGTCGCCCCCCTCGCGGGGGACGCGGCTTGGCCGGGTAGCGGCGATGGAAGGCCCGCACCAACCGCGGTGCATGGACGTCCATTGCGTCCTCCCAGGTGCGCTCCTCCGGACCATACCCTCGCCAGTCTACCAGGTATTGTAGACAGCCGTGCCACCCGGCGGGAGTCGAGGATCCCGGCCACCTCGGTTTCCCGTCTCACCGCCAACGCACACTGGAGCTGGCGGGCTGCCGGGGCCGGTGTCTGGACGCACCCCCGTGGCTGGCTGGAGCAGCGACCTGTAGAATACCGGGTGGACCCGTAGGTTGCGCGGGAGTTGGAGCCGGAAGGCCAAGGGGTTCACCTGGGCCCAAATGGCAAAAGGACCCATGTACCGGGCATCCAGCTGGCAGCTAGGGCGCCCAGGCGGTAGGAAGCGCGTGGAGAGCCAGGACACGGTCCCCGACCCGCAGAGGCGGCCCTGGCTGCTGGTGCCGGTCTGCTCCCCACTTGTACGCCTCCTTAGCAAGCTCCAGCTGCTCCCGCAGCAGCCCCCTGGATGGCTCGAGCTCCTGGAGCCACCGATCTGCAGCGGGCACCGCAGAGGTGCCCCGACCGGTGGGAACCACCGCGGGCGGAAGCCGTAATTGGCCAGGAAGGGGGACTGCTGGGTGGAGGCATGGAGGGCGTTGTTGTACGCAAACTCGGCCACAGGCAGGAGGTCGACCCAGTCGTCCTGCTGGTAGCAGCTGTAGCACCGCAGGTACTGCTCCAGCGTGGCGTTGGTGCGCTCGGTCTGGCCGTCGGTCTGCGGGTGGTGGGCCGACGATAAGCGGGGTTCATGTCCAGCTGCCACAGCAGACACTGCCAGAACCGGGCAGTGAACTGGACCCCTCGATCGGTCATGATCCCCTTGGGGAAGCCGTGCAGCCGGAAGACGTGCTCCAGGACAAGGCGAGCCATCTCCATCGCGGAAGGTAGCGCCCGACAGGGGACGAAATGCGCCATCTTCGTCAGGAGGTCCACCACCACCAGTACGACGGTGTGGCCCTTGGACGCCAGGAGCTCGGTGATGAAGTCCATGGAGATGGTCCGCCAGGGGCCTGCGGGGGTCGGCAGCGGCTGGAGCAGCCCTGAGGGCCTTTCCGTCGGGTCCTTGGCACGGCAGCACACGGGGCAGGAGCGGATGTAATGGTCGACACCCCCGGGCCCCTGGGCCACCAGAACTCCCGGGTCACGAGGTGCAGGGTCTTGTACCGGTCGAAGTGCCCGCGGGCCTTCCGTCATGGCAGAGGCGCAGCACTTCCTCGCGACAGGGGCCGGAGGGCACGAAGACCGGTCGCGATGGTAGAGCAGCCCTCCCTGCTCCGACCATGGGAGGCGGCGTCCCCAGGCGCAGGGACTCCCGGGGCGGCTCCCGAGCCTGGGCCTCCCGGATCCGCTCTGCCAGGGACGTTACATCCACGATCGGGGGCGAAGTTCTCCGGGCACAGGATGGTTGAGCGGCTCTCCGGCTCTGGAGCGGCAGCATACTCGGGCTTCCGGGACAGGGCGTCCGCGCGCCGGTTGCGGGCCCGAGGCACATCTGCAGCTGGAAGTTGAACCGGGAAAAGAACTGGGCCCATCGCATTTGCCGCGGCGTCAGCTTCTGGGCGGTCTGCAGGTACTCTAGGTTGCGGTGGTCAGTCCGCACCTGCACCGGGTGCAGCGTGCCTTCCAGGAGGTGCCGCCAGGCCTCGAATGCCGCCTTACGGCCAGGAGCTCCTTCCCCCAGATGGTGTAGTTCCGCTCCGGAGGGGTCAGCTGCCGGGAGTGGTAGGCGCATGGCTGGAGCTCCCCTTCCGGACCTGAGCTCTGCAGCAGCACCGCCCCGACCGCGACGTCCGAGGTGTCGGTCTCCAGGATGAAGGGTCGCCGGTGGTCGGGGTGCTGCAGGATGGGTTCCATGGTGAAGCGGGTCTTCAACCGGTCAAACGCCTGCTGGGCCTCGGGGGTCCACGGGAAACGGCGCTTGCCACGGAGCACCTGGGTGATGGGGGCGGCCAACGATGCGTAGTCGGCAATAAACTTCCAATAGAAGTTGGCGAATCCAGAAACGGCTGCACGTCCTTGCGGCTCTTTGGGGCCTGCCAGGACACAATGGCCTCCACCTTCACCGGATCCATCTCTACTCACCGATGAGACATGCGGTAGCCCAAGAAGTCGACTTCCGAGAGGTCAAAAGCACACTTCTCAGCTTAGCGTACAGGCGGGGTCCCGCCCCCGCAGCACGGCACGCACATGTGTCTCATGGACTTGCTGATTCGGGGAGTAGATCAGGAAGTCGTCGAGGTAGATGATGACGAAGCGGTCCAGGAGCTCGGAAGACGTCGTTCACGAAGTGCTGGAACACCGCCGATGCGTTACACGGGCCGAAGGGCATGACGGTGTACTCATAGTGGCCATACCGGGCTGGAACGCCGTCTTCACTCGTCACCGGCCCCGGGTCCGCACCAGGTTGTAGGCCCCCCGGAGATCCAGCTTCATGAATACCGTCGCGTGGCGCAACCGCTCCAACAACTCCGGGATGAAGGGTAGCGGGTAGCGGTTGCGGATGGTAATCCGGTTGAGGGCGCGGTAGTCGTTGCAAAAACGAAGCTCCCCCAACTTCTTGCGAACGAACAGCACCGGGGCCCCGGCCGGGGAGGTCGAAGGCCGCACGAAGCCTGGCGCAGGTTCTTCTCCAACTCCGCAAGGCTGCCAGCTCCGGTTCCAAGAGTGCATAAATGCGGTCTGCCGGGATGGGGGCCCTGGGTACCAGGTCTATAGCGCAGTCGTAGACCCGGTGCGGGGGTAGGCGGTCAGCCTCCTTCTGGTCGAACACGTCCCAAATTCCTGGTACTTCTGCGGCAGTTCGACAGACGTCCCGGTCCCGGAGGTCTCCAACGCCGCCATCAGTTTCTCAGGCCAGCAGTGCTCTGGCAGACCGGATGCAAACAGCACCTCGCGCCACGTCCAGGAGATGTGCGGGTCATGGCGCGAGAGCCAGGGCATCCCTAGCACCACGGGGAAACAGGGCACCACAGCCACCAAGAAGCTCGTCCGTTTGAAAATGGCCCTGGATCTCGAAACCCACTTCGACCGTCCGGTGGGTAATGGGGCCGGACTTCAGCAACCGCCCATCAATGGTCTCCACCGGTCGCAGCTCTGGCAGTGGCAACAGCGGGATCTGGTGGTCTTGGGCAAACTGAAGGTCCAGGAAATTATTGGATGCCCCGGAGTCGATCATGGCCCCTACGGGGATGGGCTGTCCCTTGCCGTAGGTCACCGCTGCAGCCACCAGCAGCGGGGTCGCCGTCGCGTCGAGGAGTCTGCGTCTGTCCCGCCTTCGGGCTCCCCCAGACCTCGCAGGCCCTCTAGACCTGGGGGTTGGCTTTTCCCGGAGCCCCGGGGATGGCGGACTTCGAGGGGCAGACGCCCGGGGAAAGTGACCTCCCAGGCCGCAGTACAGGCACAGACCCGCCCGCCGCCACCTCTCCTTCCTCGGCGGTCAGGTGGGGCCGCGCCCCCCCGAGCTGCATGGGCTCTTCGACTCTCACCGCTAGCGGAGGCCCCGCCCCGGGGAGCTGGGCGGGGCCTCTTGGGGAGCCAGGTTCGAGCGGTGGTAGCGCCCGCCCGGCGGGCCTGCCTTCGGGCCTCCAGGCGCCCGTCTATCTGGAGGGCCTGCTGGATTAGCAGCTCCAACGTCTCCGGCGGGGGGCTGCGGGCCAACTCATCCAAGATCTCGGCCGAGAGGCCAGCCCGGTACTGATCTTGGAGGGCGGGGTCGTTGTAGGCCAGGTCTTTCGCCAGCAGGCGGAACGTGGTGGTGTAGTCCCGTACCGAACCCCGACCTTGCTGCAGCTGGCGTAGCTGGCGACTTTGGGCCCTCTCAGCCTGCACCGGGTCCCCCCACACCGCCCGGAAGGCCTGCAGAAACATGGCCATGTTGTCCAGGATGCCGCGTTCTGCGAAGCAGAGGCGTGGCCCATTTGGCGGAGAGCAGGCTGATACGAAGGCCACCTGAGCCCGCTCGTTGGGGAAGTCCTAGGCCCAGACCTGGGGGAAACAGCCGGCAGCTGGCCACAAAAGTCTCCAGCTCGGAGGGTTCTCCCGTGAAGCGGGGCGGTACCGCCATGGGGATCTTTGGCGCTGGCGGAGGCCGGGCGGCCTGCAGCTGGCTGACCTGGAACTGCAGGGCCTGCAGGGCATGGGAGAGCTGGTCCACTTGGGTCCACAGGCCCTGGTTCTCCTGGGCCTGGGCGGCCAGCTGGGCCTTCAACGCTGGTTCTCCCCTTCCATCCTGCTTGACCGGGTGACGGAGCAACAATCTGTCAGCGCGGGCTGAGGTCAAGCAGGGGCCGGGTCGGGCGGCCACCAGCCGCATCCCAAACAGTCACCCAAGGGCGCTGCCGTGAGCCAACGGCCTGGAAATGAGGTTTGCCTTCACAGCAGGCACTAACAGAAAATAACAACGGGTTGCCTCACCCTGAACACAAAATGGTTACAGCACCTTAACGCAGGGAAGGGTCTTGGGGAAGCCGGGCAGCAGCACGCAGGCACGGGCTGGGTCAAGGCACGGGCGACAGATGCACGGGAAGCCGACGGTTGTTGCTCCGTGCCTACCCCAGCCCCGCGCCTGCCTAAAAAGGCCTGCAGACCGGCTGCGGAATCCGGGCCAGCATGTGGCGGACTCGCGCTGCTACAGCTGGGAGCTCCCTGCCCCCAGGTGTTTCTCCTGCAGCCGCTGGGAGCGGCGGCTGGCCTCCTTGAATCGCCGCCGCTGCAGGAACGTCGGCGGCAGGGCGGCAGCCTCAGCGTCTTCCGAGGCCTCCTCGCGAGTAGGCGGTGTCCCGGGATCGGGCCCGGGGCCCGCTCCTCCCCTGGAGCCTCGTCCGCCACGCCCAGCGGCCCGGGAGCTGGGCCGACCTCCTCCGCAGCGGCCGGACGATCCTCGTCGCCAGCGGCGGCCTCCTCCCCCGGGGAAGACCCTCGCCGGATCGGCAACCGCCGCGGCGTCCTGCGACTCCCCCCGGGGGCGGAGCCCTCCGCGTGGCCTGTGGCCGCCGCCCGCAGCCCCCAACGGGCCGGCCGCGCCCCCTCCCCGAGGAAACCAGCGTCGGTCTTGCGGCGCCCGCCGCCGGGGCCCCGCCCGGGCCCTGACAAACATAATACCTATTGATTGAATAATATAATTGATTTTTAGCCATTGATAAAGTACTTATTATAGATTAATTTTTTTGACTAAGGAATATTGAGTAGGATTGGTATTGTTGGGTCTCAATTTATGATGGCTGCTGAAAAGAGAAGAGCAGTGTCGGGGAAAAACAATTACAAACGAGACCAACACTAGAAGAACATCCTAGAACACCGGAATTTACGACAACAATTATTGAAGAGCTTAGGAAATTAAGAAATGAATTCAAAAAAGATATAAAAGAATTAGCGTGTGATATGAAAGAGATGAAAAAAGAAATAGGAAATGTTGGAGAGACATTAGAAAACATAAAGATTGAAATAAAACTTTAATTCAAAACTGAGGACTTACAAGAAAGAACAACGAATTTGGGAAAAAAGGGATCCATCAGTGACGGAGAAACAAATGGAGAAGATTAAAAGAAAAAGAAGTATAGACGTTAAGTTCAGAAAAGGGGGTTTTAAAAATTTTAAGATTTTTTGAAAGAGATTCAAAGGAGAAGATTTATATAATAGAGTAATACCATCATTGGAGAAATATATCAGATGGAATGCTGAACAACTTGATCTTGAGGTAGATAAGATGTTTGGGTTTTAATTCGTTTATCGCAAAAAAAGAGGAAGCTACCACGAGATATCATAATTTATTTTTTGAGAGAAAGAGTAAAGGATTTAGTCATTCAACAGAGTTATACGAACAAATTGTGGATAGAAAAAAGACGAACTTCAAATATTTAAAGACGTTCCTGCATAGGTCCTAAAAAAAAGAAAAGATTATTTCTTTCTAACTCAAGTGTTAAAAAGAAGGGGAAATTTCCCATACCCCTTGGTGTAAGTTAGAAGGAATCACATTTCTATACAAAGAAAGAAGATTTACGTTGAATTCTGTTTTAAAGGAGCACAGGACTTTCTGAAAAGGTATAAGGAAGAACTTAGGAAAAGATGTATGGAAGAGCATGAGAAGGGAAAAGATTATGATAAGAGAAGTAAAAAAAAGGTGAAGAAAGTCCAAAAGAACATCAAAGGGCGGTAAATGGAGATCGTGAAGATGAGAAGATGATAAAAGAAAGGGGAAAAAAACAAAAAGAAAGAAAAAGAAGAGGGAACAGGAGAAATAGAAGAAGAAAAAGAAAAGAGGAAGAACAAGAACAAGACTTGGAGAAAGGGGGAAAAAGAAAAGGACAGAGAGAAGGAAAGAAAATGAAAATAGTATCATGGAACGTTAGGGGATTGAATGCTGAAATTTAAAAAAGAAGAAGGGTATTCCATCACTTAGAAAAAATAAAAGCAGACGTTATTTGTTTTGCAAAAGACTCATATAAGGGATAAGGACTTAAAATATGTGAAGAATTTAAGTTAAACGGGTTTTTTCTACGACAATCAAGAAAAAGGTGTGACAATATTTGAAAAAAAAAAATATTTGCAAAGGAAATATTCAGAGACAATAGAGGGATGGTGATTGGAGTAGAAGTGGAAGTAATTGGCAACAAGATTTTGATAGTGGGAGTTTATGCCCCATTTTGAGAACAAATCGGTTTTTTATAAAAAACTTGCAAAAGATTATTGGACTATGATTATTAAAATAGTATTATGTGGAGTTTGGGAATGGGGAAATTAGTCCAGAAATAGATAAAAAAAACTTTGAAAAAGAAAGGGAAAACCCCAAAAAAGAAAACTACCGAAGACTTTTGAAGAATTTATGGATGTAACTTCAGCGACAGACGTGTGGAGATACTTATATGGAAATGTTAAAGAGAACCTATTTTTCAGAAGTACACAAAACATGGTCAAGGATTATATGTTCTTGGTTTCGAAGACGTTATGAAAAAATATAAAGAAAATGGAGATTTTTCCAAGGACATTATCAGATCACTGTCCTATTATGATGATGTTGAAAGAGAGAAAGGGAGAGTATAAATGGACTTTGAAAGATGAGCTTCTGCGAGATGAAAAAGTCGTAGAAAAGGTAAAACAAGAGAGGGACTTTTTTTTAAAGAAAATACGGGAAAAGGTATATAAAAATAAATTGAAGGGGAGGGGAAAAGGCAGAAAAAAAAGAGGTTTTTTTTTTGAAACAGGAAACCTATAAAAAAAAATAAAGAAACAAAATTTAAATATAATGGTAGAAATTAAAGAAAAAGAGGAAGATTTAAAGAAAGCCCCCAAAAAATACGAAATTATTAAAGAAATCAAAATTTTACAGAAACAATTAGTTTAAGGAAGATAGATTGGAGATTAAAAAGAAGATTAAGTATACTAGACAGAGTTTTTTTGAGCATGCAAATAAAATTGGAAAATGGTTGGCATATAGATTGAAGAAAAAAAAGAGAAGAGACTAATTACTGAGATTAAAAAAGGAGATAAGATATTTAGAGAACAAAAGAAAATTAAATATATGTTTAAAGAATTTCAAGGATTTGTTTGATGATTCAGATGATACAGTAGAATATATTCAGCAAGTGAAGAAATATTTAGATGGAGTTGGAATAGCTCCAATTAAGAAAATAAAAAAGAATTGAATAAACCCATTTCAAAGACAGAAATAAGAACGGCAATCCAGAAATTAAAGATAGGAAAAGCACCTGGGCCGGACGGTTATACAGCAAGATACTAAAAGGGGAAATTTCAAGACCATTTGATTGAACCCCTTTGTAAACTTTTTAATGAAATGGAATTTGAAGATAAACCAGATTCATGGGGGAGAAGCGTTAATTACTTTAATTCCAAAAAAAAGGAAAAGAAAAATCAGAGGTAAAGAATTACAGGCCAATATCCTTACTAAACATAGACTATAAGATATTTACATCTATCTTGGCAGAGAGATTAAAGAAGATTTTAAAAGTTTATTCATGAGGATCAAACAAATTTTTCCCGGAAGAACAATAAAAGACAATGTAAGAATAATATTAAAATAATTGAACATTATCACAAACACAATGAAAAGAAATTAGGATTGGTTTTTTTAGATGCCGAAAAGGCTTTTGACAACGTGAAATGGAAATTTATAATTTTAGGAACTAGAAAAGATGGATATGGGGAAAAGATTTATCGATTGGGTTAAAAGGATATATAATAATCAGACAGCAAAATTGGTTATAAATGGGGAAATGTCAGAGAAATTTGGAATTAGGAAGGGGAAAAGACAAGGTTGTCCACTATTCCCCTTAATTTTTATAATGGTATTAGAAATATTAAATAATAAGATTAGGCAAAAATTTGGAAATAAAAGGATTGGAAGTCAAAAAGAAAAAGTTAAAGGGGATTTGGGAGCCTTTTTTAGTTATGTTGGATGACCCAATCACGAGTGTGTTAAGACTGATTAAGGTTTTTGAGGAATTGGGGGAAAAAAGAGGTTTTAAGGTAAATATGGAAAAGACAACATTGTTAACTAAGAATATTTCTAAAAAAGAAGAGATGGAAATTGAAGGTTTAAATAATCTTAAAATATCAAAGAAAAAACGGTATCTGGGTATTAATATTACTGGTAAAAGTACGGAGTTGTTTGATAATAACTATAAGAGAATTTGGGGGGAGATAAAAGGGGGATTTAAAGAAATGGTCAAAATTGGATTTATCTTTAATGGGAAGGATTGCAACAATTAAAATGGAAAATTTTGCCAAAAATGATATTTTTGTTTCAAAATTTACCGATTATTTAAATGATGTACCCTTTAATCAATGGAAAAAAGATTTATCGAAGTTTGTCTGGAATGGCAAAAAAACCAGAATAAAATGGAAGGTGTTAAAAGATGTAAAAAAGAGGGGGATTAGGACTACCAGATTTAAAATTGTATTTCCATGCTAGTTGCCTTTGCTGGATAATAGATTGGATTAAATTAGAAAAAAGGAGATTAATGAATTTAGAAAAGGGGGGGTATTTTTTATTTCTGTTGGCATGCCTATTTATGGTATGATAAAGTAAAGGTAAACAAGGAATTTAATAATCATGTTATAAGGAGAACATTGTTGAAGGTTTGGTTACAGTACAAAAGTAAATTGTATGGGAAAATACCACTATGAGTTTCGACACATGAGGCATTTTACAGAAGAGAGAAGCCCCAATTAAATAAATGGATAATTTACAAAACTTTTTAAAAATACAAGGAGAAAATGTAATTTGGAAAAATAAAGAGGAATTGGCTCGGGTGGGTATTATTTCTCATTGGTTACTGCAAAGGCAACTAGAGGAAAGATTTAAAATGGATAAGAAGACACAGGGAATTGAAACAAGGGAGAAGGAATTTGATAAATTGTTAAAACCGGGTTTAGACCATTTGTTAGGTAGAATATATAAATTGTTATTAAATTGGCATTTGGAAGATGAAACATTAGAGAATATGATAAGATGGGCAAAGAATCTGGAAAATTTGATTCCCCTTACAGAAATGGGAAGATTCATGGAGGGATGTGAAGAAATATTGTATTAATATTAATTTAAAAGAAAATTATTACAAGCTCTTCTATCGTTGGTATTATACACCGGTACAAATTTCTAAAATAAGTAAGAATATAAAAGATACGTGTTGGAAATGTTCAAAGAAAGGGACGTTTTCTCATTTATGGTGGTTATGTGATAAAGCTAAGGAATTTTGGAGAAAGATACATTAATGCACTACAAATTAAATTTCCTAGAAGTCCAGAAATATATTTATTGAAAATGTTGGATGATAGATACTTTTTAAAAAAAACTCACTGAGAAAAATGATGATTTATATGGTAACAGCCGCAAGACTAGTTTTTGCAAAATTATGGAAAATCGAAGGAAAAAACCCCACGGTAGAGGATTGGTTATGGAAATTGTACGATTTATGGGAATTGGACAAAATCACATCATTAATAAATGATAGATCGACAGAGTTGATTACCGAAGAATGGAATTTAGGAAAAACCCCCTTTTGGGGAAACCCAATGGGGGAAAGGGAATAATTAAGAAATTTGTAGAATTGGAGATTCAGAAGTGGAAATTAGAAAATAAACTTTGAAATTACATGAAAGGTAGTGGTATTATTCAATGAATAGTGTAGTAAATGTTGGCCAATGACAAGTATTGTATAACTATCCTCAAAGTATGTAGAGGAATAAGGGAAGGAGGGTAAGTAGGTATAAAAAATAAAGTAAGTATTAGTATTAATAAAAGATAGTATTAAATTGTGTAATGATTTAATTAGATTACGTTTATATTTGTAAATTTTTTCTTTTTTAAATGTATGTAAGATTTATTGTGATGATGGAATTTATGTAACGACAAGACATAATGAATGTTTTACTTATATATATATATATATTTAGTAAAATAAAGATAATAATAAGAAAAGTAGACACAAAAGAAGGGAAGGGAAGTAATTGGGGGAGTGGGTACTGCAGGGTAAGAATGGGCATGGAAGAATAGCAAAAAAAATTTTTTTTTTTAAAAAAAGGTAGACAGATGAAATATGAAAAAGATAAAGAAGAAGTAAGAAGTAAGACATGAGATAAAGACAAAATACAATCAATAAAGAAAAGGAGGTTACTTGGTAAGGAGAACACTGAAATAAAGCTACTCTCAGAGTGGACAGAGAGAAACTGAGGGCACGGTAGCTTGGTGAACTGGGATGTGCATGGTACATAGAAAGGAAGAGGAATTCGTGTGAGCTCTAGAAACATTCTGAATGGAGTCTCTGTATAGACGCGAAACACATTTGAGCAAGGCTGAGACCATCAAGAAGAACAGCGCTTTCTCTGTAGCAGCGCCTCAATTGCTGAACTCCCTGCCCAAGGAAGTTAAGTGGGCTCCATCTCTTTTGAGCTTCCAATGTGCAGTCAAAACAGTGCTATTCTGCATGGCATTCAGTGTTTGAAATTGATATTTCAACTGTTTTAAAATTGTGTTAAAACTCTAATATTCTTTTTAGACTGCTTTTAGGAGTTTTAAAAGAATATTTTAATGTGTTTTAAAAATATTTTAATCTTTATATTGTTTTATTTAGTTTTATTTGTTCACTGTTTTGGGAGCCCTTGTGGACTGGGAAGTGATACAGAAATACTTTAAAATAAATAAAATAAAATATCTAAACCCAGCCCACTAACTACTATACACATCTCATCTCAAAATGACTAGACTGGTGAGCACTTTTTACTATGCAGCCAGCTGCAACACATATCTATTCACCTCATATTTGAGCATGCATGAAAGTTCACATGAAATTGTCATGTACAGGCTAGTTCCAGTCCCAGAAATTAGGCCTGGAAGTTTACAAAAACTTTATTCAAGAACAGCAGAAGCACAATCTGGTAACTGTCAAGATTAAAGAGCAATTGAATTTATAGTGTCTTATAAACTGTAACATTAAACATTTACATGTGCAAGCATCCTATTTGACAGCTAATTGAAACAACTCTTTTCCCAGGCTTACATCTCACCTGTGAACAGCCTGACCGTGCACCTGCCTTTGTTCTCTCTCTTTTCCAAATTCATTAAACAACATTCCTTTGTTCTCAACACACTGTTTTCTCATTCAGTTCTATCATTCCCTTCCAGCCTTTTGTTTAAAGCACTACATGGCATACCAAGGCATGGCTTTACATGATATTAAATTTAAAAGTATCACCTGGCATTAAAATGCATGGCAGAGAGAGCAAGGTTGACCTGACAGAAATCTGCTCTGTCTCTGTAAATTAAACAGTCATAGCTGTTCTGATTATCAATCCATTTTAACTGGGATAGTGCTATGTGTCCTTGCTTACATTTCATGATTTTTTTCTAAAAGTAGTAATTGTTCAACTGACATCTCATGTTAATTAAATCACTGAAAGGGTTAAGTTGAAGAAGCTAATGCTAAGGTAGAAAAATATAGAAAAATAAGGTGAGCAGATGCGCCCTTTATCTTATCAAGAGGCTTAGGTATGTGCTTAGCAGTGCCGGGAACCTAGGGAGTTTTGATGTTGGAGAAATACTCCCTTGGTACCAAAATACATCATTTTTGAAAGATGTAACCCAGGTCTGCCTGACCTGTAAACACTTCATATATGGTCATATGTAATCATTTCCTGTAACCTGTTTACAAGAGGGTATAAAAAGAGAGCTAATACCTGGATCGGGGCTCTCAGGCTTTGGAAATCATTCCACTGAGATCCCTGCAGTAAAATAAACTTTTATTTTTGCTTTCTAATCTGGTGGTCTCAATTCTTGGCGAGCTACTTCAATTTGGGGGCTCGTCCGGGATATTGAGGGGCGTTTGCCCAGTTTGGCGGACGCCAGGGCGTCGGGGCCGTCGCCTCTTTCCGACGCGACCCAGGGCGCCCCTGACTTACTTTTGTCAGAAGGATTGACTCGGAGTGAGGCGGCGGCTCTGGCGGTGGTGTTCCAGCCCAGGGACCCGAAGACGGAGCAGAAAGCAGAACCCTCCCACGACTGTTGGTGAGTGCCCTCCCTGCAACTTCAGGGAGAAGAGGGGCCTGATCAACCCCTTAAGTCTTGCCTTAGTACCCCACTGTTGTGGGTGAAACCGCGAGGCTTTTTGGAGGTGGAAAAAGAGGTGGGAGGTAGTTTGTTGGCGTGAATGTGGTGTGAAAGGAGGGGCGCAAGGTGTCGCAGTTCCCATTGCATACCGTTGAGAGTCCGGGTGCGTGGGTCGGCACAGAGAGAGTGGTGTCTATCCCCCTTCGTGTTGGCGCGTGAGACCCCTTACTCACGCGCCAAATCCCTTTCTCCTAGTGTGTCTTGTCCACGTTGGGAGGAAATGGGTGGGGGGCAAAGCCGGCAAACCCCTTTAGGTTGTATGTTAAAGAATTTCAAGAAAGGATTCAGTGGGGACTATGGGGACCCCCCGATGACACCAGGGCGTTTACGGAATTTATGTGAAGTGGAGTGGCCTTCTTTCAAGGTGGGGTGGCCTCCGGAAGGGAGCTTAGAACCCGCTCGAATCAAGGCAGTGTATTCAGTAGTGGTGGGTGAGCCTGGCCATCCTGATCAGTATCCATACATAGATTCATGGGACACAGTGGTTACAGAGAACCCCTCTTGGTTGCAGAAGTGTCAGGAACAAATTTGTAAGGCTATGGTGCTGAGGCAGGACAGGGCCAGACGAAAGCTTGGAAAAGCCCAGATTTTGCCTGATTCAGCTCCAGAAGAGCCCACTGCCCCCCCTCCACCGTATGTGGTGATGCAGCCAGCCCCGCCACCACTGGCTTTGGAAGTACCACCGCCTGCTCCACTGCCGCCAGTACCTCAGACAGCCTCACAACAAGAGGGAGTGGCTGGGGGACTGGAGGATTTGGCCCCAGTTACCCATGAAGAGGAAATGACAGAGGAGTTGCCAGGTTCCAGTTTGGCTGTCCAGAATAAGATGACACTCAGACCCAAACCCGAACAGACTGGACCAAAAGAAAAATCCAAGAGTAAACAGGTCAAGAGTAAACAGACAAAACCCCAGAAGGAAGTAGAAGAAGTAGATGATTCGGATGGGGAAAGTGGAGATGTGATTGCACCATTGCGACAAATCAGTCAATTAGTGCCAGATCCCACCCAAGAGGGTGGTTATCGGCGAGTCCCGAGTTACCAATATACTCCCTTCACCACGTCTGACCCCCTTTAATTGGAAGACCCATTATGCTACTTACACAGATAAGCCACAAGAAGTAATTGAACTTTGTTCCAGTATTATGGCCTCACATGCCCCCCAATTGGCAAGATTGTCAGCAGTTGCTCCTGACTTTGTTCACTACTGAAGAGCGGAGGAGAATAATTCAGCATGCAGAACGGATAGCTAGAAACAGGGCACCTCCTGGAGAGGCGAACCCTGAGCAGTGGATGAGAGGTAGGGTCCCCTTGGCGGACCCAGGATGGGACCCGAACCTCCCAGCACAGTTGACTATGCTCACTGATTATCAAGCTCTACTAGTGGAAGCTATGAGAGAAGGAATGAAGAGGCCTGTTAACATGTCAAAAAGTATCAGAGATACTTCAGGGACCCACTGAACCCCCAGGAACATATTTGGAAAGATTGCTTGATGCTTATAGGCAGTATACTCCTGTGAACCCAGAAGACCCAGGCAACCAACAGATGGTGAATTTGGCCTTCGTGACCCAAAGTTATCCAGATATAAGGAAGAAACTCCAGAAACAAGAGGGATTTGCAGGTATGAATTTGAGCCAATTGTTGGAAATTGCCCAGAGAGTATATGTGAATAGAGACCAAGAGGAGAAACGGGAGAAGGACAGGCGGATGCATAAGAAAGCGGAATTATTGGCTGCAGCTTTGGCGACAAAGGAAGGGGGGCGGAAAATTGGAAAAGGAAGTGGACCTCCATTGAGACGCAATGAGTGTGCCCTCTGCCGACAGGTTGGGCATTGGAAGAATGAATGTCCCAGACAGAGAGGGATGGCGAACAGGGGAAGAGGAATGGATCGAGGAAGAGGAAGGGGAGCAAATCGAGGAAGAGGAAGAGGAAGAGTAGTGGATGGAAGATATGAGCAGGGGATGGACGAAGGGTTCGAGGACTTCATTGGACTAGCTGAAATGGAACATTACGATTAGGACAGACCGGGCCCCCTTGCTCTCGGCCCCGGGGAGCCTATGGTCACAGCACAAATAGGGGACCGAGCCATCCCCATGATGGTAGATACGGGAGCCACCCGTTCAGTATTAAATTCTGCAATAGCCCCAAAAACTGAGAAAGCCATAAGAATTGTGGGGGCCACGGGGAAATTGGAAAAACACCCCCCTTAGAAAAAAGGATTGTGGATCTAGGAAGACATCAAGTCACTCACCAGTTTTTGTATTTGCCAAGTTGCCCTGTGCCCTTATTGGGTCGAGATTTGTTGGCTAAATTGAGAGCTCAAATTTCTATTGAAGAAGATGGGACGATGGAAATAAATTTTAGAGGACCAAAGAATATCTCAGTGACTTATCCAATGGAGGAGGAGTGGCGAAGGTACCAGATCATGGTTTGTCAAGAGCAACCCACTATATTTGGACCCCCAGGCGTGTGGGCTGAAGACAACCCACCTGGGTTAGCCCGGTTCGTGGCCCCCATAGTGGTAGAATTAAAGCCAAATGCTATGCCCACTTGTGTAAGGCAATATGATCTACCCAGAGAAGCCCTGGAAGGGATCCAGAAGCATTTAGAACGGCTGAAGAAGTACAATATAATTCGGGAATGCCGCTCTCCCTGGAATACTCCATTACTCCCAGTATTGAAACCTGGGACGAAGGAATATCGTCCAGTACAAGATTTAAGGATGGTAAACAAAGCTACAGTAACCCTACACCCAGTGGTACCAAACCCATATGTCCTGATGGGACTAGTTCCATCTGCAGCTACTCACTTCACTGTTTTGGATCTCAAGGATGCCTTCTTCTGTATCCGAGTGGCCCCCCAAAGCCAGGACATATTTGCCTTCCAGGTGGAAGACAGCATTACAGGCCAGAAGACCCAGTTCACGTGGTGCCGCTTGCCTCAGGGGTGGAAGAACTCGCCAACGATTTTTGGGACATCATTGAGTCAAGACTTGAGAAAATTCCGATCTGAACCCGAGAGACGAGTTTTGCTGCAATATGTGGATGATCTACTGTTGGCCGCCACCAGTGAGGAGGAGTGTAAGGAAGCCACAATGGAGTTGCTCCAGCTTCTGTGGGAAGCAGGCTACAAAGTATCTAAGAAGAAGGCCCAGTTGTGCCAGACAGAGGTGCGATATCTGGGATTCCAAGTGACTCAAGGGAAACGAGCGCTAGGCCGAGAAAGGAAGGAGGCTGTGTGTGCTCTGCCTGAGCCCCGGAATCGGAAGATGGTGCGAGAATTCTTGGGTGCAGCTGGGTTTTGCAGAATCTGGATTCCTAACTTCGCAGTAATGAGCAAACCATTATATGAAGCTACCAAAGGTCCGGAGAAGTCTGAATTTGTGTGGGGAAAAGAACAAAAGAACGCCTGGGAACAGATAAAGAAGGCGCTGATGGAAGCTCCGGCGCTAGGTCTGCCAGATGTAACAAAGAAGTTCACCTTATATGTTGATGAGAAGAATGGAATAGCCGTGGGAGTACTGACACAGATGTTGGGATCCTGGCATCGCCCAGTGGCATACCTCTCTAAGCAATTAGATCCAGTCGCTAGAGGATGGCCTGGGTGTCTCAGAGCTATAGCAGCAACAGCCTTGTTGGTAAAAGAAGCAGAAAAGTTAACCTTAGGCCAGAATTTGATGGTAAAGGTTCCACATTCTGTACTGGCCCTCATGGAGTACAAAGGTAGCTATTGGTTCACGAATAGCCGAATGTCCAAGTATCAGGGAATGTTGTATGAAAACCCTAGAGTGAAGTTGGAGTTGTGCACCACCCTGAACCCTGCAACACTGCTCCCAGCAGAATCTGGAAATATACACCACGACTGCCTTCAAACCATGGATGAAGTATACTCAAGTAGACCAGACTTGCGGGATACCCCATGGCCCCATCCTGATGTCACTTACTATACAGATGGAAGTAGCTTTGTGCGAGAGGGGAAGCGAAAGGCCGGCTATGCAGTGGTCACGGCAGATAAAATAATAGAAGCCAAAGGGCTACCTGTTGTACCTCGGCCCCAGAGGGCGGAACTTATCGCTTTGATCAGGGCTTTAGAGCTGGCCGAAGGACTTACTGTAAACATATACACAGATTCAAAGTATGCCTTCACTACCCTGCATGCGCATGGAGCACTGTACAAAGAAAAAGGATTGATCAATTCTTCAGGACAAGAGATCAAATATGAAAAAGAAATAGAGCACCTATTAGAAGCGGTGTGGGCCCCTAGTAAAGTTGCTGTGATGCACTGTAAAGGACATCAGAGAGGGCAAGATCCAGCTGGTCCGGGGAAACCGGAAGGCAGATGCTGCTGCAAAGGAGGCTGCTGAGAGTGAACTAATGAGTGGGAAGGAGAACCTGCCCGGAGAAATTGGAGTACCACTTTTCCAGTCTCCTTGAGTAACCAGATCCCTAGATACACCCAGCAGGAGAATGAGAGGGGGCCTAAAAGGACCTGAAAGCTATAAGCGACAAAGATGGTTGGTGGGTCAACCAGATGGAAGACGGTACATACCCCAATCTATGGGATGGCCAATCGTTCAGAAGGCACATGAAGCCACGCATTCTGGGAAAGACAGCGTTGGCCCAGTTGTTAGCAAAGGATGTGTTTATAGATGGAATGAGACAGTACACCATGCTGGCGTCATCACGGTGTCAACTCTGCGCTCGGAACAACCCGCGTCAAGGACCCAGATTGGAAGAGGGAACCCAACATCAAGGATCTACTCCCTTCGAATCCCTAGTGGTGGACTTCACCGAGATGCCACGGATGGGACAATACCGATATATGTTGGTAATGGTGTGCACTCACACTGGGTGGGTTGAAGCATATCCTACTAGAACCGAGAAGGCGAAGGAAGTAATACGAGCTCTACTCCGAGACATCGTACCTAGATACGGGTTACCCCTTCACATCGGATCTGATAATGGCCCGGCCTTCGTGCACGGAGTAGTTAAGAGTTTGGCAGAAGTCTTAGGAATTACTTGGAAATTACATTGTGCGTATAGGCCCCAAAGTTCTGGGAAGGTGGAAAGGATAACAGAACATTGAAGACTCACCTTGCAAAATTGTGTCAAGAAACTAAGCTCAAATGGTTGGATGTACTCCCAATAGCTCTTTTGAGAATAAGATGCACCCCTCATGGACGACTGGGCTGACTCCATTTGAGCTGCTGTATGGAAGACCCCCGGCCATCCTGAAGGGATTGAGAGGGACATTCGAGAGCTGGGGAACTTAACCCTCCAAGAAGAAGTGCAGGCATTAGGGAAGCTCTAGAGAAGGTAAACGCCCATGCTTTGGAGGTTAGACGAGTTCCTTTCCTCACAAAGGCCCATTCCTTCCAGCCTGGGGATGAGGTGTGGGTTAAAGATTGGAAAGGGGAGCCTCTATCACCAGGCTGGAGGGGGCCGTATCACGTGCTGTTAGTCACCCCCACTGCAGTAAAAGTAGCAGGGCTGAAACCTTGGATACACTACACCAGGATAAAAAGGGCGTTACTGATTGGGCTGTAATTTCATCACAAGAAAACCCTTTGAAACTGAAATTGTCCAGAAGAAAAGGGGGAGAGAAGATTCGGACTAGACTCTGCCGTGGTCATACCAGGGAATTGACCACTCTACGCACAGTCAGATCCGCAACAGGTGAATGAAGACTCTAGGCTAGACCCTACTGCTGCCACGCGCTGGACGCTGGTAGCTCTACGTACGGTCAGACCTAGCAACTGCAGAGGAGGAAGATTGGGACTGAGCCCTGCTGTAGTCACTCCGGAGGCTGACTATTCTACGCACGGCCAGATCCCCTACAGTGGATATGGGAGAGAAACAATGAATATTAGTATTAGTGATCTAATAATAATAGTAGTGTGTATATTTTTTGGTATTTTAGTATTTTTGTATATGTACAGAAGGAATTTGTGTGGAGTAAGTAGATTTGGGTCCCTGAGTGGCTCCGAAAATGAAGTGGGTAATGTTGATCGGGATGTGGAGCGTGATGGGTGGAGTAGTTGAGGCTAACTGGTTCAAACGACATGCTGCACATATGTTCCAACAACACGGACCCAATGTCACCCTGATCTATGAACATCCACAGACTGTAGCAGATTTCGGTTTTATGCCCTCCCTTATTAGTGAACCGGGAGCAGTTGTAGGAGCCCTACAGTCAGCATTGAGAGGGAATCCCAATATGTTTGCCAAAGTTGATAGTAATATAAACAAGACTCGATTTAGGCGGTTGAAGTTTTATACTTATTCCCCCGGAATGTGTTTTTGCTGTCACCATAGTGGATCTTGGAATTCTAAGTGGAAAGGATATATAAAATATTCCTCATTTTATGGTAAACTGGGAAATTATTCAGCATGTAGTGATAGATTCTATTTGTATGGCACATATAATAACTCCTATCAACCCAAGGGGGACTTAAATGAAACTAATTTTGGAGATTTATACCCAGAGTATCCCATGTTCACTCCTAATTATACAGGGTCAGGTAGTATATGCTCTGGATTGATGGCTAGAGACCCGCATTTATGGTTCTACTTTAATGGGTGGGCCACCAACTACCACCCAGGGACTTACCAGTGTATAGGAATAGGATATATGACTATACCTGTCCAAGTTTTCCTACCAAGACAGATCAAACGAGTTGGTAGGAAGAAACGGCATTTAGTGGGACCACTGGGAAGTCAATGTGAGGATCTGGTCATCGTGAGGCCACAGTTGTCTGAGAGTGAGGGTAGTAGAGTAGGAGGAGGACTGATCACAGGGGTCCTCACCTTGGGATCCTACCCAGGAATTATGGCTCAAGAAAATCGTAGGAGCATAATAGGATTGACTTGCAGATTGGAGAAAACTATAAATGCGACTGGGAAATTGGTACAAGCCCTCCAACAAGAAATTGAAGAGCTAAATTAGCTATTGTTACAACATCGAATGGCCTTGGATTACTTGTTAGCCAGAAAAGGGGGGTTTTGTACCATAGTCAAAGGAGGATGCAAGGTTGCGTTCCATGATTTGAACAAGACTATAGAGGATGAGATACAGCAGTTGCAAGGGTTGATACAAAATAATGACAGTGGCGTTAGTAACCCCTGGGATTGGTTAACTTCTTGGCTTCCAGATCTTAGCTGGTTAAAAACCTTGTTTCTAGGTATTGTACTTTTAATTGTAGTAGGGTTCTTAGTAATGATATGTATTTCTTGTGCTATGAAATGTGTACATGCCTCTCTCTCCCAAGCTATGGAGGGGAAGGCAGCTCATTTTGCTGTTATGGCCCAAAAGCAAGCTTAAGTATGTCAAATTGCGTAGAATTTGGCATAAAGGGGGGAATGAAAGGGTTAAGTTGAAGAAGCTAATGCTAAGGTAGAAAAATATAGAAAAATAAGGTGAGCAGATGTGCCCTTTATCTTATCAAGAGGCTTAGGTATGTGCTTAGCAGTGCCGGGAACCTAGGGAGTTTTGATGTTGGAGAAATACTCCCTTGGTACCAAAATACATCATTTTTGAAAGATGTAACCCAGGTCTGCCTGACCTGTAAACACTTCATATATGGTCATATGTAATCATTTCCTGTAACCTGTTTACAAGAGGGTATAAAAAGAGAGCTAATACCTGGATCGGGGCTCTCAGGCTTTGGAAATCATTCCACTGAGATCCCTGCAGTAAAATAAACTTTTATTTTTGCTTTCTAATCTGGTGGTCTCAATTCTTGGCGAGCTACTTCATCACCATACAATAATTTCACTAATTCACTGATAAAAAAGCAGATACCTAGTGTATATCATGAATATGGTTATAAAACTTTTCTGCTATTATTATTTAATGCACACTAAATTATTTAACTTTACTTATTAATGCACAGAAGCACACAGCTAATTATGTTCATTAAAACAAAACTATGTTCATTACAAATTATAGTGTTTTCTATGAGCAATTCGAATAATTCAGTCATTTAAAATATAATATATGGATGTCAACCCAAGACTTCAGAGATTTATTGATGGTCTGTTGAATTTCCATAACTATTTTAGAAACCTGAACTAAAAAAAAACAACTGAGAACAGAATATCTTGAAGAAACAATAACTTAAAAATAAAAAATAGCTGCAGGGAATTAAAATGCTCTGTACATATCAAAATCCATTACCTCAGTAGAGAAATTTGGTGGTTCACTGGACTCATTTCTCCTGGACTATACCTCCCGTATGCTGCATGGCACTAAATTCACGAGTATAGCAGCTAAGAAAAGTAAGGTGGGAGGGGGGGATAAACAACCTTAGCAGACAAAAAACAGTATTTTTGCAAAAAAATAAGGTTTGTGGGGTCTATGAACACTGCGTTAGAAGAGAATGATTTTTTTCCCCCCTGTAAGATTTAAGAGTGTAGTGCCTCAGTTTTTATTGCTGTGGTCATTTTGGTTACTGCTGTCATGTTGCTATAATTTAGAGGAACTTATGTAGGAACTTTAAATATGGTGATGGGGGACCTTCAGCCCTTGGATCATGAAAGGCCCACCTTCATATCCACCAGGTATGACATTTTGAAGTGCAAGCCATCATTAGGAATAGTCTCTATACAGCAATGCCTCCATAGAGCGTCCAAAAATGCAGGTAATTGTGTTGATCTAAAATAATTTCTAGCAGTTTTTGTCCAGCAGGAGAAAGTTACTTGTAAAACAATCATCAAATGCTTTGGATTACAACAGGAATAGCTCCTTTAAATATGAGTTTACAGGTACAGCAGAGACTTAGTGTGATGACTCCCATGACTGGAATATAACAATTGAAGGATATAATTTACAGTTGGTCCTCCATATTTGCTAGGGTTAGGAGCATAGGACCCCTGCAAAAGTGGAAAAACTGCAAACATTGAAATGTGTGTGTGTGTGTGTGTGTGTCTGTGTCTGTGGGAAGTGAAACAAGGCATGGTGGGGGAATGGGCACCCAGGGTCCAAAGCAGGTCAGGTAAAGGAGAGGGAAAGAGGGTGGGTTGGCATGGTGGTACTATACTTCCATCCCATCTTCTGTCTCCCATCTTCTTCTGGGAGGGTGGAGAAGGTATCTTGTGCTGAAAAACTGGCATGTGAGCCAGCTGGCCACACAGGGGGTGGTGAAGGAGGAAGATGACCAGAGGTAGGTTTTTAAAAGGCTGTCCAGGGTGGGGAGACAGGGGTTGGAGAAAATCATGAATAATCAAACCTGTGAAAGTGAAACCCATGAATGTGAAGGGCTGACTGTATTAAAAAAGAAATATGTGGGAAAGAGAAGGAGAGGGAGTAGCATTATACGTTAAAGACAAATTCAATTGTACAGAAATTCTCAAGAGTGATCAAACTGGACCAGAGCATTGAGTAAAATTAGATGGAGAAAGAAAAGTAATGTTGTGGTAGGAGATTATTACAGGCCACCAAACCAAGATGAGGTGGTGGATTATACTTTTCAGAAGCAGATCACAGAAATCTCCAAGACACAAGAACTGGTAGTTATAGGGGACTTCAATTGTCCTGATATCTGCTGGGAGACTAGCTCTGCTAAGCCTAGGCTCTCCAACAAATTTTTGATGTGGTTTGCAGATAATACTATATTTCAAAAGGTAGAGGAACGAACGAGACTATCAACAATCCTGGACTTGATCCTAACCAATAGGGATGAGTTGGTCACTGGAATCAAAGCAGTGAGTACTTTAGTGGGCAATGACTATGTAATGCTAGGATTCATGATCATGAGACAAATACAAAGTGCAGTCAAATATGAATCTTGGATTTCAGAAAAGCTAAATTTATCAAGCTCAGGGAAATAATGGCCAGAATCCCATGGCCAGAGATGCTAAACAAAAAAGACCCCATGTATGAGTGGAATTTCATGAAGAAGGAATTGCTAGAAGCACAATCATAAATAGTTCCATGGAAGAAGAAAAATGGGAAACATCTGAAAAAACCAGTATGGCTGTACAGTAAACACAAGGAAGAAGTGAAAAAAAAAAACCCCACATGCATGAAATGGAAGACAGGACAAATTGCTAAAGGAAGAAAACAGATGTGTAGCCCAAGCTTGCAAGAATAGAGTAAGAAAAGCTAAAGTTCAAAATAAGCTCAGGCTATCTAAGCAAGCAAGAAGCAACAAAAAGCCCCCCCCCCCCAAATATGTTCAAAGAAAGAGAGTGATGAATGAAATGGTGGGATGCTACTCAGCAAGGATGGTAAAATGCTAACAGATCAAAATGAAAAGACAGAAGTGCTTAATATCTCATTTGCTTCAGATTCCTCCCCCTCAAAAAAGAGAATGCTTCCACACATCAGCAGAGACTTTGGTAAGAAATCCAGGTTGCAAATCAAGATTGATAAGGGGTTAGTCAGGAATCATTTATTTAACCTAAATGAGTTCAAATCTGCAGGATCAAAAGAACTGCATATCAGTCTATTAAAGGAACTTGTTGACACACTTGCAGAACTATGTGGCATCATTTTGGAGAAATCTTGGAGAATAGGTGGTATGCCAGGGGACTGGAGATGAGGAAACTTTGCTCAAAGCAAACAAACTGCAGGCCAGTCAGCCTGCCCTACCAGGAAATACTAGCACAGATTATAGGTGAGTCCATCTGCAAGTATCTTGGTGACAATGCAGTGATTAGTGGGAGCTGGCATGGGTTTGCCAAGAACAAATCCTGCCAAGCTAATCTTATATCTTTTTTGAAAAATCAGGTTACTAATGTAGGGGGAATGTTGTGGATGCCATTTATCTGGATTTCAGCAAAGCATTTGATAAGGTCCCCTATAATATTTTGATTAGCAAAGTGACTAAATACGAAACAGGCGGAAACACCATCAGATAGGTCCATCATTGATTGGAAAATGGTACTCAAAGAGTTGTCATTAGTGGCTGTGCTTCAAAGTGAAATGAGATCTCAAGTGGAGTTCCACAGGGTTCTGTCCTGGGACCACCCTCTCCAATATTTTTTATCAATGATTTAGAAGATGGGTTGGAGAGAATCCTCATCAAATTTGCAGATGATAACAGACTCAGTGGGCTAGCTAACACATTGCAAGATAGGAAAAGAATTCGAAAGGACTTTGGTAAACTAGAAAAGTGGGGTGAAATTAAATGAAATTCAACAGAGACAAATGCAAAATTCTACATTTAGGCCACAAAAACCAAATGCACAGGTATAGGATGGGAGATACTTGGCTTGGCAGTACATGTGAAAAGGACCTTGCAAGTATTGCTGATCATAAGTTAAACATGAGCTGACAATGTAATGCTGCAGTGAAGAAAGCAAATGCTGTCTTAGCTGGCACTGACAGAATCACAGTTTTCAAGTCCAAGGAAGTAATAGCCCTCTCTATTCTGCACTGGTCAGGTCTCATTTGTAGCACAGTTCTGGACATTTCATTTTAGGAAGGATATAGACAAGGGGAACTGAGTTCCAAGAAGTGCAATGGTGATAAGAGTTATAGAGAAGAGAAGTTGAAGAAACTGGGCATTTTCAGCTTAGTGAAGAGAAGACTGAGGGATAATGTGATTGTACTCTCTAAATATCTCAAGGACTGCCAGAAAGAAGAAGGTGCAGGCTTGTTCTATGCTGCCTCAGAGGGTAGAACTAGGACTAATGGTTTTAAGTTATAAGAGACTAGATTTCAACTGAACATTAGAGGGAACATTGACAGTGAGAGTGGTTCAGCAATGGAATCAATTGCCTAGAAATGTGGTGGGGTCTCCTTTTCTGTATATCTTCAGATTCTGTGATTCTGTGTCATAATTATTTTCACTTGTGCAATCCTTTAAACAAGATTCTTAATTCAAAAGTAGTGGTTCCAGGGGTGGGGTGTATTTGAACCAAGAGTGTGAGCTGCCTGCCTTCCTCTTTTGGAGACTGCTTGGAAATCAGTGGCTAAGAATTGCTTCTCTCTTGCTGAAATCACTGGTCTAGCTTTGCTCCTCTGCCTCTGAAATCACTGCCTAGCTGAGGCCTTGTTCCATTTAAGCTGAAGTTATTCTTTCAGTTCTGCAGTTTCCAGTATTTTGGTCAGGGAATTTCATTAGCTCATTTTCTTTCCCAAATTCATGGCTTTGATTTAGATGTTCTTAGTTAGCTTGTCCTCTTTCTGTTAACACTGTTCCAGCTAGGAGTGCTTGCTAGCTTCAAATGAAAAAAGCTGAATTTGATCAAGGAGAGTTAAATTTTGGCATCTTTATCTGTCATGGAGTACTTTCCCTGCATAATGCAGATCCACATAACTTTCCCCATCTTTCTCGGGGGTATGGGAGCATAAGGAAACTATTGTATTATCCTGACTTTTGAACCTCATTTTTTCCTCACTGTTCCTTCCCTTAGAATCATAGAATCATAGAATCATAGAAATGTAGAGTTGGAAGAGACCACAAGGGCCATCCAGTCCAACCCCCTGCCATGCAGGAAAACCCTCAAAGCACTCCCGACAAGTGGCCATCCAGCCTCCGCTTAAAAACCTCCAAAGAAGGAGACTCCACCACACTCTGTGGCAGCACATTCCACTGCCGGACAGCCCTGACTGTCAGGAAATTCCTCCTGAGGTTCAGGCGGAATCTCCCCTCCTGCAGCTTGCATCCATTGCTCCTTGTCCTGGTCTCAAGAGCAGGAGAAAACAAGCCCACTCCCTCCTCGACATGACATCCCTTCAAATATTTAAACATGGCTATCATGTCCCCTCTCAACCTTCTCTTCTGCAGACTAAACATACCCAGCTCTCTAAGTCTGTCCTCATAGGGCATGGCTTCCAGGCCCCTCACCATTTTGGTTGCCCTCCTCTGGACCTGCTCCAGCTTATCCATATCCTTCTTGAATTGGGGTGCCCAGAACTGAACACAGTATTCAAGATGAGGTCTAAGAAACACATACAGCTTCACAATTCCAAATCTTCACAGCCTTGTAACTTTGCTTATTTTGAGTTAGCATTTCTTCATCCCAAAGCAACTATTTTCTATTATTTGTTTATATTTTGCATGTAGCCTTTGCTACATGAAGCTCTACCATAACATTTGCTACTCCCAAAGCATTTATTGTGTATATCTTGACAACTGTGTGTTCAGTAAAATTCACCCTTTAGAGAGCTGCATGTGTTTTTTAAAATTCCAATTTGCTGAAGATACACTATTGCCTAAGGCCATAAGATCACTTGTAGGCATATATACTCAAAACAGTCATGTGCTCTGAGGCCACCCTTGATAACAACATGCATGGAGGGGATCCTCTATGCAATCAAGAGTACTAGTAAATCTGATTTCTTACAGAGGGGTCTCTAAGCATACAGAGGTTCTTTACACTGATGCTGAATGCATGGCTTCTGGGAGGCAAGAAGAAAACAACAGGGGACATAGCAGGCATGATCTTGCTCTGGAACAATTGTTAAGGATATGCATGGGGGTTGATTTACAAAGAAGTGTTGTTTGAACACTTTCAGTTGAGTGGTTCTTGACTTTTTAGTCATGGAAGAAGAATGGATCAGCACATATTGGTGAACTGCAACACTGGAGACAAAGGTCTGAATCCCTGTTCAGCCATTGAAACCCACTGGGTGACCTTGGGCAAGTCCACTCTCGCAGTCTCAGAGGAAGGCAAAGGCAACCCACTCTGAACAAATCTTGCCAAGAAAACCCTATGGTAGATTCACTTCAGAGTTGCCACAAGTCAGAAATGATTTGAAGCACACAACAACAACAGCACAATTGATGGGGCTACATGGAGAAATGAAGATGATTGTCCATAGCCAGTTCTCTTTTTAAAGTAATACTCCAACTCATTAAAAATGCAAATTCAGGCCTGAGATATAAAGCAGAAAAGATATTTCCATTAGAGATGGGATGATCCAGAATTTTCCAAATGCGAATCCAGATCCAAATCCCTAGAAGGTTCTGGGAATCCACGAATCTCACAAATCTTGAATCTTTTGAATCCTTTTTTTTAAAAAGGGTTTAAAAAGTAAGGGAAAGAAGGATAATCTTGGGCAAGACACACTCACTCATCCTTAGCAAAAGCCTAGGCAAAGGTAAACCTCCCTCTGAAGAAATCTAGCCAGGACAATTATCATAGTTTTGCCTCAGGATTTCCCCAGATTGAAAATGACATGAAGGCCTTTCTACACAGACAGGAAAATGTGAATTAATCCCACATTTTCCTGCCTGTGTAAACAGGGCCACATACTACAGTACAGAGATATTCCAGGTCAAAATTGGATTTTCTTTGTATAGCTCCTTATGGCATCTTGGGATTTGTAGTTTGATGATGTACCAGCACACTTTGGCAGAGAAGGCTGTGACACCTTTTAAAACTACAAATCCCAGAATTGTGTGCAAAAGAGCTTTGCAAGGGAGCTATGCAAAGGAACCTTTCAGCTGTCTTTGAAATCTCAAGACTGTACCTTTCAGTCAAGTCTCAAGTCCTGCAACAAGGAAGGCACTTAAAAAACAACACCAGCCTCTAGTCCAGTCTCAATTCTCCACCTTGCATTCTCAAATCAAATCTTAATCTTGCAACAAAGAACACACTTTAAAAAAACCCAGCCTCTAGTCCAGCCTCAGTTCTCTACCCTTAAGTCCTGCAGGAAGGCACTTTAAAAAAACAAACAAAAAAACAAGCTCTAGTTCAGTCTCAAGTATTGCAAGGAACTTTCAAATCAAATCTCCAATCTAGTCTTAATAATTCCCAATCCCTGCCCTCCAGTCCCAAGTCAAAAGAATAGAGATTATTATCTTGCAGAGGGAGGCAGCCCAAGCAGGCAAAGGCAGCAGCTCCGGGCACAGGTAGCCTCTGGCGCATGTGCACAGCTTTATGCTGTGATTTTCGTGTGCCCAGGAGCCTACTGGCCAATCAGGCCTTTGGCAGGCCCTGGACGCACCAATTTTTAAAAACAATTTTTCCTTTCTGCTACATGTGATTTGTCATGTTGCTTATGAGAAACCATGACAGACATTTCACTTTTCATCCTATTCTAGCTATAGGTTTACAACCAGGCACTGGTCTTGTAGAAGCAGGTACACTGGCCTACATGTGACAATCACTGGATGAGATTGTGTGACCTTGCCCTCCGCTCCACTACTTCTGATAGGTGTCAGACTCACCGACCCCAGTATTTATATATGCCATGCTATTTTCTATATGCATAGAAAATAGTGCTGAACTTAAATATTAAATGTTCAATATATATTAGAAAAGAACCCCAGATGTAATTTCTGAAATTGTTAGCAAAGGCTATTATTACTCAAAAGGGAAAATATACCTACTTGCCATCTCCCCTTGTGTGTCTGGTCTCCCAGGTTTTCAGATGTCCTGGTCTCCCAGGTTTTCAGGCATCCCGATCTCCAGCAAACTATTTGTTTGGTGGATTTGAAAGCTTCGGTTTGCATATTTTGGCACAGGGATTCAGATTCACGAATCTCAAATCCTTACTGAGGATTCGGTTGGCCCGTTTCTAATTTCCACATTTCCCAGATAGCACTTCAGAAGGTGGCATGATATCAAACTATTTGCACACAGAAACTGAGAATACTGTAATTGTCCCTCAAATAAAATGTGTCTGACCAAATCAGCTTCAGAGAGCCCATTCAAATTTGTAACAGTACCTTGAAGCACAATATTTTGCCACTCCAAGTATCCGCAGCACATAATCGAAGAGAAGACATCCATGATCCCATGAAATAAAGAGGAGGATTCTCATTGTCATTTGGACCCAACTCCAAGACAATGTGACAACTGGGATTCTGGGAGTTATGGTTTCTAAAAGGAAAAAAAAATTCCTGAACTTTGCTCCTAAAATATTGTTGCTGCAAGTAATTGCTTTGATTATTTCAGCAACCCCAAAGCCAATCTATGCATGTTTCTTTCAGAATCTGTATGTTGACTCTCCATCTGGAATTCTTCCTTCTGCAGAAGTTTCTTCTATATGAATATGACAACAGCAACACAAACACTTCCCAGATTTTTTTTTAAAATCAAACAACTAGCAATGTTTATTTGTGAAATGTCCACCTTCAAAAGCTAATATGAATGTCTGGAATGTTATTTTTAACCATGGCATTCCTAGTGTTTATAAGTGAATTGGCTGCCTCAGACAGTTATCTGAAGAATATTCTTTTCCATCTCATACACAGGAGAGAATCCTGACTGAATCGGGGCTCCAGTTGATTGACTGATTTTTTCATTTCTGTTAGAAAGTGGGAATATGACTGGACATATATCATCACAGTTAAACTGGCTTCCTTGCTTCTACTGGGAATACTTGACACTTAGTCATTCTGGAGCCTCAATAGCTTGTGGTGAGCTAAAAGAGAGGGAAAAAATGCCTCCAGCTTTTAAAATATTACACGTGTCCAGGGTGGTATTTTTACTTATGGCATAATAAGGCTAAAAACAACAGAATTTAATAACCACTATATAAGGAAAGCATTATTAAATGTCTAGAGAAGATATGTTTTCAGATGTTGTTGGAAAACACCTCAGTGAATCTCCCCTCATGAGGCTTATTATAAAAAAAAACATATTGTTTGATAAATGGATAAAATATAAAGATTTGGTAGAAACGCAACATGACCAAATAAAAATCAGGTCCCAGCAAGAACTGAATGAATCCGGAATTAAATGCCACTGGTTTCTCTACAGGCAGCTTAGAGAAAAACTAAGAGCAGATATTAAGTTAAATGCTTATCAAATAAAAGAAGAAGATATGACTATGATGTTGTGTTTAAGAAAATCTAAATCTATTTCCTTCATTTATAAAATTCTTTTGAGATGGGCCTCAGAGGATGAGCCTGTTAAATCATCAATGATTAAATGGGCACAAAACATCTCCCATTCAGTTCCAATGGAGCAATAGGAGAAAAATTGGACAAAAAGGCTAAGATATACTGCATGTCAGGATATCAAAGATATCAAAGAAAATTTATATAAGATGTACTTTAGATGGTATCTTATGCCTGTGAAATTATCAAAAATGCATTGAAAATACTCAAATAAATGTTGGAATTGTGGTTATGAAATTGACACCTTTTATCATCAATGGTGGATGGTGGACCTGTAAAAATGTAAAAAAAAAAAAAATGGAAATTGGAAATTTTACCCTCAATAGAGGATTGGGAGATGAAGGTGTTCGATATGATACAGATGGATAGGCTTACTTATATATTAAGGGGAGAGAAAACTGAGAAATTTATTAAAGATTGGGATAATGTGATAAGTTATTTCAGGAATTTATGAAATGGTATTTGGATGGTGAACATTGATTTTTGAAAATACTCAGGAACAATAATTTTATTGATCTATGTGACAGACTATAAAATAGCATGGAACTTATCCTTTTCCCTTAGTCGGGTGGGTGGGTGGGTGGAGTTCAGGAAAATATAGTATGATTTGTAGGATTGAAGTAAGTGAATCTGTTTAAGTTTATGTTGAGACGGAATGTGTGTTAATATGATCTTTTTCTTTTCTTTTTTATTCAATAAAGATTAATAACAATAAAAAAAATCACGTGTCTCTCAAAGTACATGAATGGAGAGAAAGTGGATTCAATTATGTCACAATACTTGATTTCTTACATTTCCCCATTTCCAAATCTTATTTCAACTGCGTTTTTTAGAAGTTTTTAAATATGCTTTTTCTATATTTCCCATATTACCCAGTTGTCTGGGTTCCACCTGGATTCTAGGCATGCAGCTTGTTACCTGTTTGGACTATCATCTGATGTAGATTGTAGATGATAAAAAAATACCAAAATATGAAGGCACAAGGTGATATATCTCTCTTCTTGTACAAGTCAAATTGCTGGTGTTTGGAAAATTCAAAGTAGTTCAAGAATACAAAGTACATTTACTTCTTAAGGAAACAATAACTCATATAAATACAACATCTCATTCTCCCATACTAGTCTCTGGATAAAACATATATACTAGACTGCTAATTTTTGAAAGGATTTCTAAATGTTTTCTTTCATGTTTTTAGATGTCTTCTGTTGGCATATATCTTCATCTTTTCTTTTCTTTCTTTCTTTTAGTTTTAAATTTCTGAATAATATTGTAACAAAATAGAACACCAATTGTAAATTAAATTTAAGATTTTCCCATCACAAAGATGATACTTGTATACATTTTAACTAGAATAAAAAAGTAGAATTTACACTTGCCCATGTCTCGGTACTCAGAAAATATTTCATGGATGCATTCACAAGTGGAATTAATACTTTGGACTATCTGAAGTGGTTCTCAAAGTGTCATTCCAAAAGAAACAAACATCCAGAATTCTATTATGAGTTTTATCATCAGTCTCAAAGGCAATAAAGGACAGAGTCTTTGACTTCACAAAAGGAATATTACTAGCTCAAGATACAGAGGTGATGTTCCCCAGTAGGAGACAAGTGTTAGCAGATTGTTTTCTCCTAAGAGAAAGAGGCAAGGGACATATTTCCCCTCTCTTCAGCTAATAACATATTAGATTAGCTCTCTGTATTGTCATGAAGACTGTCGTAGTGATGTCTGGGCTCAGAGGATCAAAGCTGTTGTTACCGCAGTTTCTAGCTGGACTTGGGGAATATTAGATATCATTTTGATATCAATAATTTGGCCTTCCTCACCTATTCCTTCCCACATGCTTGCGAGGCCCCCGGACAAGCATGCAAACAGGCTCGGTCGCTAATTGCTGTAATATTCCAAACAAATACAGGCAGGCCAGAAATAGCCAGAGTGCCACTTCAGGAGACCTCAAGGCAAGTACCATATTATGTATGCACGCTACTTACAAAGAACTCCCTGCCCCGAGCAGGCAGCTTGACGAGCTGAATACTCAATCATCAAGCACTCCGTGTTTCCATACTGGCTACCCTACTGACAATTCCAATTTAACTCAATCATGCTAAATTCTGACCTTTCGGAGGCTTTGTCTCCAGCCCAAAACTCATTGTCTTCCCCAAGTATGGACTAGCCTACGGCTGCATTTTCCCCTATAAGAACCCCTGACTTTGAGAGCTTCCTCAGATCGCTCCCAACTTCCATCCAGCCTTGCTGCCACTTTGCTCGGCGAGCCCTCCCCTCAGTCCCACGTACTGAGAACCGCCATATCCACGAACTCTATCTTCAGACTACCCGGGCTTCAGGACCAAAAACCTCCTCTAAAAATCCCTCTATCCAACTCCAACCTTTATTTCTCTAGTTATCTCTGTGAGTGTGTGGCATACACTTGTCTGATTGCATTTTAATAAACACAACAATTATCATTTCACTTCTGTTTGCTCCTTGACTCGGCCTGACCCCGCAGACACTGGGTAAAAGATCTTGCTCCGTTGCCCTGCCTCTCGCAGTGCTAACTTGTGCTCTTTGACTAATTTCCCCAACATATAATTTGGAGAGCATTTAGGTGTCCCTTGTGGGACCCCCAGAAATCAGGGTAACACTCTACTAGAAGATAATTGGAGAGGGGGAACTGCTAGAACCAGGTTGCTTAGTTTGAGATAAAGGATTTTTACCTAAAGCTGAAAAATATACTCTTGGGAGATCTTGAACTGGTGTGTGTGTGTGTGTGTACACATGTTTCTTTGTGTTCATGCATGAGAGACCAAGTCTACGTTTTTTTCAGATTTTCTATGGATGTATGCCCATGGGGCACTGTCATGACAAGTGCTTGTACTTCAAAATTTACCACTATTACCATTGGCATGAAATAAGACAAACTGAGATAGGAACACAGAGAGGGCTAATATGCCCTCTGGGGGCTTTGTAAGCTAACAACATTTTTGCAATCAGGGTACCTCCCCGGAGATTTGAAATGGATCAAGGGTCTTTGCTTTGTCAGAATGTTCTACCCATCTCTCCACAATTACGGTCAACCATTTGTAAATAAATCCAAATATTACAAAAGACTACATCTTCATTTATAAGTTCAATCATTGGCTGTATAAGTAACCCAGAAAAGTTTTGAATTCCCTGGCACTTATCACCACTTGACAAAATGGGGCAAGCATAGCAATTGTTAAAGGAAGCTGCTGGCAGCATACGATATATATACTTTTCATTCAGGTTGATCAGCAGCACAGCTCATATATGCTGACTCACAAGTAAGTTTCATGAGGTTCAATAAGTCTTATTTGCATATACATGAATATAGGGTTGTAGCCTAAACTATCTACACAACTTACATTTGTTTTGCAACTCCAAAGCCCAAAAGGGACAATTTACATTTATTTTGTAGCAATCAAATCATCTCTAGTCATTTACTTTCACTATTGCTTTAGCTCAGCCAGATCTTTTGTCTTTTCTATTCTGTGTAGAGTTTATTAAGCACTCAAAATATTTTGTACTTATACTTGACCAGATTCCTATCTGCTGCTTATCTATTATATAAAAGTGAATGTTTGTCTGCATGTTTGCCAGTTGGTCTGCATCAACATATGATTGGCTGTGTGAAGCGAGAATACCTCATATGATTGGTTGGCTGTGAAGATTCCATGGAATCCTGGGGTTGGCAGTTTAGAGAGGGGGTGTTAGAATTCTCAGACAGAAAGCTCTTCGGGCTCAGGCCGGTTACTATGGAGATGAGGCCTACCATCAATAAGGATGCCAGAAAACCTTTGGGAGGCATATGTGAGAGAAATTAAAGTGACACAGCATAGGCCATTTCCACATTACATTGCCATAGTGCTATTATTCCACTTTCAACATTCTATGGAATCCTGGGATTTGTAATTTAAGAAGGGGCATTTAAGAATTCTCAGCCAGAGAGCTCTTTGGCCTCAGTAAACTAAAAACTCCAGAATTCCACAGGATATTGAAAGTGGAATAATAGCACTATAACAGTGTAGTGCAGAAATGGCCATAGTTACAAAGTCTTCTCGCCTCACACAGTAGATTGCATGGGTTCCATATGTGAGGAATCTTAAAGTTGAAATTCAAAACAAAAAACGCTCTCAGAAAACGTAAAGCCATTGCACAAATTCAACAGAAAGGAAAAAAAAGCCAGTATATCAATGTCACCAGACAACACAGATTGGATTGGGGACTATGAGGAAAAGTTACAGGTACTGGAATAGGCCGGTTGCTATGGAGAAGATGCCTAGCAGCAAGGAGGAAGACAGTGTATTCTCGCAGGAACCCAAACTCTGTATGTTAACCACTACGAATACAGATTGGATTGGGGAATATGGGGGAAATTTACAGGTATAGAAATAACAACAACAACACAATAATTTTGATAGTGCCAGCAAAATCTCTAGTGGACAGTAGTCAGCATTAGAATATTTTTATGCTTTAGATACTTCTTGTTTTATTTTTATGAATCAATATGAATAAGCCATGACAGTAAATGAGTTATTTTCTCCTTCATTCACTGTTTGAATTGTGCACAATTCAATCATGGCAGACATACCTTTGAGAATGGACAGTGTGACTTCTATAACTACCTGGGGCTTTGTGATTCTAACAAGACTCACAGTTGCAGGAGACAACTTTAGCTCTGTTTGATCTTTCTTCCCAGGTCTGCTGTAAAATGTTCTAATATTTGTCAATTTTTACCCAGCATTCAGCCCCATCTGGACACCAATTTTGGCCAACTGAAGTTTCTGAGCACTTTTCAGAGGCAGACCCACAAAAAATGCATTACTGTAATCCAAACAGGATTGGACCAAAAGTGTTTCCATGCACTTCCCCAGGACCTGGTCATGCTGAGGTCACCTCTGACCTCCTTTTGCACATCTTCCCAGCCAGCGTCCTTTCTCCACATGGCCTTTCAGCCATAAGTGTATATAACTTAATTTTATGCCAATTAATATTTGCTAATTAGACCATATCAAAGTGTTGGATGTACAACTGCTAACAAGGAAATTCTTCCTAACGTTTAGGTAGAACCTCTTTTCATGTAGTTTGAAGCCATTGTGTTGTGTCCAGGGCCATTTCCACACTACACTGTTATAGTGCTATTTTTCCGCTTTCAACATCCTGTGGAATTCTGGGGTTTGTAGTTTACTGAGGCCAAAGAGCTCTCTGACTGAGAATTCTAAAGGCCCCTCCCTAAAATACAAACCCCCAGATTCCATAGGATTTTGAAAGTGAAATAATAGCGCTATAACAGTGTAGTGAGGAAATGGCCCTAGTCTCTGGAGCAGCAAAAATCAAGTTTGCTCCATCTTCCATATAACATCCTTTCAAATACTTACACATGGCTGTCATGTCACCTCTTAATACTCTCTTTAGGCTAAACATACCCACTTCCCTAAGCTGCTCCTCATAGGGCATGGTCTTCAGGCCTTTTACAATTTTGGTTGCCGTTGTCCAGACATATTCCAGCTTGTCAATGTCCTTTTTGAACAAGAGAGGACTCAGGAAATCTACTTCTAGTGTAACATGAATGTAGAGAAGATTTATCATAGTGTGATGCTATAACTAACTAACTAACTAACTAACTAAAAAAACTTCACCACAAGTTTTAAAAAAGTCAGATGTTAACTCAAAAGAAAGGGTGAATGACAGATGAGGGCAAAAGTGGAATTCAACTTACAATTTTCTCTTCTAATGACTAGAAAAATCTTCAAGCTACATGATTTACATAAGAGACCTGAACAATCAGCCATTTATTTCCACAGGATACATTGCTCTGTGGGGCAGAGGTAGGAATCTCTAAAAGAGAATTCTAAGTTCCCTCTCTAAAATAAAAAATTATTTGGCAGAAGCAGATTAGCATGATTTCAATAAAAGTTTGCAGATATAACTATAGTCTGGTCTGGTGTCCCTATCATCCTGCCATAGAGGATGACCTTGACCCCAAAACCACTCTTGATCTTGTTCAGAATGACCAGCGTAAGGTGTCAGTTTGTTCTTATTTCTATGGCTAAGGAGAACTACAGAACATAATACTTCCTGTCCTAGTCCCCTCAAATCATGCAGATAGTTTGCTGATATTAACTGGCACATGTTTCTTGCATATCTTTTTGAAACTCTGCATTTCGAGCTGATAAGGTAATCCATCACCTTGATAAGTTATCTGCTTTTAACACATTTCCTTTAGAAAAGTTTTCAAAGTTAAATTAGGTGGACGTCTTTGACAGTATATGTGCAGATCTGTGCTAATGTGCATGCACAAAGGAGCACCCAGTTGTTGGCAACTGTCCTCCTGAGACTAAAGTAAGACAAATAAGCTAATTTGTTCAGTGACAGCAGTCCTGGACTTATGAACTAGTACTTCAGTGAGGCAAAGTCAGCATATGTTAATCACACACAACACCTAGCTTCCCTTTTTCCCCCCAATTAGTAAATTTCTCTAATGGTGGTTTCAGGGAGGGGAAAGAGAGAGGGGCTGTTATTTTTTTAAAGTATTACGAATCAAAGCAATATGCCAACAGTATCTCCCTGATTATCCACTATGAAGAGAAAGGCTGATTTTTACTCATGGTTTATTCATTCAACCTTATGGGATGATGCAGTGACTTGTGGCCATTTTCAGTCTTGAAGCAACTGCAACAGTTCTTACAATCTACATGAAGCAGTCAGTGATACACTCCATTGTCTAAATAAATAAGTATTGGTTCTGCTAATGTCGACAGAGATAAACATGGGAATGGAATGCAAAGACATCTTCAAGATGAAGTTGTACAGTGAAGAATCAATTAAGCAACAATATATTTATTTCTAGAATTATAATGTATAGCTACAATACAATCATATATATAACATAAAATACTTAGAGAGAAAAATGAATCAGCACAGGAATATTGGAAAGACAAATATAAAAGGGAGCTCTATGCCCAAATGGAATGGAAATCTCTCAGAGACGGGTTAACAAGGAGGTTAAAATATGGTTTTTGGATGGTGGTGGTGGGGCTTACACGCTGCATAGGAGGATTAACACTGGACAACTGTTAGGGATTAGGGGGCAGCATTGCTCCCTTAGGGGGAGTAGGAGGGCTGCCATTGCCCCCACTGTACCTCAGAAAAAAATGTATTCCCCACAGTCTCCAATAGCTCCTTGGTGATGTTCAGGTTAATTTCCTTATGGTTTAGGCCAAGGAAACACTTCCTTTTCCCAACAGGAAGTGATCTGGAAGTTGACTTCTGATTAGGATTTCCATATTCCACTTCTTCAGCGCTGGATACCTAATTTGTATATTGCATGAATTATTATTATATGGAAATCAGTCTGAATTGCATTCAAATTTATTCAAATTAGGCACATTAATTGATTTTTTTCTTCCACTATGAGCCCTTTCACATTAAACAATTACAGCACTATAATGCCACTTTAACTGCCATGGTTCCGTGCTGTGGTATCCTGGGATTTGTAGTTTAAGGACAGGCATTTAGAATTCTCTGTCCAAGAGTGCTAGTAGTTCACAAAACTACAATTCCCAGGATTCCACAGGAGGCAGCCATGGAAGTTATAGTATTATCATAGTGGTATAATTGAGAGTGTGAAAGGGCACTAAATTTCAAACTGTTGGAAAAGGTTTGCTGTTACCTTTGGTCCAATAAAATACTTATGATGTACATGTGGAAAGCACCTGGGGGGAATGACTGTGCATGTCATGAGGTAATCCCCTTGGGACAAAAAGCTGAGTCACAGTGTAATGTAACCAGGACAAGGGGCTACATCAGTCATGGGACATGAAATCCTGGCTGGGGTTACATCAGCTAGTCTTTATGTATATAAGGAGATAGGATCTGGCCAACATTTCTCTTGGTCTGCCTGATTGTTGGCTGGAGGCTTTGCCAGACATATCTCCACTTGATGTGTTGATGATGGAATGCTTGGATGACTTCTGTTGGAGGATCTGCGAATCCTGAACATATGTATATATTGGAACAGAAGATTAAAAGCCTCCAGGTATCCTTGGAAGACAACACTGTGTGATAGTGTTCCTTAGTGGGCGAGTTTTGGGGTCACACCAGTGCTGCATATCATACTCTGCCACGCACACTTTTGTTGCTGTGTTTATCAACTCTGCTCTATGTGTTTTGTTTCGCACTTGACTCTGAGCCACGTTTGGTCAGAGCTCAGTGGAATGAGGGAAGATTTATCACGTTTTGCATAAATCCTATCATCCACCATCCCCCCACACAAACTTCATACTATTTTTTTACTGTTGCAGTTGATCTGTTTAAATTGCTGGATTCGGATCAGGGAGACCCATATTGAAATCTCTACTTAGTCATGGAATTAAATATGTGATGATGTGCCACCAGTGTTATTGTTGGGTGCCTTCAAGTAGTTTCTGACTTACAGAGACCCTAATGCAAACCTGTTATGTGGCTTTCTGGGGCTGAGTGTGTGATGTGCCCAAGATCAATCAGTGGGTTTCCATGGCAGAGCAGGGAATTATATCCTGGTCTCCAAGGTCATAGTCCCACCCAAAAATTGTTTGATAATGCCAGTTAAGCTAACGATAAATGTTTGTACTTTTTAAACATTTCCACTACCCATTCCTTTACTACCTACACCCTCCTGTCCCAAATATTTGCATAAATATCTGCCAACTGAGGCAACTCCTCATGCATCTGATGAAGTGGACTGCAGTTCATAAGGCTTATGTCAATTAACTGTTACTCTTTAAAGGTAGATAATTTTGGGTAGATAAGGGTACATACTAGATCCTGATATTTTTTCCTGAAAAAACTTAACACAGCTACCCCCTTGAAACTTTAAAAAGGTATTCCTTAGCGTAAGGGGAAAAAATCAAAATAGTTCCAATCCATCATGGCAGATATGTCCTACCCTCACCTTAACACCATCCTTGTACTTTTCCCCACCATCAATCCAGTTTACATCTTCATGCTTGTAGCTGTTGCTTTGTCTCCCTGGTAGAGTTACACTGTAAAGGTAAGTGGTATTCCTTTCTTAGGCCCTTTCCACACTACACTGTTATAGTGCTATTATTCCCTTCCAACATCCTGTGGAATTCTGGGCTTTGTAGTTTACTGAGGCCAAAGAGCTCTCTGGCTGAGAATTCTAAATGCCCCTCCTTAAACTGCAAACACCAGGATTCCGTAGGATGTTGAAAGTGGAACAATAGCACTATAACAGCGTAGTGCAGAAAGGCTCTTAGTCACGTCTAATTTAGTAGAACATATGTTTGAGTAACCAGTTCAACTGCCCACAAGACACTTCCAAATATCAATGGAATTAGTCCATCAATGGAATTAGTCCATCAAAACAAAACGTTATCTTTGCTTTATAATTCTTTGGACCCATTTGCCAAAGTGTAAAGGTTCACATCAAGTATCTACCTTAATAGAGTTCTATCTACACTCTCCTCTTGTTTTTCCCTAGCTTCTTTCCTCAGAGCAATTTAATCAGGAAGGTGAGTAGTAGAGTAATGAATTGCACTGCTCTCCTCTCCTGGATGACCTCTGCCTCTGCTGATGCTCTTTTGCCTCATTTCTGTGTTCCTAACTTACCTCACCCCATCATTCTTTCTCTCTGGATTCACCTCATGCCTCTGCCATGCTCCTTTCTCTTGCTCCTTGCTCTCTGCTGCTGCATCTTCTACCTCCACCCCTTTTTCCTTTACCTTCTGACACCACATCGTCTCCACTGCACTCTGCCCCTCATCATGCCTATTTCTCCTGCTCCTTGCACTCTGTCATTTCACCTCTTATCTTCCTTTCCCTTCCTACCCATCTCACTTTCTCTTCTCTCCTACTCAGTCTCTTGCCTCATTTTACACCCTACCAATGTTTCACTCCTTTGCTTCTTGTGCTCTGTCACTCACATTGCTTTCATCTTTCCCATCTCATTCACCTCAGGCCACACCCTCAAAGTGCACCTTTCACATGCTTCTTATGCACCACCACTTGATCATTCACTTTTCTGTCTCTCCTACTCTTTGCCTCACCTCAGACCCTTGCAGCACACTTTACTTCTTTCCACTCTGTCACTTGCACACTCCTCCTACTTCCTCCCTTACTTGCTTCTTGCTTCTACTCGCATCACTCACTCTACCATCTCTCCTACTTCCTCCTTCACTTCGCATTGTGTTCTAATGGTGTGCCCCTTCCTTGTTTCTTGCACACTGCCACTCACAGCACTTGCTCTCTCACCTTTTCCACTCTCTCTGTTGGATCACCTCACACCCATAGAGTGTACCTCTTGCTTGCTTCTTTTGCACTATCATTCACTTTCCTGTCTCTCTACTCCGTCTCTTGTCTCACTTTGAATCTTCAAAGTGTTTTGCTTGCTTGTTTCTTGCATACTGCTGGCTCTCCTGTCTCTCCCATCCCTCCCATGCTTCACCTTGCATCCTTGCAGTGGGTGCCTTTTTTGCTGCTTGCTCACAGCTGTTCACATGACTCACTCTCACTTCCTTTATATCTTAAGTTCCCTAGTGGACATATTTCTTGCAGCAAAAAAAGACAAAAGAGTGCCTCCAGATTTTGTTTCATTTCTAGGCTTCTGTGGGGCTTCAATTTGGGCCAAATAGTGGTCCAAATGTGTAATGAGTGGCATTCCTAAAACTCAGGTAAAATCAGTCATGGCACTTCTGAATCATTTCCTGTTGTGGGGAAGGAACCTTTCCCCAGCCTAAAATGACTAGAGTGGGGAAAAAATGTCCCCAATTGTCTCTCCTATATCTGCTAGGATGTGCTGGTGACATTTGGAGCAAATGTTGGTGGGGATTATGGGTCACAAAATACATCCATACTTTCTTCACTCTAGATTAGGTATCCACAGTTACATCTTTATTGTGCTGATGCATCTCTCTTCAAAGTGATGTGACTCTTTTCCTTTGGATTTTCAATGAGCACTGAGCACTTTACAAAGTGTATATTTATTCAAATGTAGAGTACAAATGACTAAGTTTGGGCTCTGCACTTTTAAAGCAAAGAGTGTGGGCTAGGAGGAGTGAATTGTGTACAGCAAATCTAGGTAAGTACCATGAGACATGTTTTTGTGGTGATTGTGAATATCCCTGTTATTTTGCACAGTATCTCACTATGAATGCACAATCTCATCAATATTTCACTATGCTACATTCCAGCATAGTGAAAGTTACTTTTTTGGGAAAGTTACTTTTCTGACTACAAATAACTGAAATCCCATCTAACATGCCCTGTGTCTTAGGCCCTTTTTGCACAGCATTTGCCATGCGAAAGGGCTCCTGGAGCGTCATGTGATTGTGAGGAGCGATCTGCACGATGCACTCACAATTGTGCAATGCTCCAGGGTAGGGCAGGTGCCGCTTGTGTACTTTTCCATTTTTGGCTTTCAGCCGAAAATGGTGTGCAATCGCGCATTGCTCCAGGGCCCCATGCACACTTGCCATGCGTGCAGAGCCTCTGGAGCCACAGTGGTCACGCTTCCTGCCCCAGCGCAGCCTGGGAAACTCCCAGGCTGTGCTGCGGAAGGAAGAGGTGGGGCTTTCGTGCTGCCTGCCTGGAAGCAGGCAGCTCGTGCAGAGCTGAAGCAGTAGGGACGTGAGAGCCTCTCGCTGGAGGCTGCTCGAGTGATCCCTGCACCCCAGCACCGAAAAAAGGTAAGGTGTGGAAAGGGCCTTAGTATCTGGAGCAGCAAAAACTGAGCTTGCTCCAACTTCCATATAACATCCCTTCAAATATTTTTTGAGGGGATATCATATGGACCTTTAGCCATTTTGGTTGCTCTCTTCTGAACACATTTTAGCTAGTCAATATCCTTCTTGAATTGTGGTCCCCAGTATTCCAGATGAGGTCTGACCAAAGCAGAATAGAGTGGTACAATTACTTCCTTCAACCTATACTCTTGTTGATGCAGCCTAGAATCACCCTGCCTTTTTTTTTTTAAGCTGTGCCATCATACTATTGACTCATGTTCAACCTGTGGTCTTCTAAGACTCCAAGATCCCCTTCACATATACTGTAATCAAGCCAGGTGTCATTTTGAATTCTGATCCCAACCCCTGGGGTATTAGCTAATTTGGTGCCATTTGCAAGTTTGATAAGCATCACCTTACATTATATGATCTTATTTACAAGAATCATGGGGATTTTTGTCAAAGGTCTAACTCAAATCAAGATCCACAGCACTTCCTTCATCTACCAAGCTTGTAACACAATTTATAAACAGAGTGAGAGAGCTGGGTTGGGGGAGATTAGTGTGGCATGACCTGTTTTTGAAAAATCCATGTTGACTTTTATTGATCGCCACATTCCTTTCTAACTGCTTACAGACTGTCTGATTAATGATCTGCTCTAGATTCATTCCTGGTAGTGATGTCAGACTGGCTGGGCATTAATTATTTGGGTCCTCTTCCCCTCACCCCTTTTTTGATGATGGGGACAGTCTGTAGGACTTCTCTTGTTCTCCAGAAATTCTCAAAGATTATTGCCAGTAGTTCTGAGATTACCTCTTCCAGTTTTTTTAAATACCTTTGGATGTAGTTTATCTGGTCCTGGAGACTTTTACCTATTCTGTGCTGCATTTCCTCTACTGCATCATCTGCTCCATTTTCCCCAGGCTGAACACTGCTTTCCTTTTAGGAGAAGATTGCAGCAAAGAAGGTGTTGAGTAGTTCTGCCTTTTCTCTGTCCCCTGTTAGCGTTTCGCCATCTTCTCCATGCAGTGGCCCTACGATTTCTTTGTTCTTCCTTTTGCTACAGACACAACCCCCTTATTGTTTTTAATCTCACTAGCAAGCCTGAACTCATTCTGTACTTTAGGTTTTCTGACTTTCTCTCTACTTGTGCTGGCTATTCATTTCAATTCCTCTTTGGTGATTCCCTCTTTTTCCATTTCTTTGTACATGTCCCTTTTACATCTTAGCTCTATTGAAAGTTCTCTAGTCATCTATCCTATTTTCTTTAGACATCTCCCACTTTGTCTCATCATTAAACTGTTTCAAATTGTACCTTCAATATTTAACATTTAAGAAATTCCCATTCATCATGAACTTCCTTCTCTTTTAGGATTCTTAACCATGGGATCATACTCAGTAGTTCCCTAAGTTTATTGAAATCTGCTTTCTGGAATGTGTTTCTGACTATGCTTGGCTTCCCCTTTCTGCTGTAAAACAAACTCCAAGAGAACATTGTTGCTTCCACCAAAGGATCCTGCCACTTCCTCCCCATTAACTAGATCATTATTCTTGGTTAGGATCAGATCTAAAATAGCTGCTCCCCTTGATGCCTCTACCACCTTCTAGACAATGAAACTGTCTGCTAGCCAAGTGAACAATTTGTTGGATCTTATATACTTGGCAGAGTTTGATTTCCATCAAATATCAGGATAGTTGAAATCTCCCATTTCTATTACTTCTCTCCTTTCTGAATGTTTTGTCATCTGTTCCAGGAAAGCAAAATCCAAGTCCTCAGTCTGGCTTGGGGAGTCTATAATAGACCTCCAAAATGACATTGCTGTTGTTTCTCTGACTCTTAACTTTTACCCAGATGATTTCAACCTGGTTTACAGGATTTAAGTCTTGGGTTTCCTCACAGGTGTTAACATACTTGATGCACACTATTCATACTTCTTCCCTTTTTGGTCTATTTCTCTGAAATAGGTTATGCTTCTCTATTACTACAATGCAATCGTGAGACTCAAAGTTTCAGTGATGCCTGTTATATCATATTTGCTTTGCTGTGTTTAAATTCATCTTGTTTATTTCTCGTGCTCTGTGCATCAGTGTAGAGATATCTAAGACCATGGGTCATTCCTCCTAGTTGTTTATTTAAGATTTTTTTCCTCCTACTCTCAGGTTCTTGTACTATTCACCCAGTTCTCCCTATAATTTTCAAGCCATTATCTCCAGCACTTGTTGTATCCTGCCCTCAAGAATGCTGTCTCTGTTCTCCATATATCTCAAATTTATCAGACTTCCTGATCAGACCTGTGAGACTCTTGGCAACAACTTTCCCGCCAACTGCTGTGAGGTGCAACTCATCACTTGCCCAGAGTCTATCTTCATGAAACCATAGACTATGGTCCAAGAAGCCAAACCATTCCTGGCAGCACCATCCAAAGATCCAGTTGTTCACCTCCATTATTCTTCTTTTCCTTCCTGTTCTGTATCCTTCAACTGGGAGAAGAGAAAAAAAATGACAACCTGTGCATCAAGGTCCTTCAGCTTCCTACCCAGCCCCTCACATTCCCTTGTGGTATCTTGAAGGCTATGCCTTTCAGTGTCATTGGTTCCCATGTGAACCAAAAGGAAGGGACAATGGTCAGTGGGCTTTATGAGTCTTGTCAGCCACTCTGTTACATCATGGATTTTTGCACTAAGGAGACAGTACACCTCTTGAGACATCCTGTTAGGCCACCTAAACTGTTTCTGTTCCTCTCAGCAGGGAGTCTCCTACCACCACAATACATCTCCTCTGGGGACTAGCAAGGGCCATTCCATGTGCTAAATCTTCTAATGTCACCTGCATGTTCTCTGAAGAGTGACACTGCTTCTCTTTCCTGTTTCTTATCATCACTATAAGGGAGAGAGCTTCAAATTGATTCTGCAGCTCCAAACTCACAGAATAATCCCTGGTCTTTCTATTTCTATGTGTCATATTCCACCAAATGTCTACCTTCTGTGTTTGGAAACCGATCTCCTCCACAGAGACATGTCCTGTATGTTACTCATCCAGGACAATCTGCTTCTCTATGTCCAAGAATATTTCTTGCTTCCTAAGATGCTGAAGTGTAGATATGAAAGCCTCAAGTTGCTGGACCTTCTCTTGCAGCAAGGCAGCCAATTTGTACTTGCTGCAAGTATAGCTACCCATATCCTCCAGCAAGAACAGAAACATACCACAGCTGTTGCAGGTGACTGCAGCAGCTTCCTTGCCATCCATATTCAGAACTTCAGGTCTTCCACACATAGTACCCATGCAAAAGGCCTGTTGGCCTTGTCCTTGTTAGCTGAGCTCCTGTTCTCAAGCTCTAGGTTCCAGCCTTTGATCGTGAGACCTGAAATTTAAATTTTGTCAAGACAGATCATACCCTGTATGTGCTTGACATCAGAGATCACTCTTGCCCTAAGAATACAGTGGAGAGATCCTCCTGTTCTTCCTCCTCCGTGTAAAACATTCATAACTGCAAGGCAGCTACAGCAGCACAGAGACGCCAACAAACCAGAACCAATATTTTCAAGAACTAGTTGGAAACACAGGCAGTGCACAAATTGCAGGTAACAGAGCAGAAAATGAATAATGATTATGGAACACACACATTAACGGAGAAGTGGGAAGCATCTCAGTGTTTGCTACCTTTCTTTGCTTTGTCCTCATCTAGATCTCTTCTTTTAAATCACACTGCAACATCCATTCTCTGGGCTAAATAACCACGTGATAAAATATATGCAACCCATCCCCAGACCTTGGATATGAATATATTTCACACTATTATCACTTGTTTTTCAAAGTAATCTGCCAAATGGTATTGAAACAGAATATTGAGAATTATAGGTGAAATCACATCGCGTCAACACCCGCCGTGGGCCTTTGCGAAGAGAATTATAGATGATTCTCAAGATGGTGAACATCAGTAGGATCCATTATTAGTTAGCTGTCAGTACATAGATTTTAAAATAATTAAAGTATTAAAGTCTCCAAGGTAGACTTCATAGTTATTAGAAAGACAAAAGAGGAAAAAGTAAACAAAATTTGAGGGGAAAAAAGATAAAAAGAATAAGAGTAGGGGAAATGTGAGTTATTTTAGCTGTAATTAATGCTATTCAAAAGGATAGGCAAATTGCTTGCCCATGTGAATGGGCAACTACACATACAACTTCCATGGCTCCAAAATATGCTATTTATTTATGAGCAAACTAGATATGCCACTGTTAAAAAACACAAAAACTGGACTGGATGGCCCGTGTGGTCTCTTCCAACTCTACATTTCTATGATTCTATGATTCTAATTACATGTGATGATACCACCTTTTGTAAAATGTATAAGCAACAAAGAAAGCCAGAAACAATTTAAGAATAATTATCAACTCTGCCTCTGGGTGCATCCAGGTTGATTAAAAGGACAAGAAAATCCCAGATTTTGTTGGTCTTTCCAGTTTTATTTTGGAGACCCATACTTGTTCTTTTTCTGAGCTCCTAGTACAATCAGTGACTTTTTGAGCCAGCTTCCTAGGCTGGTTTATTTTAACGCAGTATGGAACTAGGAAGAGCTGGGAAAAAAATCAGAAACTTTTCAATCAGTCTGGATGCACCCACTGTTAAGCTATCAGATTCACACAGAACAGTACAACTGACAATCTACAATCCCGTTTTGGATGTTCACTTATGACGGATAAGAATTTATTTGTTGATTTGTACAGTAAACCAATAGATGCCCATGCTTACTTTTAATATTTGTGGGCCTGCATTTACTAGCTCACAGTTAATGCTAATGTTCGGAATACTGCCCCTCTGTGTTACCACCGTGAACTGGCCTGGCTTCGGTAGACATTAGATATCATTTTGATATCACAATTTGGTCTTATTTTGCCACCCTCAGCCAAGTGTTTGTGAGGCCCCCAAACAAGCAAGGAGCTAGGCATGGCTATTAAATGCTGAAACATTCCTTTCTCCACCTAGGCAAGCCAGACTCAGCCAGATCTTGCTTTAGGAGACCTCCCTAGACAAACACTTCATTAAGGATGCACGCTAAAACAAAGAGCCCCCTGCCCCGAGCAGGCACCCTGATGAGCTAGAAGCTCAACTGCCCAAATGAGCTGCATCTGCATGCTGGCCATTCTATTGTCAATTCAAACTTAACTCAATCACGTTAAATTCTGACCTTTCGGAGAGATTGTCTCATGCCCAAACCTCATTATTCTCTCCCAAGTCCAGACTAGCCTACGGTCAAGCTTCCTCTATAAAAAACCCCAGTTCCGAGAGCTTCCTCGGAGCGGTCCGGACTTCCATCCAGCCTTGCTGCCGCTTTGTCGGGCGAAATCCCCTCGGCTACCATACTGAGTTTCTTCACTACCATCTTCAGCTTCTTCAGAACTACGAGAAAGGTGTCGTATCACCCACTTCCCCTGAAAATCCCTATTTCTAATTCTTCCATTAGCTGCATGAATGTGGTGTCTTTTCTGTTTGTCAGTTAATAAAACATCATTTTTTAAAACTGTCTGACTGCTTGACTGACCTGACCCCGTATACATAGAATCATAGAAATGTAGAGTTGGAAGAGACCACATGGGCCATCCAGTCCAACCCCCTGCCATGCAGGAACACCCTCAAAGTACTCCCGATAGATGGCCATCCAGCCGCTGCTTAAAAACCTCCAAGGAAGGAGACTCTGCTACACTCCGAGGCAGCATATTCCACTGCTGGACAGCCCTGACTGTCAGGAAGTTCTTCCTGAGGTTCAGGTAGAATCTCCTTTCCTGCAGCTTGAATCCATTGCTCCTTGTCCTGGTCTCTGGAGCAGGAGAAAACAAGCCCTCTCCTTCCTCTACATGGCATCCCTTCAAATATTTAAACATGGCTATCGTGTCCCCTCTTAACCTTCTCTTCTGCAGACTAAACATACCCAGCTCTCTAAGTCTATCCTCATAGGGCATGGCTTCCAGGCCTCTCACCATTTTGGTGGCCCTCCTCTGGACTTGCTCCAGCTTGACCATGTCCTTCTTGAATTGGGGTGCCCAGAACTGGACACAGTATTCAAGATGAGGTCTAACCAAAGCAGAGTAGAGTGGTACCAGTGACTCCCTCGATCTAGACACCATACTCCTATTGATGCAGCCGAGAATTGCATTGGCTTTCTTGGCTGCCGCATCACACTGCTTACTCATGTTCAGCTTGTGGTCTATGAAGACTCCTAGATCCCTTTCACATGTACTGCTATCCAGCCATGTGTTCCCCATCTTATATTTCTGTATTCCATTTTTTCTACCTAAGTGTAGGACCTCACATTTCTCCCTGTTGAATTTCATTTTGTTAGCCTTGGCCCAGCTCTCCAATCTATCCAGGTTATTTTGAATTTTGATCCTGTCCTCTAGCGTATTAGCAACCCCTCCCAATTTGGTGTCATCTGCAAATTTGATGAGCATGCCATCTATTCCTTCATCCAAGTCGTTGATAAAAATATTGAACAGCACTGGGCCCAGGACAGAACCGTGTGGCACCCCACTAGTCACTTCTCTCCAGGATGAAAAGCAGCCATTCGTGATCACCCTTTGGGTTCGGTCGGTGAACCAATTACAAATCCAACTAACAGTAGCCCTGTCCAGCCCGCATTTTACTAGTTACAAGATCCTTGCGAAAGGTTGCAAGATCCTCGTGAAGTTACCCTGCCTCTCGTTAATCTCAAAGCGAAGTGCTCCAGTTAATTTCCCCATCTTTGCTTGTTGTTTGGTTATTTGGGCGCCCCTCCCGGGACCCCCAGTTCACAGGGTAACATCTGTAATGAGAAATGTTAGACTCACTGTTTGTGCACTGAGTCCACAAGAAATTTACAGGGGAGAAAGTAATGACAAAACCACATTTGATATCCAACCACTTATTAGATACAATGCAAAAGTTATAGGGCTGTAAATTTAAAAAAATTCTGATACATTCATTAAACAGATTTTTAAAAGTTTATCTGTTTCTACCCTCATTTTACATACAAAACTTACTACAACTTGTATATCTTCTTTCACTACTAATTAAACTTATTCTTATTTAGTTACTAGTCTTTTTTTCTATTTTCATTTCCTATCTTTCCTCTAGTCTATACCCATTACTGATCTGCTATCCCATCTTGCTTTCAGATAATTTATTAGCCATTCCCAGTCATCTTCAAATTTGCTTAGTGTTTTATCATACTTCTTGTTAAGTAATATGGTAAGCTTGTCCATTTAAGACATATCGTATTATTTCAACAACCAATCTTCTTCTGATGGTAGTGAATTTACCTTCCATTTTTGGGCATAAACAATTCTGGCTGATGTTATCATGTATAGTAATGTTTTCCAATGTTTCTTCTCAATTTAGCATCTATGACATTTAACATATTAAGTAATTACATCTTTGCCTTCCTTGGGAATTTTAAGGTAAGAGTATCCATTATCAGAAAATGAATTAACACCCAAAATTTCTTGGTTTTATTGCACAATCACCACATATGGCAGGAAGTTCCTTTTTTCTCTTGACATTTCCAGCATAAGTCAGTTGTGCCTTATTTTTTTCAAAAGTCTTGGGGTTATTTAAAATAACCCCAAATTAAAATTATTCAAAATGTGATTCTACACTAAAAAACCAAAGCAAAAGACTGGCCTTGTCCATTAAAAAAAAATTAATTTATTGATGAATTACTTCTATCACATTCTTTAATGGAGCTGGTGGTTTTAAAAAGCAGGATGGTCGTACATATCTGTCTAGTGGTTTCATATGTTTTCCAAAGAAAATTGAGGGAATATCATAATCTTTATTTTTCCTCATATTTCCCCTTTGGATTGATTAGTCAGAATAAAAATTGTAGCCAAAATCCATCATGTTATATGGAGCATGATGCTCCATGAACACAGTTCTGCACTTCTTCCCCAACAGCTGTCATTTACCAGCTGGGGAGAAGGAGCTGGGTGGTGACCAGATGCAGCTAGGGGAAGAGAAATGAGATTCATCTGGGACAGTAACTTCATTTTTTCCCCAGTTGCAGTGCCATAGCTGGGATGCATACAGTAGTCACTTCTTCTCTTCTTGTCTACTAAGTGGCCATGACAGTGCCCCTGAGGTGGAAAACTGCCTCAAAGTTAGTGGTAGAAGTTGCATCAAGTCCTAATGAATAGCTCCTTGTGCAATGTAAAAAAAGAAAGAAAAGACACACATACTCATATTTCTGAGTTACATGCATATGTCACCAACAGGGCACCAACCATTGTATTAATCTACTTAATCCCTTAGGGTATCTAATCCAACATCTCTTTACCACACTGAACGGAAATTTTGCCCTGATCAGTTCTGTAGTTGCTATATGGAACCACATGCTTACTCATTTGCAAAACCAATTGTTACTGACAGCTTTTAGCTTGGTGGTGGACGCTGCCTCCAGGTACCAGCTAACAGGAAAATAACAAAAATATAGAGGGTCCTTGCCTAACACACCCATCCTGACAGTTCCCTTAAATCATCTGTTTCCCTTCAGAGTAATCCACCAGGGCTTTTCTTATATCCTTATATATATACAAGTTAAAACTCTGTGTTGGGCAGATGCACCTAAACTTTGCTGCTCACAAACAGAACTCTGTAGAAAACCAGTTGTAGTGTAGTCCTGGTGAGCACATGTTAACTGAATGTGTGATTGAGTCAACTGAAAAAAAGACAAAAGTTAGCATCCAAGGCAGGAGTCCTTGCCCTGACTTGGGTCATACTTTATGTGTAAAAAATTATTTTAGTTTGCAGTTTAGGGAGGGGCATTTAGAAGTTTCAGCCAGAGAGTTCTTTGGCTTCAGTAAACTACAAAGCCCAGAATTCCACAGCATGTTGAAAGTGGAAGAATGGCACTATAACAGTGTAGTGTGGAAAGGCCTTTGGTTATCTTTTTCAGGACACATTCCAGCTTGTCGGTCCTAAATTCTTGAATTCTGATGCTCCTAACTAGACACAATATTACAGCTGAGTTCTGACCAAAGGAGAATGGAGTGGTTCCTTTATCTGTACAGTACAGCCCCACTGATGAAGCCTGGAATTCCTTTTTTTCTTTTTGGTGCTGCTGCATCCCACTGTTGACTTAGATTAAGCTTGTTAAGCACAAATATAATGGGTCACTGACTTATTCTGGGACTGTTTGGGGCGGGTTTCAAAATTTTAAGAGGGTTTTCCAATTTTGTTTTTCATACTTCTGTATAGTATTGGGTTAGGAGGGTCTGCCAATACTTTTTTATATGAGGATAACGTAGCTTTGGCTAAATATGGACAAGCACAGGAAACACTGACTCAGTATGTTTCCACTTATATCACTGTATGAATATTAAAGTTGCTGTCTTTTATACATTTACCAGATAGTAAGTCCAACTGAACAAAGTTAAGTTTACTATAGAGCAGCCATGTACAGGATTATAGTCTTAGGAACTAGGTACCAAATAGCCTGTCATTTACCACCCTGTAGCTAGTGAAAATCATTCTGGATTGTTATGTGGTTATTACTGCTATATTGCTACATATGATCACAATTTACACGTAATTGCATTTTAAAATATACCTTTAAATAAGTGGCATGGAAGTTGTTCACCAGTTTGTAAGATTCTAATATACAGTGAATCTTTAAACTATTAAATGCAGAGATCAAAAGAACAAAGTATAAAGACTGAAGTGGTTTGTTATTTCTATTTGTATCCATTTTCTTGCACATTTTGTCTCAAGCATGCCCTCACTACATGTAAGAGCGGGAGCAGGGATCCTGTGCACCTGCCTCCTGGCAGCTGCCATTTCATTTAATCACAGTTACCCAGAATGGCATCATTCTGAGTCACTGTGGGGAATTTCTTTTGCCTGTACTTAATATGCTTTTAGCAATCCACCCTCCCCCCACCCACTGAAACCATGTGTTGATATCTGTGGTGTTCACTCACTTATCCAGCAAACTTTAGAGAAAGATCTCTTTTCTTTCAAAGTAAAACTGGTGCATGCTATAATTAGCTCTTTCTTACTTGCACATTAGAATCATAATACTTTATTAATAAATTCCATACACATGTAAATTAGGCCTAATAAGACTGTCTTATCAATCTGTTATTCCCCAATTACACAAGAAAATACATTTAACAGAGTGTGATTTAGGGATAAGGTACCCACTGAATATTTGCAATGGAATTCAGAATGTCTTTATTGCATATCCTAATTAGTAGTTTATTAATCTTAAGTACATATGGAAATTAACAGCATTTTAATCTCCTAAAATTCAGCTTCTTATCCTTTCATTAACTTCTTCCACTCTAGGTAGTGGGGATTTTTAATAGTGTAAGTTAATAGATTAGGAATGTATGTGTATTTATATGTATGCACAGTACAATTCTAATTATCAGATGGTGGAAGCAGAAAAGAAATGATGAATATGATCATCATACTCTACTCCTGAATTTCTCTGTGGCACCTGGGTGACCAGCTGGTACCAAGTAAAGCAAATGTCCGCCATCAGAGTGTAATGAGCCTTACCTCAAAACCATTGCAAAACACTGCAATATTCTGGGACAAACAGTAAGGGATTTACAGGTTGCAGCCCTTGAACAAGGAAATTAAAAAGGAAGACTAGCTAATTATATTCACAAATTCCACTCCATTAGCAGAGGTATGAACAAAGACAGTGGCTTCATGGTACATTACATATATTAATACAACAGTTCTCACTTCTGCACATATAACAAAAGGAATCTTGGATTTGGTGGGCAGATGTGTTACTGTGGTAGATAAACCCTATCCCGGGGTCTACAATTTAATATTAAAAATATCTCCACATGCTTGAGAGGTCCCCCAACGAGCACGCAGGCAGGCATTGTCGAACGGCCGAAAACAGGAAAAACTCGCTCAGGCCAGTAAACCCATAGTCATGTAGCCCCAGGAGACCTCCAGACATGTAAAACATAAAATACACAAAGGGTCCTCAGCCCCGAGGAGCCGGCTTGAAGGGATTAATGCATCTGACAAACAGCCCATTAAGCGAGGACGATTTGCACACAGCCGAGGCTTTGACAACCCTGGCAAAGCCAATCATGCAAAGGACGTTGACATATGAGCTTTGTTCTGGCTCCTCCGCCTATTGTTCTCCCCGGGAAAGGATTAGCCCTCCAGGTACCTTTTCCCCCATAATAGATCTGGTTTTTGAGCAGCTCTTTGGATCGCTCCTGGCTTCCCAGCAGACTGTCACTCTGTCCATTGAGCTATCCCCTCAGCTCTCCATGTGCTGAGTCTCATCTCTCTCTCCACTGCTGTCTAGGACCTCCGGACTTCAGGACCAGGTGCATCATTCCCCAGCTGTAACCCTCCAAATCTCCCTATTCAATTTCCTCTCTTTTTTTTTCCTTGCTAGGTCTTGAGTGAGTGAGTGCATAAGTGCATACGTGCGCAAGTCTTTAGTTTTAATAAAATCATTTATTAGACAATTTTGCTTGGTTTTTGGCTCGGCCTGACCCTGTCAAATTGGGTAAAAGATCTCGCTAGGTTACCCTGCCTCTCATATGGTGCTTGGCTTGTGCTCTGGCTAGTTTCCATTCCCCATCATGTGGAGTACACTGAGGTGTCCCCCAAGGGACCCCAGATATCAGGGTAACAGATGCTCCAGCTGCAGTTCTGCAGTGAAGAGAGCTTTCACAGGAAAAGTGTTGGCCAGAGGGATCTCTGGCTGGAATGACTCTCCTGGATTAAAGGAGTGGAGGATTACCCATTAGATTCTGGAATTCTGAATACTTGCATTTGCTTACAAGCAAATGAATTATGAATGAGAAGACTAAGGAAGCTACACCTTGCCCTTGCTGTGAAACATAACTGTTTGGATCTGAGGATCTGATGCACCATGACAGCAACCTGCTTTTTAAAAGAAGAAACTCTTCATTAAACTCATGGAGTTCCAAAAGTGAAGGATCCTTCTGATTAAAGCTGAACAATTGAACTGCCACAGCTACCACCTTTCTGCCATCAAGAGCTGAGTAAGTGTATTTACCCAACAAGATCGGAACAAACAAATTAGAAAACTGGGGGTTGGTGTCCTCAAAAGAGAATAATTAAGGATTTAAGTGCATAGATTTTGTGAATAGACTCAATTGCATTTTATTTGCAAGATGGCATGCTGGCAGCTTTTTGATAAACACAGGAGAAGGGAGTTGTTAGCTGTGAATACTGGACTGAATGAAAGATGGAACATTCCCATGGACACTCTAAAGACTCTTTACAATGGATGATGGAGGACCTATGCATGGAATTCCTATACTTGAAGAAGAATATGATAGAGGCTCTGACAAATGAGATCTGCAAGGTCAAGGAACTGTGGGGAGATGTAAGGCAAAAGGGGGACACAGAAGTTGACAACATGGAAGTGAAGGAGGATGAAAATCATATGGAGAGACAAATTTAAGTTGAGCTAATGGAAAAAGCTACTGATTTCAGGGGTGGGGGAGGTAGTTTTGGTTTACAAAAAGGAGTTTCCAGCCCAAGAATGGAAGGAGAGGGGAAGGAGGAAGCTAACCTAAAACTGGTTTGTAATTAAATTACTTTGATGGTTGAATGAAATCAGATTGATTTAAGCTGAAGGGAGTGAAAGAAAGATAATAAAAAGGATTCTGTTTCAGGATAATTGTTTTAAAATAACAAATGGGAAGGAACCTGAAATAGTGAATCAGAGAATTTGGGAAGGGTGAAATCCATTGATATGATGGTTACAAGGGAAGAAGGGAGTTCAATTTAAAATGAAATAGCAGGCACAAGAGAATGAAAACTGGATTGGTGTAATAAATACTGTAAAGGAATTTAGAACATAAAATGGCATAGAAATATCTGGGCTTAGGAATATAAAATTGATCTACATCAAGCCAGCAATTGCGATTAAGCATTAATGTCATTTATCATATAATGTCATTTATCATGTAAATGTAATATGTAATGACATGTAATAGAAATGTTGAGATACTATGCTAGACATGTTAACCTTTGGCAAAAGAAAGTTCATTTTCTTTTCTTTTCTTCTCTTTTTTCTTTCTTTTCTTTTCTTTTATGTTTTTGGAAAGCATACACTGGAAAGGGGGAAAAAGAGAAATGTTGGATATTTAAGAGTCTTAAATCAATTAAGACTACTATGATCCATTTAAAGGGGGGATGGAAGTAAATTCTCTTTCTTTTTCTTTTCCTCTACTTTCAAGGTTCATGTTTTCTTTATGTTGTTTTCTTTCTTTTCTTTTACGCACTTGTAGATTTTCAGTTTTTCAAAATTATTAACAAATTTTTTTTAAAAAAGGTATATTCTCAGAGAGTTTTGAAATTAGAGTAACTGGCTTTTGGTAGGCAGATTTATTTTTTCCACACATCAACACTAACTGACTTAAAGATCCAAAAGACCTCTTTCACCTTGCCTAGTCCTTTGAAAATGAGGACAAAAGACATGATATGCATCTTTCTGGATCATATTACATTCTCTCCCACTCTCACGACTGTATAAATATGCTTCACACCTCAGGCTTTTGTATCATTCTGTATCAGAAGAAATGGATTTATATCCACAAAAGCTCTTGCTAAAATTAAAAAACAGTCTTACAGGTGGTGTCACATTTGTTTTTTTTCCTTCTCCCTTCTTCCTTTTTATGCTGTAAGAGAATAACACAACTACTTTGTAAACTCCTTAGTAGTCATAGAGTAAACTGCAAAGTGAGGAAGAAGTCATTTTAAATAAAATTTTAAAAGGTAGGCAAGTGAAAGAGTGCTGGACAAAAGCTGGGTATGAAATTGGGATGGATAGAGCAGGAAGAAATAAAACCAAACCAAGCCATAATACACACATCTTCAAAACAGGAACAATTCAGAAGATAAAGGGATTAGACGGTGGAGAACTGTTGCAAAGAAACTGAAAGGAGGACAAAATAATCAGAGTCTGGAAAGTTACACTGGAAAAATGATTCTTTTCTAAGCTTGAAAAATAGTTGCTTATGTAGCTACAATTTCAAAAAGTATGTCTGTCTGCAGACTAAATAATCATTTGTATTGTTTAACATTCAGAATGCTAGAAGACACTGGCAGTGTAGTACAAAACACACATTCCTCTCATCCACATCAAAGCAAGAAGCAGAAGGTACAGTGCAAACCACCACTTGAATCATGTGATATTTCTCTGCCATCATTTGGTTTGCCTTTGTAATCTATAGCACTCATTGTATATCCTGCCTCTATAATTGTAAAAGTAACAAAAAAATTATATTGTAAAAGAAATGAAGTTATGCCTTATTAAACTGCAGTTATAATGCAACTTAGCCACACCTTCATTACTGGAAACAAATGTATCTCTATGCTCTGTGGGTAGTAATTTCAGATTGTTGGATCAATTTTTCTATTAGAGTTAGAGAATCCCCCATGCAGAGGATATGGACAGTATGGACAGTCTGCTCTATGTCTTGTAGGGGGAGAGAAATTTCATGAATAGCAAGAGCTATATGTTATTGTATAGTTATAAAAACAAGTGATTAGTATAAACTGTGCTGAGTGCTTCAGTAACTATTTTGGTTAGTGGTCAGAGGAGGCTGGTAGTTCCAGTGTCAATAGCACAGTGCATATCTACCCATGCCAAAAGGATTAAACTTTGAAATGCCTGTCAAAATCTATTTTTGGAAATAAAGCCCAACAATTAGAATTGCTCCTTTCAAGTTCAGACTAAAACCCAAAGTGGATTCACTGCTCCAATAACACCAAAGCCTCCACTGGATATGATGAAATTCATTAGTATTTGCATCCATAAGAAATCAGTATCTGTGCGGCTTACAAAAAAGTTTTCCAGGATACATGAGGGTTTGGGGTGCAAGACCTTGTGAAAGTGGAAAAACCATGAATAACTCCCCCCCTTTCCCTTCCAGGGATCCCCCCTTCCCATTCCCATGAAAAAGGGAAGGGAATGGGGGATGAGGGATGGCCCTCCAGACCTCCTCCTGCCATTCCTATGCATTTTGCTCTGGCTCTGTTAACTTGAGGGAACCTTCCCCGCCATTACTTTCTATGTTGTTTCCACGCAAGTTCTCCGTTCCAGGGCAAAATGCATAGGAATTGCAAGGGAAGCTCTAGAGATGGGAAAGGAAGGCCTTCACCCCCCTTTCCCTTCTGTTTTGCATAGGAATGTGAAGGAGGGAGCTCTAGAGTCAGGAAAGGAAAGCTCACACAAGCTTTCCTCCATTCCTATTCCTTTCTGTTTTGCTTTGGTGCGAGTTCCTTGCACTGGGGCAAAATGCGTGGGAATGGGACGAGGAGAATTGAGAGGAGGCACATGCACTCATGAATAATCAAATTTACAAATGTCAAATCTATGAATATGGAAGAAGAACTGTAAATAATCCCCCAAATTGCTCACACAAATTATTATAATTTATAACTTTTATTATACCAACATTTTTCCTCTCTTCCACTATAGGTTGCATTATGGTTGGAGCTGGAGGGGGTATCTACTCTGCTTTGTCCACAGGCCAATCCTTTGTTCCACAATGCAAAAAGTATAAAGTTGAAGAACAGCAAAGGCTGGCTCCAAGGACTACCAGCTTATTATACTTACTTTGGAAACTCTGACTAGACCAATGAAATAATGATTCATTAACAAGCCCAGAGAGCGGCAATGAGGTTGCCAAGGTTGCAAAGTCTAATGTAAAGTTCCAGTGTTCTAGCATTCTTATGATAGTTTCCAAGGGAAGGAAAAACTCTCAAAGTGAGAAACAGTATCAGATGGCAGGGTACTTTTCTTTTTGATTTGACAACTCTGCGCTAGAGATGGTAGAATATTTGCCAATATATATTTCCTGCCTCCCCATTGCTTTCTCAAAACTTGGGAACCTTGTTGGGAAGGATAACACAGTGGTAAGACTTTTGCAGTTTTCACCTGCTGTTCACACATCCTGAAGTATTTTAGGGAATTATTATGTACAGAAGTATACATGGATTCTTTGTTTAAAAATCATGGGGCTTTATGCAAAAAAACCACCTTTTTTTGTGCAAAAAATTATTTCCAGATAGCCATGCAGGAGTGTGTGTGTGTGTGTGTGTGTGTGTGTGTGAAATTTTTCTATTTTTTGCACACACCCCTCCATGAAATCACGTAATTATATGGAGACAGTATTTTTGTGCAAAAAAACCCCATGTGCATTTCTGTGCAGAAAAATTTCCCAAGTAACACACTGAGATGCGCTAATACTGGGTACGAATCGAACAGGAATATTCATTTTCTGTGTATCTGGGATATTATTTATCTTCACTTGCAAAGACAAATATTTTAATATTTATATCCCTATTCTGCACACATGTTCCTCAGGATCTGTCTTATGCATGTGAGATAGTACAGCTCTGCCCCCAGTCTACTAGTTATTATTAGAGTTTTAGGGTCTTAGTTTCAGGGGATATGGAAACATTTCTTGATAATAATAGTGAAAAATGGGGCAGCAATGCCAGCTTGCATTTTTTTAAAATACATAACCCATTATTTGACACTAGGGGATTACTATTCTAAATCTACACATTTATATTTCTTTCCTTTGTTTGCCTTTGTAATCTATAACACTCATTGTATATCCTGCCTCGAGTGAGAAGTGTTTAAAATTAAAGCAGATCTGATAAAAGACACTGTTGCCAGATATTAATAGTCTGAAATTAGTCGTTTCCTCTCTGTGCTTGGCCTTTGTTCCACCATTTAATAACAATTTATTTGTCACCATTTTCTAAATGAGAAACTCAGAAAATGATTTCATGAAAGCACCTTTAATGCAATCATGTATAAGTTTATATAACAAATTAATCATGAAGAATCATCAAATATTTATTAAATTGTGGTAATGTGAAATAAGTCTAGTATCCACAACATCAAAAGTATACATATTTTTTAGGCAGCATTATTATTTTTCCTCCTTGAGGACAGTACTTCCCAAAATGCTGCTTTGATTATTGTTATAGGATTATTTAAGAGTTTTGAAAGAGTTTGTAGTATGGAAAAGAAAGCATGATGCAGGACAGAATAAATGCTTAAATATCTTTAAAAAAAAATCAGTGGTTAAATGTAATAGTTAAATCTACAGTTAACAAAATAAACAGTTAAATCTCCCACAATAGCTAAAAAAACCCAAGTTGAAATACCTCTGGAAAGTGAGAGCCATCATTGTGTAGGCATGATTCAAAGCTCTCACTCCATTTCCACCTGAGGAGAAAAGCCATCTAAGTCAATGTACATGGTGGAACAAAATGACAGAATCATTTCTGGAATGCGAATAAGCAGTTATGAGTCTTAGGCCCTTTCCGTATGTGGGAAAGGAACCACGCGAAAACGGGACTCACTGGATTTCTTCGGCATCTGGTTGAGTCCATCGGGATGAGGAGCAGTGCGAGCTCGTCGCTCTGCATTGCTCCGGCGTCCAAAATGGCAGCTTCCAGTTGGTGGAGGCTCTCCACCAACCAGAGAAGCTCGCCAGCCTAAAACCCGCCCCCGGCAGATCTGCAGGCACGCACTAGTGCGCATCTGCAAATCTGCACCGGAACACGGCGACGGAGCGACATGGAGTCGCGCGCTCCGTGCTTTTTAAAAACCTCTAAAAAGAGGTTTTTAAAAAACATGCCGCGCAACCAGTTCTGGTCTCTCCGGAGCGGTCTGAGGTGCGGAACTGCAAAAAGTAGTCCGCCCCAGTCCACTCTACGGTGCAGAAGACCGGAGGTCTCTCTGCACCGTTTTAATAGCCCAGTGCAGAAAGGACCTTAGAGTAAGCGGTGCCCTGGGTGATCAATGTCTTTTGTCAATATAAAAACTTTTCTTATAATTTGTATAACTTGCAATTGGCAATGTTATGGCTTTCTACCCTTTATCTCCCTGGTTTTGCTGAAAGAAAATGGGATAAAGAGGGAAATGAAAGTATAAATGTAGTTACATTGAAGGGGAAAAATCCTTACATCTGAAGTGGCTGGTGGAGTAAAAGAGGAAAAGGACAATACAGGTATATCTCAGTTAACAATATAGATGTATTTTGTGGGAATTACTTCTTCAGAAGAATATTTGGTTCCAGGGGAAGAAATAACTGAAAGAGAGATTGGCTTCTACACCACAAAAAGAATGGTTCAACATATTTCCGCAAACTTTTTATCCAAAACAAACAATATGTGCATGTGAATTGAAACAACCAGTTCAGATGAGTATTGCTTAAGTTAAAAAAAACCACATTTTGAACATTCTAGAGATAACTAGAAAGCTTTTTCCAAAATGCATCCAATAATGAGTTTTTTCTTTTTCCATTTTTCTTATGATTTCCATTTTGGTGACCAAACCAATGCCTTTTTAACATGCTTGGGGAGCAGGTGAGGCAAGCTGATCTACTTTCCCTCTTTCTTTCTCTTTTGTTGTTCTTGCATGCTCAGTAAGAAATTCTCAATAAGGAATTATGCAGGTAGTTGAAGATGACCTTGCCTGTCATAGGTAGGCATCCATAGGTATAATAAAATAAACAACAGTAGAATCATATTCTTTCCCAGTTCAATCTTTATCAGATTCTGATAAGCAGACATGCTACAACCCATCCCTGAAAGTCTGTTTTTTCACCCCTCCTCCAGCCCCATGCTGATGTTGCTAAAAAAACCCTTCGAATTAGACAGAGAATAAGGAGGAAAAGGCAGCTGAGTGGGTATAAAAATACTTTGTAAAAAGAAGCTTCTTTTGGGAAGCTTTGTTAACAGAAGTATGTCTGTGTTGATACAGTTAATCAGATAAAACCATATTTGGGAAGCCAGATGAACATTTTACCATGTTTTGTTTTCATGCATTGAGATGTTTTGATTACGTATAAGTCAGTATCATGTACTGCTGTACAGGAACACCAGACCATAATAGTGATATTTCTGACTAGACTATACTTGCTGCATTGCACTGGATAAGGATTTTTCATTTTATGCATCATTCAGGGCTTGCCAAAGTGATTCTCTAAAGCTTATGGTTTTTTCATGATAAACACAGAACAAAACAAAGATAAAATATTTGTTCTCTTGAGTTCATTTATAACTGAATTAGAAACGGTGCTGAAAATCAAAATTGCTTGGCAGTGAATGACTTTGCTTTTTTCTACGATGCTCTTTACAACATCTAGAAACCCTGTTACAGACCACAATCCTTCAAGAACATGAGAGAGCAGGACAGATTACTTAACTCTTGTCTTATTATCTGAAGCATAAGGATTATTGCTGTTCTACTGCAGAAGATCAAGTAAATGTGTGCCACAGACATTTTTTAAAGATGAAATACTACATACAAAATATATATGGAATATTCTAGAACACACATTCATAAATTCCAATATTAACCAATATTTGGGGAATTTTTTGAGACCAAATATGGATCAAAAGATCTATGAGAATAAAATTTATTAAAACAATTTTTCAGTCAAAGCTTTCTTATAGAAACATAGAATCATAGAGCTGCAAGAGACCACAAGGGCCATCAAGTGCAATCACTAGCAGGCAGGAATAATTGAATGCTATGTTGCTTGGATTACTATAATCTCTCATTAGTTAGATCAGTTACCCTACATTTGCAGCTGCTGAAGTTCCTTACTAGTCAACCAAAGCCCCCCAACATCTCCCCCAAATTTAATAATTTTTGGTGTGTTTTTTAAGATAGGTTTCTCCCCCAAATCACACCAAAGTCCCTCAAATACCCGGAAATAAGAAAAGCCCTACTCAACCCCTCAACTACCCCAAAGCTTCCAACTCTCAAATATTTCCCTTCTTCTTCTGTTTTCCAGTGACAGAAATAGGGTCCAAGTTCCGAACACAGCAGTTTAAACCAAAAGTAGAGATGCTACTTCTGGTAATGTCCTATCTCAGTCCTGCACAGCTGATAAATCAATCAAACAAACTGAATATCTCCCAGCTTGTTACTTACTTCTAGGCAGTAAGCAAAGAGTCATAAATAAAGTCCAACATAAACAAAGTCCAGCAGTTTCATAGCAAGGGAGTGTCCAAGGTCAATCCAAGCATTTGTCAAGGTATCCTGCAAGGTAGCAGGTCAGATAACTCTGACAGCTCCTGGAGGAGAAGGACGCCAGCTAAATAGACCCAAAGCCTAGCGCAGCTGCGCCTTGATTGATTGTTGTCAATTATAAATTCTGAGAGAGCGATGCTGAGTCTCTTTTTGCTGCCTGTGCTATGTGAAGCTGAGTCTAGATAAGTGTTTCTCTATATCTGAAGAGGTAGGACTCTCTGTTGGAGCTCGCACCATCCCCTGTTCTGTTTCCGGCACTGTAACCTCTCTCTGTACAGCAGGCCCTGGCATGCCTTCTGTTTCAGAAGAGGAGATAAGGCAATCAACCATCCTGTGGGAACATCACAGATGCTATTGTCTCTAAGAGTTGAGTCTTTGAAGCCTAACTGTAAGTTCATCATCACTGGAGTTTCTTGGTGATTTCTGATTATGACCTGATATATTTCTTGAGGTCTTTCATGACTTGTTTTTGCAATGCATATGTTTGACCAGCTTTTCCTCTTAGCCATCTTGGCCATGCAGTCATAGCAGTGTATAATTTATATTTATGCCAGTTAATATTTGCCAATTAAATATATATTTTGCCAATTAAAGCATATCAAAGTGTGGAGATGTACATCTTATTAACAATTGAGCATGGAATGCCAGACATCCAAGTTGGGCTCAAAAAAGGAAAACACCAAACAATTTCAGAGGAAAATCATCCTGTGCATTATAAATCACACCAAGGCTTTTGACTATATATATATTAAAAGCCATGGATTGCTCTAAAAGAAGAGTCCTACAACATTTGTTGATCCTGATGCTAACATAAACTTGGCCTCTAGTTATGGCCAAGACAATAAACATGACAAGTGGCCACTGTCAAGACAGATATGGCAGAGCAGAATGGTCATCAACTACAAAAGTATCAGATAAGGTTGAATTTTATCACTGTATCTCAATAACTATTTTATCTCAGTATCTTATAACTATAAACCAAGAGGAAGGAACATCAGCAATTTAAAATAGATGGATGACCAGCAAAGAATTGCAAAGGCTTGGAATGATTTCTGATGACAGGGAAAAAAAGTGTAAAAATAGCTTTACAGCTGAATATTAATCAAAGAAAAATCAATGACCACAGAAGATTTGCATAAATTAAAAGTGAATTATGAAATAGTTAAAGATTTTCTATGGCTATTTCCACATGACAGGGCTGTCCCACTAGAGCAGTGGTTCTCAACCTGTGGGTCCCCAGATGTTCGTGGACTTCAGCTCCCAGAAGCTCCAACCACTATGGTCAATGCTCAGGGCTTCTGGGAGCTGAAGTCCACGAACATCTGGGGACCCACAGGTTGAGAATCACTGCACTAGAGGGATGGGATGGCAGCGGTTGGCCAGTCATGCTTCCACACGACATTGTCACTGTCCCATTGCCATCCATTTCCCAAGCATTATGCTCATGGACTATTTGCCTCATGGATTAAATCCATTTGGTAACTATGAACACACGACTTTCCTGTCTGTCATCCCCTGCCTTGAAGACCCTGGCAGTAAGAAGGAGGATTCTGAATCTGAGGCAGAAGTTTCCCCAGAGGCAGGAGTTTCCCTAGAAGCTTGCTCAGGACAAGATAACAAGCAACAGCAGGGGCCTGACCAACGGGAACAAATATCAGAGGATGACAACACAGATGCTTACCATGCGAGAGATATGACGTCAGAGAGAGGGGCTCTGCCACTCAGTGCTTTTAAGCAGCAAATGAGCCCTGATGAGAGAACACCTATGGCAACAGCATCAGTAGATAAAGGGCTTTCAGCTGACCCTTTCCTTTCAGAGTCAGCAACTAATCTTTACAGTAGTGGAAGCCCTGTGCTGTGTTCTCTTGTATCTGGACTACCTTGAACCTCTGCCTGTTTGACTATGACTTGGATTTGCCCTTTAGATTTGTTTGCTTTGGAACCTAAACTGTGTTGGGACATTTTCCTGCTCTTGCCTTGTGAGTAAACCCTGCTCTGCTGTTTGGTGATTAATTGTCTGCTCTGACCTAGACAAAACAGACTCCTTCCCTCATGTGCAGAAAGGACAGAAGTGAGATCACACACTTCCCTTCCTACTGTAGCAAAGGCTGCAGTGTGAAGGGAAAGGGCAGTTTCCCCACACTTCCTTTTGCAGCTAGCTGGTGGCATGCAGAGAGGACTGCTTGGGACCCCATGGCAACCTCAGCAGATTGTGATTGCCTTGGGATGACACGGAAGAGCGTTGTCATGTGGAAATGGCCTATATTGTGGCTCAATCTTCAATCAAAATGGAGACTATAGGCAAGAAATCAGAAGACTAAGACTTGGTGGGGCAGCTATGAAGGAACTGGATAAGTTCCTCAAATGTAAAGAGATATAACTGAAAATCAAGATCATCCCTGCTGTAGCATTTCTGATCATCATGTATGTTTGTGAAAGATGGAAAAAAAATTGACAGGAAGAGAATGCTGGAGGAACAGAATTCTATTGATACCATGGACCAAACAAATAAACAAACAACTCAAAGGAAAACAAAAGGATTGGTGAGTCAAAGACTAAGGCCATTTCTGTACTAGATTGTTACAGCGCTATTATTCCACTTTCAGCATTCTATGGAATCCTAGGGTTTGCAGTTTAGGGAGGGGCCAGCTGGCTAAAATGAACTACCTATTTCAAAATTTACCAGCAATCACTAATAATAAATGTTTTCAAGAATGGAAAAAGGACCTTACAGAATTCATTTGGACCAAGAAGAAACCAAGAGTAAAATGGAAAACATTAATAGACAGAAGAGAAAGAAGAGGAAGCGGACTTCCAGATCTGAAATATTATCAGGCGAACGGTATGGTATGGCTGAAAGATTGGATTATACTTAAAGATGACAGGATGTTGAATCTTGAAGGTCCGGACCTTAGGTTCGGATGGCATGCTTATATATGGTACAACAAAGCAAGAATTGACAAGGATTTCTCTAACCATTATATAAGAAGATCAGTGCTAGAAATCTGGAAAACATGGAAAAAGAAAATGTATTGTCGAATACCACTATGGGTCTCCCACCGTGAAGCTTTATACAGCAATCGGAAAGGTCCCTCGGAAAGATGGATGGCGTATAGAGACATAATAATGGACGTTGGGGGAAAAAAACACAGAGAATTAAGACAAGAGAGGAATTAAACAATGAAGGCTGGAATTGCCAGTGATTTCTCTATCTCCAACTCAAGGAAAGATATAAAATCGATCAAAAATTAGAAGGACTAGAGATAACAACTTCAATAAATGAATTCGAGAAGATAATATTCGAGAAGAAAGAACATATAATATCCCATATCTATAATTTTATGTTAACAAGAGAATTGGAATCTGAAATGATAAAAGACCCAATTATTTTATGGTCACGTAATATTGGCCAGGAAATTACATTGGGACAGTGGACGAAAAGCTGGGAAGACACACAAAAATTTACGTTGGTACAAAACTTGAAGGAGAACTACACGAAAATGCTATACAGATGGTACCTAGACCCAGAAAAACTAAGTAAGATATATAAACAGAGGGAGAAGAAGTGCTGGAAATGTGGGGGAAAACGGATCCTTCTATCATATGTGGTGGCTATGCGAAGAAGCGAAGTGCTACTGGAAAAAGACACATAAGGCAATTACAGAAATATTGAACACAGAAATTCCGTTAATACCAGAAATATTTTTATTGAATATGCTACACCAATTAACAAAAGAACAAAGGAAATACAAGAATAATATACTGTACATGATAACAGCAGCCAGAATCACATTCGCAAAATATTGGAAAAGAGAAAGTACCCCGGAATTGGAAGAATGGTTGAGTAAACTACAGGAATGTGCAACATTAGATAGCTTATCGAGAGCCATGAAAGGGGAAAAAAGAGGAGATAAAGAGACTGAAATGATGGAAATTAAGAAATATATAGAGGAAAACTGGGAAAAGATCTGTAATAGGCAAGGAAAAGATTAGACCATGGTATAAGCTGGAAGAGACAAGAAAGCTAAAGCTGCATATAAAGGATAGTTAACGGTGAAAAATAAATGTTGAGGAGAAGAGATTAGAGGAAATAAAGAACCAAGTTAAAGAAGGTAGGAAGTGAAAGGATTAATGAAACAAACATAAAATTTTCTTTAGTATTTGTTAGATTTTAATGATGTAAAAAATGTAAATAGCGAAGAAACGTGGAGATGATTGTATTGTATCTTGTTTTAATAAAAAAAAGAAAAGAAAATGGAATAATAGTACTATAACAGTCTAGCATGGAAATGGCCTAAATTAAGCCTCAACTCTCACTAGAAGCCAAAATGACTCAAAGGTAGGATGCTGCAATTTGGACATGTCAGAAAACATGTTTCATTAGAAGGGATAAAAAGAATATTGGAAAATACTTGAAAAATGGCTGAAAAATGTATTTCTAAAGTATTAGGTAACCCTGACAGACAAGAACCTGGATTGACAAGAATCTTAGGGCCTTTCTGCACTACCCTGTTATAGTGATATTATTCCACTTTCAACATCCTGTGGAATTCTGGGGTTTGTATTTTAGTGGCCAAAGAGCTCTCTGGCTGGGAATTGTAAAGGCCCCTCCCTAAACTGCAAACCCCAGGATTCCATAAGATGTTGAAAGTGGAATAATAACATTATAACAGTCAGTGTAGTGCAGAAAGGCCCTCTGTAGTTCAGAACTTATTCTGCACAAAATTTGCAGGTTGCTTCTTTGGGCAAAAAACAGCATCTTCAGTGCAGTAGTTGCTGTTTTCTGCACAGAAAATGCAGCTTTCTGCACAAAAATAACATGTGTGAATTTGGCACATAAATGTCATAACTATAAATAGGGTCCTAAATTCTGCTGCAAGTCTCAATTTGAATAGACCTATTGAATCAGTTAGATTTATCTATGTGTCAACTCACCATTCAATAATGGACTGAATGACTCTATTTAGGACTAACTAATGACAGTGGTTCTTAACCTTTTCTTTATTGGGGGCCCCTTCAAATATTTTTTTGTTACCACGGATTCTCAAGGTTTAACTCAGGATTTAAAACCCTAAAGTACATCAAATATTTATTTTAAATTGCTCATCAAGGGTATTCAGATTGGAAGAGAAGGGAGAAATAAGTAAATACGCACTTCCCTGAGAGGCACTAGAGGGGGAGGGAAGACTTTTCTTTTGCTTTTTCCAGACAGTTTGAAATTGGAGTGGATTGAACAGCAACATGCAGGCCCAGTCAGCCAGTCACATTTGCTCTTCTCTCTCTCCCTCTCCTCTTTACCAGTCATCCAGGCTATCAAAACACTCAAGCTCCCCTACTTTTCTTGTCTTCTTTTCCAGGAGTAGTGGAGACCAACATGGGCAAAGTAAGGAGGGAGGGAAAAAGGTAAGAAAAGAGGAGTTGAAGACAAAAGGGAAGGGTTTTGAAGGAGTTTATTTTGCCAAAGGTGACTCCTTGCTCCAACTTCCAGTGTTTTGCAAAGGGGCGGCACCTACTGCATCAGCACCCTCTCTTCTCATTTAGTGCTACTCCAAATGCAATCCTTGATGCATTGTGGTGGCCAGCTCTAAAAAATAATAGGAGAGAGGAGTGGAGCCACATGAGAAAAAATGGTGCTACTACAGCAAATGCCACCTCTTGTCAAGGCACTGGAACTTGGAGCAAGGAATCACCACTGGCAAATAAGCTGCCACTTGATTCAGATGAAAGCACACGCATTTATGAATGGAAAGGAAGAGGTTGCTTCAATCCCCTCTTTTTTTGCCTTCACCCTCCTTTTTGCCTTTTTTCCTTCCCTCCCTACTTTGTTCATCTCTGTCTCCTCTCCTCCTGATGAAAAAGGCAAAAAAAGGGGCAACGTTTAAGCAATTCTGACAGTACACTGAATTGCTCTCCGCTTAAAAGGAGGGGGGAGAGAGAGAGAGTGTGAGCGCAGAAGAACAAAGGCTGGCTGGCTGGCTGGCTGGCTGTCATCTCCACTCCCATTCAGCTGCTGAGCCCACCTCTTCCTTACAATAGAGCAGCCACATGACTGGCAGTGCACCGGCCCAGCCAGCCAGGTAGCCTGCCTGCCTCCTTTTGTTTTGGTTTTTGTCATGTCAACACTTTGTTATGGGCAAGAAAGGCTGAGCAGTCTTCAAGTCTTTTACAGACCCCCTGGGATCCACAGATCCCAGATTAAGAACCACTGAGCAATAAGATGCTAGTCATCCTTTGAGAACTGCACACTTTCAAAGACTTTCTCACAGCAGCAAAGAAATTGAAAAAAATCATTTGTTTCTTTCTTCAAAATCAGTGAAGAATTACATCCCTGTTTTCTTGGGGAAAGATAATAATGCTTGGTAAAGTTGAAGGCAGCAGTGTGAAAAGAAAACCACATTAAAGATGGGTTGATTCAATAAAGGAAGGCATGGCCCTGAATCTGTAAGACCTCAACAGGGTAATAAACAACAGGATCTCAGTCATAATGTGAAGCAAACTTGACAGCAAGTATAACAACAAGAAATTCAACAGTAACAGAAAACAATGTCATAGCACCGTGACCACAAAGAAGAGGAAGAAGAAGAATACATGTGCTGTGCCAGTTGCCATGCACCTATAGAAAGCCCTGGGGTAATTTTCAAATTGAGGCTTTGCTCTCAATGACATAGTAAACCTATGTCTGGGCTGTACCATTTAAGACTGCAAAATAATAATAAAAAAAAAAACCTCCATATAAAATTTTCTTCTAAGACACACAGAATCATACTGGAAAGGTAATCTAATGCAATCCTCTGCCATTGCAGGAATGAACAGATTACTTACTTGTAACTGTGGTTCTTTGACTGGTCATCTGTGAATTCCCACAAATGGGTCATCTGAACCTGTGCAGTGTGCTGTTCAGAACCTTCTAGAGCTTGACAGCAAGTGTTTTGGCAGGAACCCTGCCCCCATCCCCAGAGACTATATAAGCCACCTTCCCACCTAAACTGCCAGTTCCATGGCCACCCGAGGCAGCAGCCAAAGGACTGAAGGACAGGCAGGACGCAAAGAGGGAAGGTAGGGCAGGGTTGTGTGAATTTACAGATGACTACTTGAAGAACTACAGTTACAGGTAAGCAACCTGTTCTTCTTCTTTGTGATCTCTGTGACTCACACAAATGAGAGACTAGCAAGCTACTAACCATAGGCGATGGAAGTGTCATGCAACAGAAGAGAACAATACTGCCCTCCTAAATACAGCATCGTCTTTTGACCTATTGTCCAGTCTGTAATGAGAGAGAAAGGTTGAAGGCTGTGCCCACACAGCTGCTCTGCAGATCTCATGCAGTGGCACTCCCTGGAGGAAGGCTGTGGAAGCAACCAGAGCCCTGGTGGCATGGTTCCTCCACTGTTTAGCAGGCTGCTTTGCAGCCTGTTCATAGGCAAGTTGAATGATGGAGGCCACCCACTTGGACAGTCTCTGGGATGACACTGGCAGTCCTTTCTTGATGGACGAATAACATATGAAGAGTCTCTGAGAATTTCTGAACTCTGTTGTACGCTGCACATAGAAGGCCTGAGCCTGTCAGATTTCAAGGCAATGGAGGTTGAGTTACAGGTCTGTAGATGGGTTCTACATGAAGGCAGGTAGTATGATACTCTGGTTCAGATGAAAAGCAGCAAAAACCTTTGGAAGGAAGGAGATGTCGGGTTGAAGCACCACCTTTTCCTTGTGGAATCGAAGAGAGCACAAAGCTCACCTGCCCTTCTTGCATTGGTGACAGCCACAAAAAAGGCTATTTTCCATGATAGCAAACAAATGTCACAGGTAGCCATGGGCTTGAAATGTCTCTTTGACAGCTTGGACAAAACAAGCTGCAAATTCCAGGATAGTACCAGAGATGTAATGGGTGGGTGGAGGTTTTTATAACCCTTCAAGAACTTCTTGTTGGTGGTATCCAAGAAGCAAGATGGTCTCCTCTGCATCTGTATATACCAGGAAATTGCTGACTGGTAACACTTGACAGAAGAGAGCGAGAGTCTTTTGCCAGCAACTGATCTTAGAAGTCCAGAAGGTGGATGGTACTGAAAGTATCAATATTGAGATATTGGTCTCAAAGGAAGTTAACAGACTTTTCTCATTTATAGCAGTAGGACCTTCTAGTCAAAGGCTTGTGGGTGGCTTTGATGATTTGCCTCATAATTGAAGTAATGATGCTAACGGAGGAGATTCCATGCCGTAAAGCTTGAGGGTGTGAACACTGGGATGTCTCAGGGTACTGTCTAGGATGGTGAGGAGGTTCAGTCTGGATGGCAACCTCTGAAACTGATCCTTTGACAGTGTCAACAGAGGAGCAAACCATGATTGCCTGGGCCACCATGGAGTGTTCAGAAGAGCTCCGGCTACATCCTGCCGGGATCTTCGCCAACACCCTAATGATGGGGAAAGGGGAGGAAAGCATGCACAACAGGACCTCTCTAGTTGAATAGGGATGCATCCCCTAGAGAACTGTTGACTGTTCTGCTCCTGGAGCAAAAGATGAGGCACTATCTGTTGACTGGGGATACAAAGGAATCTACCTGAGAAGTGCCCCACATCTTGCAAGATGTTCATCAGAGTACCCATGTGCAGCTTCCACTTGTGGAAGGACAGAGGCATGAGACTGAGAAGATTGGCCAGAACATTCTGAGCTCCTGGGAGGTGCTCAGCTATAGCATATGTCCATTTGTCTAGGCACCAGTCCCATAGTCACAGAATCAGGTTGAGGAGAGTCCTGGAATGAGTGCCTCCTTCTTTGTTTATCTAGTAAAGTGGTTCTCAACTTGTGGGTCCCCAGATGTTTTTGGACTTCAGCTCCCAGAAGCTCTGAGCATTGACCATAGTGGCTGGGGCTTCTGGGAGCTGAAGTCCACAAACATCTAGGGACCCACAGGTTGAGAACCACTGATCTGGTACATTACCCTGATGTTATCCATGAAGACCTGAGCGTTATCTGATACTCTTCTTCAACTGTCAACCATTGGCCTCTGGCCATGAGTTCGTCAGTGTGGGCGCCCCGTCTGCTCAAGAAGGCTTCCATTGTTACAGCTATCAACAGTGGTGGAGTCAGAAAGGGCATACCCACTGGGACTTTTTGATCATCCTGCCACCATGCCAGGGAATGGCATATTGGTTTTGGTACCGTGAGCAGCTATGATAGACAATATTGAAGAATATCAAAGACATCAAGGAATCATGTCAGGAGAGATCCTATACAAAGTTTGGTGAGAGGTGTTACTGCAGTCATGGAGGCCATTAGCCTTTATGTGCCTGGAATACCAAAACCATAAGACTATCATGTGGAGTGTCTCTAACCTGTCACCTGAAAGAAAGGCAGCATCTACTCAAGAGTCTAGAAGAGCTCCTATGAATTTTATTTCATGAGTCAATGTCAGAGTTCAACTCCCTGCCTGTGGCTTCCTGCCAGCAAGGGAAGGAAAGTGATAGTACTTGCCCAAGAGGAGGAGGCAGTGGGGTGGTGTCCAATACAAACAATCAAGAAGAAACATAGGGCTGAGCCTAAGTCAAGGTCAAATCTAAAAGGTCCAGAATTCCAAAGGTCAATCCAAAAAGGTCAAGAGAGCCAGAACACAAGGGTTGTGGGCTTGAGTAGCGATTTCCTACAAGCAAACAGTGAGCCATGCTGACCGACTTGTATGCAGACAAAAACAGGTGTTACTCATCATTGTTCTGTTTACTCAACCTTGCCCAAACAGCTTCTCACTGAGCTTCTTGTTTCAGTCTCCTCTGTGATTGGAAGCTGGGAGGCAAAGGTGAATCTAATTCCTCTAAATCATTGCTGGTCCTCTCTCTCACTGGCACTGGTTGCGGCAACTCAATCTCAGCTTGTCTTTCAGCTGATGGGGGTGTTTCCCAGATAGTTCAGTCTATCACTGGCTCTGTTTCTGGCACAATCAATTGCTCATTCACCTCAGAGCTGTCATCTATCACACTCAGTGCCAGATGAGACCTGTTGTAGTTGATTATGAAACCAAGATTGTTCAGAAGTTCAATGATGGATTTGATTTCTCAAAGTAGGCTCTCTTGTGTGGGTGTGTGTATGAGCCAGTCAATATGAGGAAGGAGGGCAATACCTCGTTGATGTAATGCAGCTGCTACCACTGCCATAATCTTTGTGAACACTCTCAGTGCCATACTGAGACTGAAAGGGAGAACACAGAACCTGTACGCCTTCCTGTCTACTACAAAGGTGAGAAATCTTATGTGACTCATCCTGATGGAGATGTGGAAATACATTTCCTTCAGAGCCAGAGTAGCAAACCAGTTCCCCTTGTGTAGCAATGGAAAAAGAGTGGTGAGAGTAACCATTCAAAATCATTTGGGCCTGATTTACTCCCCTGAGATTGAGGATAGGCCACAGACCTCCATCTTTTTTTGATACCAGAAAATACCGGGAGGAAAAGCTATAGTGCAGAGAAGAGAGGAGCAAAAGGTTCTATGGCCCTTTTCTGAAGTAGTGTGTTGATCTCCTCCATCAAGACTGCTGAAGGGCAAGTTATTCTGATGTGACCAGTGGGGGGAAGCCTTTGAAACTCTATGGCATCTCCTCTGAGAATGATATCGAGAACCCACAAATCCATCATGATAGAGGCCCAAGCAGAGTGGTATTTGTTTAGTCTGTCCCCCAAAGGGATGATCCAGAGATGGTATGGATGGAGTGATGGTACTGGCAGGTAAGTAGATGGTATCAACAGTGGTACCTATGGAAGAGGTGATCAAAGAAGTGGAATCATCAAAGGCAGAGCAGATGGTAGCAGAATTGTCCTGAAAACTGTCAAACTCAGTGCTTAGAGACCTCAGGTTGATGTTTCTTATATTGAGAAGGCTGTTCGTACAAGGATGAGTGAGGTGCAGGCTGAGATGGTCTTTGCTGTCTCAATGAGGTTGGACTGTAGGTATAGCATAACTGTTGGAAGAAGCAGCAATACTAGTATTAAGAGGAATAGTGTTGAGGCTGGAAGCCATATTTTTGAGCAGTGGTTCTTATTTTCTGGGCATGCTCCAGTTTCTCATCAGTCACTGCACTGAAGAGACCAGCCTTTTCAAACAGTAAGTCCTCAACAGTAGATTTGGTTTGTTGAGAAAGACCAGAAGAATGAAGCCATGCATGACAGCATAAAGAGACAGCTCCTGCCAAGGCCTTTCTGCTACAGTTGATGACATAACTGGCCATTGTGATCTGTTGGGAGGCCAAGTGGTGAGCCTCATCGTATAAGATAGAGACTATTCATCTACCATCTTCATGCAGGTGTTCCAGGTATGGCCTCACATTGTTCCATATGAACTGCTGATACACTCTCATAAAGTATGAATAGTTTGCAAATCTTGAGAAGGAGGGCAGAATTAGAGGAAAACTTTCTGCCTATTGCATCAACCTTTTTCCCTTGTCTCTCAGCCAGAGTGGAGTGAAGTCTTTTTGAGGTCTTGGACTGAGCCGTGTTGACAATAATGGAGTTGGCCTTTGGATGCTGGAGAAGTCAATCAGCTCCTGTATCAACTACTTTGTAGAGGGAATCAAGCTTTTTAGAGGTAGATGGTATGGAGAGGGAGACTTCCTTTTTCATAACATGGACCAGATACCACAGAAGAAGAAGAAAAGCTGGAATTGGTGCTTGATCCTGGAGCTGTTGGAAGATTGGATCCTGAATATTCTGCCTCTAGTATTCTACTTGCAATTTAAGGGACCTGGCCATTTGAAGCGTCTGGTACGTGAACAAGCAAACATCATCAGATGGTGAGAGGGGGTTGCACTCAGCAACCCAGTCTTCAGTAGGAACATGCATAAGGGCCCGAGTGTGATTCTTATGAAGAGGCTGAAAAGTCAGAAGGCAAAGGGCAGAGCTGTCAGGGTGTCTCATGAGGAGCCTCAGACAGGTGGTTTAGCAGTATGCTCTGTCTCCACTACTAGTACCAACTTCAGTCGTGGTGGCTGTGGCTCACTGAAGCTATTGGGACCTCATGTCAGTGTCTCTTTCATGGAGGAGACCGAGATAGTGAAGAGGAGAAGGACTGATGAGATGAATATCTGCCCAGGTGTAGGAAATAGTAATGCTCACCATAATGGTACCTCCTGTGCCCATTAAAGTATCAGCTGTAGAACACTTCTGAGGAGGGAGTGAAATCAGTGGAATCATAGGGTGAATATTGTGAATAAGAGTACGATCTATCCCTATGATATTGATGAGGGGACCACTATTGATGCATCTCTTCTCTTAGGGTCCTACATTCTTCTCTATGTCTATGAAGAAAAGGTTTGGCTAGGTGACTCTTCAAGGCCAAGAAGGAGGAGGCAGAGGGAGATATGGTACGTCTATAACTCCCATGCTGTACTATGGGAGAGTGAGACCTAGATTGGCCTGTTTGAGGTTTCATCTCCTGTTCTTACATGGAACTAGATGGAGAACAGTCCCTTGTGAGGGTTAGTTGTCAGTATGGAGAGGAATCTATGATCTCGCCATCTGAAGCAGCTCTCGACTCCACAAGGTCTGGTGGGTGTAAAAGACTCTGCAAAGCTGAAGGCGAGACAGTCACCAAAACAGGAACAGGTGTGTCTTAGGAAGACTAGTGCAACTCAATTGGTTCTATGGGTTCTTCTACTAGGAGGGGCTGCTGAGGGCGATCCTCACGGGTATGATGTCAAGAGGAACCATTCTTGGCCTTCTTCTGCTGCTGCTTCCTAGACAGGGCATGTTCAACCAATTTCCCTGGAGTGGAAGAGACCCAAGATCTGTCTTTAAGAGGCTGATCCTACTTTCTTTGCTCAGAACAAGTTGGTCTCGGTACCAAGGACTGTCAAGATGGAGCAGGTGGTACCGAAGCCAGATTCGATGAAGGTCTCTCTAGTCGAGAATCGGCTGATATTGAAGGCTGAGCAGTAGACTTGGTTGAAGTGGATGCCAAAGCAGACAGTCTACCACTTGCTTTAGATACCATCATCGAGGTGGTACAGAGAGGTCTATTTTGAGAGGCCGTATCAGAGACACTAAAAACCTTATTCCAGAGCAGAGCCTTAAGTCTGGCCACTCTGTTACTGTTGGGGTTACCCTCCATTGTAGGTGTGGGGAGGCATACGGGATGGGATTTGTAGTACTAGAGGCCTGAAGTTCACGTAGCTGGCCTGCCTGCTGTAGATGTTAAGTGCTCTTGCATTACTTGGTACTGTTCCCAAAACATCCCAGCTTCAAAAAAGGTAGTAACTTGGCAACCACCTCAAGTCAGGAGCTACAAGGTCAACCTTACTGAATTCTGGAGGAAGGAGTGAATTGTTATATTTTGCTGCCTGTGAGAATTTATTCAGTCTGAATCTCTGAAGTCTGTTGTGCTGTTCCAGCTCTGAAATAAATCTGGCTTTTCACATGTTTGTTTTGTGTTTTTGAATCGGTCCCTGACAGTTACACCTCGTCTGTGGGGTAAACAGTTGACAATGAGAGCAAGAGCCCATTTTATGTTCTTCCTCAAGGTAAAGGAGACACTTGGAGTGACTGTCCTTATCTGAGATCTTACCCCCACAGTATGAGCAGCACTTGAAGATTGCTAATGATGCCATAAACAGAAAATGAAATCAGAATCAATGAAAACAGTCCTTTAGTTGAAGACAATACCCAAGTAGTAGTTGAAGCCAAAATTCTGAGAGAAGTCAAAAACTGTAGACAAAGAACTAAGTCAAGAGAACCATTAGTGGAAAACTTAAAGCTGAAAGAAGGCTCCTAATGGCGCTGCTGCCACGACGGAAAAAAAGGAACTGGTGGTTTAGGCAGGAAGGTGGCTTATATAGCTGCTGGGGATGGGGGCAGAGTTCCCACCCAAACACTTGCTATCAAGCTCTAGAAGGTTCCGAACAGTGCACCACACAGGTGCAGATGGCCCATTTGTGTGAGTCACAGAGACCACAAAGAAGAAGAACAGGTACCTGTAACTGTGGTTTTTCAAGTGGTCATCTGTGAACTCACACAGTTGGGTATATTGCACAAGCGCGAAATACCCAATTGTGTGAGTCACAGAGACCACAAAGAAGAACCATAAATATAGCATCCCTAACAGGTGGCTATCCAACTTCTATTTTAAAATCTTCAATGATTGATGCAACTCTTTTGTTGCAACAACAAAAAAACACATTTACATTAAAGCTTTCTCCTTCTTGAATCTGTGCAATGTTCCCTCCACTAGCATAGAACACTTGCTATCAAACAGAAGAGTTAAGCTCTTTATCATGCTAATTTTTTATGTTACTGTTGTTGTTGCTGTTGTTGTTGTTCTTGATGCGCTTGTTGTTGTTTTTGTGTGCTTTGAAGTCATTTCTGATTTATGGCAACCCTAAGGTGATGCTGTTGTGTAATTTTCTTGGCAAGATTTGTTCAGATGATTTGAATCTCCAGTCAGCCATGGAAACCCACTGGATGACCTTTGACAAGAAGCAGTCTTTCAGCTAAGAGGAAGACAAAAATAAACCCCGTCTGAACAAATCATGCCACGAAAACTGTCATGTCGGCATTCCTCATGACATGAATTGTAATAATGATGGCTTAGTAAATAGGTTAATCTTTACAAGCATATTGTAGAGATCATATGTAGGCAGTGTACATATGTAGAGAACGTAGATCCTTGGAGATTATTACGTAGTGCTAAGTAATGCCCTATTGCATATGAAACTGTGTAGCTGTGAAATTATATGTTGATCTTGTTTGGAAGGGTTATTGTGTGCCTTGCTTTACTGAATATAGATATCAAAGCACATGTATACTGATTGCACAGAAAGTAGGTATAAATAATTACTCTTCTGTTATTGTAGTAGGCACTGCTATATATTGAGCAGGCATAATTAGTACTTGATATTAATCTTGTTGAATGGGGATAGTATATACCTTGATAAGCTGGGAAAACTGAAGATAATAAACAGAGCAGTTCCTTGGGGCCAAAAGCCCAACCTGGCCTTTGAAGGTTGTTTTATGGTCTAACTCAAAAATAGTGAGAGCTGAGGGAGAATTGGATACAGATCGGGATCAAAGAGGAACATGAGAACGGGCTGAGAGAATTAGCATTAGCCAGGCAGGAAGCGGGGGTAATAAATGAGAGAGCAAATGGGGGGCAGAGGATGATGTGTTTGGATAACATCAGAAACCTGTTAAATTAACGAAATATATAAATTCAACCAATCAATGTAAAGTGAGCTGAATAATTAATGCTTGGACCTATATATTCTTTGTTTAGAGAACGCTGGTCAGTTTCTGCCACTTTAAGTAATGTTTGGATTCAATCCATACTTCCAGTAAAAGAACATTTCTGTCTACATCTGTTTCCACATTTCTGAGTGTTCCCCATGGAAATGGCTTAGAGCCATACATGACAAAAACCCTGTGATAGGTTTGCCTTGAAGGCACACAACAATATTCAGTTATGTTATTTGAAATCTTAAGTCTCGAATAGTACAGCCCAGGCACAGATCTACTGCCATAGTAAGAATTAAGGAGAAGCTGGCTACCAGCTACTACTAGCATGCCATTATAACATTCAACGTAGTGTGGGTGTTAATATACATTACCATGGATATTCCAGTAATCTATGCTTGTTCAGCACTCTTCTGTTTTGTTTTTCTCCTTGTTACTTTACAAGGTCTTTTTCAAAACTGACCTAATGAAGCCTTCAATATGTATACTTCACAAGGAACCAATGTAATAAATCTCAGCATATTTCTCCATGTAATTTAGAAGTAGGCAACTTCTTGAGCCAGGGACCAATTTTTCTCCCTTACTTCCCTTAGGGCTTCACACACGATAGCATGCCAAAATACCTCTGTTTCTCTCCTTTACTCTTCCAAATGACTTGCCTATAGTTTATTCCGAACTGTTTCAAGAGTTCATCAGTCATTAAATGATGTTTTTCTTTCTTTTTGGCTACAGATAGAGTCTTTTTGCGTTTTTCCTCAGCAACATCCCTGGTTTCTGTTCCAGAGTTCTTCTGGTTCTTAGTCAGTTGGGCTTAGAAATGCAAATCTGTTCTTTTCCTGGTCTTCTCCATTTTCTGTCTCTGACTGGGTAGCCTTTTTGATTCCTATACTGGCAATCAGGTGATGTCTATATCTATAGTTTGGTTGCCTGAAGATTGTGTTTGCAGTGAATAAACTGTTGGCCTCATTTAATTTGCATGGCCAAATTCCCCAACAGTATTTGGTTCTCCTCTGTTCCCTGCTTTTGCATTCCAATCATGTCTTCCTAGATGGAAGCACAGACATTTTTAGTTTCTTCCTCTTCTTACACTGTAGTTGGAGCATAAATTTGCATTATGGTTATATTGATGTTTTCCCATGAAGTTTTATTGATTTAACGAAGCCCCTTTATTACTTTTACATTTCCAACATAATTTTTTGGAATCTTTATACATTTTAGAGAGTTTCTCAGGGGTTAAATACCATTTTGTAAAGGTTTTAAGAGAGTATTCCACCCTACACTGTTATAGTGCTATTATTTCATGTTCAACATCCTGTGGAATTCTGGGGTTTGTAGTTTACTGAGGCCAAAGAGCTCTCTGGCTGAGAATTCTAAATGCCCTTCCCTAAACTGTCCAAGATTCCAAAGGATATTAAAAGTGGAATAATAGCACTATAACAGTGTAGCGTGGAAAGGCCCTAAGGTCAAAAACTCAAGGTACATTTCACATCCCAGGAACACATTCTTTCCCATTGTTCCAAATGTATCTCGTGACCCACATTTAGTCCCCATTTAATAAAAAAATCTTTAAGTGCCTTCCCTTCCATTTCTAATGTCACTAACCATTTATACATTTTTTCAATGCATCTTCTAAACATAAGGATTTTTCAAGGTCAGAGGTTTCCCTTTCAAAACCACATATTTTTTTTCCATTTTAAAACTCTCTGTTGGGAACCAACAGATCCCTCTTGGTTCAGTTGTTCTGCCATTTACATTTGATCTGTATCTTTTAACAGCATATCTTTATATCTCAACCGACTAAGTTTGAACGCTATTTCTCTTATAAATAAAGCCTCATGTGGTAAATCCCATAAAGACATCTTTCACAATTTGTGGAAATCACTATTCAGGTGCAAACCAAGCTGCTATTGTACCCCTGCTTGCTGCTTCCAGAGTACCTCATTGATTTGCTTGCATTCACAGCACTAAAACTAACCAGTGGGATCCTCTTAAGCATGAATATCAGCTGGGTAGAATTCTTTTAATGTGCAAGAATCCACTCTTGCTGGTTGTCATAACCAAACAGTGAATTAGATATATAACATGATAGAATCATAACTTAGAATCTTTGAAAAAGAGCATATTTATTTTTACAGATAGATATTTACCCTTTTTTCTTCCAAGCAAGCTAAAGACCATATTATTCTAATCATCCTTTACATTTAATTAAAAAAAATGACAGCATATGGTTGTTTACAAAGATCTAATTAGCACATTTACCTAAACAGGCTCTCATGTTTTAAACTATTAAAATTGAAATGCAAATTGTAATGCCTGCAAGCAAATCAAGAGGAAAAAATTTCTACTTAACTGCCTGTAGGCACTTGAATCCTCCTTCTAACTATCTTTCACCCTCCCCTTTGGCATGGTTGAAAAACATATTGAATAAAGATGACATTACTGTCAAACAAGCTCCCTGCTTACTGATGAGGCATATTCCACTCCTATGAACATATTTCATCATCAAGGCATGAACTAATCATGACATTTTAATAGGAGAAGAGCATCTGCTTTTGAGTCTACAGAGAAATCTCAATCATACAGACAGCAAAGCACCCCCACCTGGGAAATGTTTGCAGCATTGGCACGCTACTGATCACTGGCTGGGTCTAAGCAGCAATTCTACTTGAGGCATGAGGGTGAAGTTGGTGGATATATGAATTTTTCAGCTAACACTCACACTGTCAACTCCACAAGCAGAGCTTGTTCCTCAGGGCACTGGCAGGGTTGGAATCAGGAGCCCATCATTTGTCATCGTCCCATTCATGCAGTCTCTCAACCCTGACTAAGACCTTTTCTATTAGCATAATAAAAAAATGCCCTGACTAAGACCTTTTCTATTAGCATGATAAAAAAATGAAGCAGAAAAAGTTAGTTACCAAGCAACTGTTATCCTGCTACTTCTAGTCAACCATGAAGTAATAAAGCATGTGGGTGGGAGCTTAACAAGTGCATATGGAACTTCCTCATCCTCTCTGCTTGTTAGTATGTCTAAAGCAGTACCTTAAAATAATGAGAAGGATTGGGAATAACTGAAAGAAAGGCCATTCTCCTTCCATGAGTTCATAATTAAATATATTTGAAGTTCTTAATTAATAACTTGTAATTAAAGATTTTAAATATTTTCTAAATTATAGGAAACTATGGAGCAATGAAGTTGGTTTGTTGTAACCAAGATATTACCAAACAACAAGGGGTTTATTCTTTTGTCCAGAATAAAAGAAACACGCCATAAAGATTTTTGACAATTATGTGCAGTATGTTGTTTATAATGTAATCCTACACATGTCTTCTCAATAGTAGGTCCCACTGAATTCAACAGGAATTCTTCCCAGGTACTTTGGTATAGAATTTTTGCTTAAATTATTCATTTTCTAGATAAATATATTGCATGGGCCATCCACAGAAGTTCAGAGTAATAAGCAAGGGCTTTATAGTTTTAAATATGAAAAAGACACACAATTAAAATATGTTAAAATAGATTTTAAAAGCAAGATTTCAAAATAACCCCTTGATTTTAGCTGCTATGTCAGAAATCATTCTTTAAGATGTGGTTCCATGGAGTTGGCCAAAGGAAATACCGTCACTCCAAAATCTTTCTCCTCCTTGTCTTGTGTGATCTAGATACGATCAGTAGATATGCTGCCTTAACTGCCTTTCTTGTTTGGCTTCAGTCTGAAATATAGCAGGGCTCATTATTTTTAGTTAACCATGAAAAAAATTCTGCACAGTTGCCAATAACATTACTTATTAGCACTATACATTTTAAAAGTCTTAAAAGTAGAAGCCTTAAGTTGGAACTTGCAAGTGATGAACTGCAGTCTTTTGAAAAACCTTTACTTTTTTACCTTGGTTCCTGGACATGTGTGGTTATGGCGAGAAACATGGATTTTCCCTGAGATTGTTATGCTTTTGGAATAAATGTAAAACAGTCAGTTTTGCTTTGTTCTTTAAAATATCTGTTAGGTAGAGTCCAATGAATATTGAGAACTATTGTCTCTGACATAACTGTATTGGGGAAAATCAATTCTGCTGGGGTAAAAGCTCAACAATAGGGTTACAAATTTCTCATTTCCTCAATAAACAAAGGCCAGGTCTGGAATGGAATGAAGACAAACAGCACCATGATACTGTTATCCCAACCACATGGGTCCCCATGAGGTCCTATAGTAGTACCTACAAATCAGTATAAAAATGGGGAATAAATTGGTTCTAATGAAGAGTGCTGCAAGAGGTGGGGTAACTAGCAAGACCTTTTAACCAACGTCTATGGAGTCCTTGCAAGAAAACCAGCCAGAGAGGCAAAAGTAAACTAAAAATTTGTTATATTTTTTTTTCTTGAGGGGAATTCAATCATAAATGCATACAAGATTCGAACAATCACACAGATGTGCATACAAGAGCTAACTAAAGGAGAGGAAGCAAATTTGGATAAAGACTCAGGTTATAATTACCAATCCAGAAGAGAAGTGAAGAAACAGTAAAGTGGTTTAGACTTGTGTCTGAAGCCAGCAGAAGCTGGAATTGACATCAATATAGTGGCATCCAGCAAGTGAAGATACTGCAAAGGACTGCAAAATCTTCAGGGTTTGAATCTCCTTTCTGTGCTTTGAAGTGGAGCTTTCCCATGGAACTGACTGACAGGAAATTGTTTTGATAGAATTGTGAACTTTTGGAATTTGGACTAACAAGAGAGGTATTTGCATGGGAATCCAAAGGTTGATGGTCCCTAGCTGTAACTACCTTCTGTCCCCACTTCAATGTAAGAGCTTGTATGGAGATGGCTTTCTGGTCAAACAAACAATGGAGGGTCTTGGGGTTGGAAGAGATGGCCGGCATGAATTGATAGTCCTAATATATGAGAAGGGTATGTTGATGATCTTGGCACATAGGTGATCAATGGATGTATGACAGCTCTGCATCTGGGACAGGATCTGGGGTCAGGAAGAACTCATATGTGGGAGGACAAGGTGCTTACGACACTCAATGATTTGTTGGGAATCTTCCTGCTTCACGAGACATCACTGTCAAAGCCAGCAGTGATCCTCTTGTATTTGGAATTTCCATTGATTTCCTGCCTCTGATCTCACTGCATCTAGGAGGGGGGTTGCTGGCCTATGTGACTGACCATTTATTGTCTTCTTATTCCGGCTCAATTACTTGATCATGAAGCAGGGCCAGTTTAATAGCAGCCAACTCCCATATTAATGTCCATTAAATCATAATTTACCAATTATTAACTAAACACTAAAATAACCAACTAAACTAAACTAAACAGTAACTAAACACTAAAATAATCACTTCCAACATTTATCTATTTGTGGATAATGGGCCAGATCTAGAATAACTTAGTTGCACTAAATTCGTATTGAAATCAGTTGGATTTAAGTTAGCAATGATTATCTTTCCCATAAACTTCCAATAGGATCTAAGAGTAAATAATTCACTTCTGAGTAAAAATGTACAGGCTAGCATACTAAATTAGTTGTTCCTAGATCCTGTTGCCATTGTTAACTTATTCATAACTTGTTGCCATTACTATCTTGTTATGAATACTCAAGCTCTATTGTACTTTATGAGCTGTATGGGATTTACTTTCTGCTAGGTACATGCATCTCTAGTGATTTTCAAATAGGCCTTTGAAAAGGCAATCACAGTCCATTTGTGTCATCATCTGCTAACAATCTCTACATTTGTCCAGGCAGAGAAACATGACATAGAGGGCAGAGAAGAAGAGTAAATCACTTTATTATGATTTAGGTACACAAACTTGAGTCCAGTCACAAACTCTCTCAATTTATTTTGCCCAGAATTGGAGAAAGTTACTTTTTTCAACTACAACTCCCAGGATCCCCATGCCAGCATGGCAACAACAACCTGCTAGTTAAGCAACTTGTTGTAACTGTTATGAAATAACATACATGAAGTATCTGTGCCCTAGAAAAATAAGTGAAGTGCTAGATACAATGGTACAACAGGAGTCAGTGTCCATGAGGGCAGAGATATTTCTTGTTATCCCTACATGACAGGCAAAACATGTAGACCTCTAGAGAACCAAAACATGAATAACACATCTCCAGACAGAAAAATACGGCAGCCAGTGTGCCCTTGGATTATCATAAATATGTAGCTTCGTGGGCTTTGGATTGTGCTTCTACATTTATTTAGAGAAAGTTCCTGAACTGATCAGGTCCAATAAAACAACGACAGTTGGCCCTCCATATCCATGGATCCTGTGTCCATGGATTCAACCACCCATGGCTTGAAAATATTAAACAAAAATCCAAAAAGCAGGCCTTGATTTTATATACGAGATGCCATTGTGTATAATGCTAGTGTGTATAATGAGACTTGACCACCCATGGATTTTGTTATACCTGGTGGGTGGGTCCTGGAAACAAGTCCAAGTGGATACCGAGGGCTCACTGCACTATTGTTGGGAAATTTAAAAAAATAACATCTGGCTTTCCCAAGTGATTTTAATGAATGCAGCTGAATCCTCCTTGCCAACTGATATTCACAATTAAGCTTTTAAAAGTAACTGACAAAAGTTAATGGCATGTCTGTCAGTGTAACTGTTCACACACAATTCATTAGTCTGACAAAAGAACAGAAATAAACAGTAAAAAAAAGTCCAACAAATCTATATTTCATTGCCTTTTTTCTTTATGCAAACATATTTTCAGTAACTGCACTGCCATTTGTTATTATTATATATTTGGGTTTGAGGACATGAATGGAACTCAAATACACAATTATAATCTGCTTGTTTGAAGGACAACTGATTCCATCAGAAATGAAATTGATTTTTTTTTGGTCACAATTCCTGAAAACATTTATATTGACAACAGTAAGATAAACAAATAGTTCTCCAGTGTAGCATTGGAGCCACTGACAGTGACTTCAAAGCTCCTCTAATCTAGACAACTAATTTTCATACTATGAAAATTATTCTAATTATGCATATTATTCATTTTACAATAACTACTCATCTGATAGAACTAACAGTGTAATGTTTAGAGTGCTGGACTTACAAAGAAATATAAGTTGAAATCCTTGTTTGGGCATGGAATTTAAGAAGTGATCATGCTCAGAAATTCTGTCTTACATGGTTTTCATGGAGATTAATAGCAAACAGAAACCTTGTAAAATTGCCATGTACATTCCTGGTGCTGTAAACAACAAAAACAGCCTTTCATCCTGCAAAGGCACTTCTAACATCACTATATACTCATCAGATCACTACAGTATTTTCTTTTGCAACCAGTTTTATTACTGATGGCAAAAAGGTACAAATCCATAAAAATATCACAGTAAGCCCACCTTGTATCTTATACCTTTTACATGTTCCCTTCATTTCTATCTATGGATAGTTGCTTTCTGCATTCCACTGTTTGCATCTCTATGTTCACTTCCCTCCTTGTCTCATCTTGGGCCAAAACTCCTTGGTCTTTTACTTCTTCAGCTGGTTGTATTCTCCTGCTGCACCCCTCACTTTCTTTTCCCTGCTTTCTCATCCCTTGCCTCACTATACATCTTTGCCATACCTGCAACCCTTCCTTCCTTGCACTCTATCACTTGCATGTCTTACTCACCCTTCTTTCCTTCCCCTTCTTTTCCCCTAAATTCATGCTCCCACAACCTTTTTCTCTTGCACTTAATGACATCTCCCTTGCTTCTCTTGCTCTTCCTCTCTCTCGCTTGTAGCCAATGGTGCACCTCCAACTCTCTCTTAATCCCCCTGGTTTCACTTGATGCTGTTTCCTTCCCACACTCTGAAGAAGTACAGGCTACACAAAGCTGTCAGTGCTGCTTTAGACAGAGAGGAGAGAAGAAGGCACACAGATAAATGCATTGGTACCACCCAGTGTTGCAAGACAAACAAAAGGAGCAGAAAGAAATAAAGTAAGGTGAGGTGAATTGGTAGCAGGCGCAGCAGTAAGGAGGGATGCAAAGTGAAGTGAACATGGTAATATAAGGGTGGATCTGGGGTTAGGTAAAAGCCTGAAGTGAACAGGCCAGAACAGGTCATTTTTAAAAAGAGACTAGGGTTCCAGGCTATTTTTTAGATTACAGAAACGGATACTAAAAGGTGATCTCTGTAGAATTTTTCTAGCATGTTGTATCACTCCTATCTTGACTTCTGCAATTGCTGAATTTGGTTACTGTGGTGACCCTAGAAAGTTTGATGTTCTGGGCTGATTTCCACCATACAGAATGAGTAAAAGAAAGTAATTTCTGCGGAATTTTTGTGCCTTGGTCATCTCTCCTAACTAGCCTTGTACAGCTGGTGGGTTTGTTGGGCATGGTTTCCCAAAAAAGCTGGTGTTTCCAGCTGATTTCCAAAATCTGAATGTTTTGCCTGGCATGGTATGAGAAGATGGTTCCTGTGGAATTTTTGTGGCTACTTGCATCACTTCCATGTAGTCTTTCGCATCTGGTGAATCTGGTAAGCATGGCCTATTCATAAGGTGCCATTCTGGATCAATTTATTCTGTTTCAGAGGGTTCCTGGGCATTAAGATATAATATCAGAAATGCTTCTGTCTAAAATATTGTCTCCAATAATGTTCAACAATGTTTCAATAATGTTCAATAACACTGTAATCACTAAAAGTCAACATGGATTTCTCAGAAATAAGTCATGCCAGACTAATCTTATCTCTTTTTACGATAGAGTTACAAGCTTGATAGATGAAGGGAATGCTGTAGACATAGCATATCTTGATTTCAGTAAGCCCTTTGACAAAGTTCCCCATGACATTCTTCAAAAGAAGCTAGTAAAATGCGGGCTGAATAGGGCTACTGTTAGGTGGATTTGTAATTGGTTGACCAATCGAACAGAAAGGGTGCTCACCAATGGCTGCTTTTCATCCTGGAGAGAAGTGGCTAGTGGAGTGCCACAGGGTTCTGTCCTGGGCCCAGTACTATTCAACATCTTCATCAATGACTTGGATGAAGGAGTAGAGGGCACACTGATCAAATCTGCAGATGACACCAAATTGCGAGGGGTTGCTAATACCCCAGAGGACAGGATCAAATTTCAAAACGACCTTGACAGATTGGAGAGCTTGGCCAAAACTAACAAAATGAATTTCAACAAAGACAAATGTAAGGTCCTACACTTATGCAGAAAAAAATGGAAGGCACAAACATAGGATGGGGGACGCATGGCTGGATAGCAGTACATGTGAAAGGGATCTAGGAGTCTTGGTAGATCACAAGCTGAACATGAGTCAGCAATGTGATGCGGCAGCCAAGAAAGCAAGCGCAATTCTTGGTTACATCAATTGGAGTATGGTGTCTAGATTGAAGGAGGTAATGGTACCACTTTATTCTGCATTGGTTAGGCCTCATTTGGAATACTGTGTCCAGTTTGGGCACCTCAATTCAAGAAGGATATCAACAAGCAGGAACGTGTCCAGAGGAGGAGGGTGACCAAAATGGTGAAGGGTCTGAAAGCCCTATGAGGAACGGCTTAGAGAGCTGGGTATGTTTAGCCTGCAGAAGAGAAGGTTAAAAGGGGACATGATAGCCATGTTTAAATATTTGAAGGAATGTCATGTTGAGGAGGGAGTGGCTTGTTTTCTGCTGTTCCAGAGACTAGGACAAGAAGCAATGGATTCAAGCTGCAGGAAAGGAGATTCCACCTGAACCTCAGGAAGAACTTCCTGATAGTTATAGCTGCCTGGCAGTGGAATATGCCGCCTTGGAGTGTGGTAGAGTCTCCTTCTTTGGAGGTTTTTAAGCAGCGGCTGGATGGCCATCTGTTGTGAATGCTTTGATATGTGTTCCTGCATGACTGGTGGTTGGACTGGATGGCCCCTGGGGTCTCTTCCAACTCTATAATTCTATGATTCAACACATCCCAATGCTTTTGGCATCAATCTCTTTTTTAAAAAAATGTATATTCTGCCCATGAAGTTCTGTCTTTCTGCCAGTCTTTCTACCACTGGCCACCTTAGAGCCAGCAAAGATGGCCCTTCATCACAGCATAGTGCAAGAAGTGGGGCAAATTCTTCAAAATGTAACTGTCTCAGAAGTGTGGATTTTTGAGTAGAAATTCTTCTCACAACAAGTCTTGAGAGGGGTAAAACACCTAGCTTCCTCAGGATTATAAAATACAGTGAAATTATTTTCTATCCCTCTAGTGGACGAATCTTGTCTGTAATCCATTTGTGTGGATGTGTGTGAATGAACATTAAGGTCTAATATGCTGCCATGGCTCTTTTTGATCTGTTGATAAAATCATGCACAATTTTCAAGTATATTGCAGCCACAGAACAAAACCCCTTAGGCTTAAGAACTTGATAATATAAACAGTCCAATGGTACAATTGCCTAATCTGGTTCTAATTGCTCCATTTGTTTTTATATGTTACTATGTCATCTTTGCCTTATGGCAATTCTATGAACGACAGACATCCATGAGCCCTGGTCATCAACTGCGTTGTTTTGTTCTTGAAAATTAAAGGTTATAGCCTCCTAGATTGAATCAGACAATGTGCAGAGTAATCTTCTTTTTCTACTGCTTTCTACTTTATTGAATATTATGATCTTTTCAAATTAATCAGGTTGTCTCATGATACATCCAAAGTATAGTACCCTCAATTTGGTCACCTTGGCTTACAGCCCTGAGTAACTCTAAGGGACCCATTCTTTTTTCTTTGATATCTACAGAACTCTCCACAAGCACTACATTTCAAAGGAGTTGATTTTTTTTCTGTCAGATTCTTGAACTGTTTAGTACTCACAACCATACACAGAAAATGCAAATATTATGGCATGGATGATTCCAACTTTGGTATTTAATTATATATGTTTACATTTTATACATGCTCCATTGTTGTTGCTGTTGGATGCTTCCAAGTCATTTCTGCCTTATGGTAACTGTTAAGGCAAATCTTTCACAGGGTTGTCTTTGGCAAGAATTGTTCAGAGGGTGTTTGCCTTTATCCTTCTTTGAGGCTGAGAGAGTATGTCTTGCCCAAAGTCACCCAGTGGGTTTCTATGGTTGAGCAAGATAGACTCTGGTCTAAGCAACTCCATCATTCTGGCTCTCTATATGTGCTCCATATAGAAGCCCATAATACAGTAACAGATGTTGATCAGGGGTGTTTCTAGATGGAAGGCTTCTTATACTGGCAATTAGAAAGACACTATTTTATCTTTTTCCAAGGTAAGATTCCCCCCCACAGGCTTTTCCAGACTAAGGGGGGGGGAGCAGAAAGAACAAGTGGAAGGGGGTTAAAGTAGTGGATATTTTCTAGGTCCCTGGAAAAATCCAGTGAATAAAGGTGGGCAGCATGAAACAAGCCTCTTGTGGATTGGATCTTTTCTTTTTTAATCCTGGTACTTTGGCTTCAGAAGACATGAGTCACTAGATGGTCAGAAAACCAGTGTTAATGGAAGCTTCACTTGAAATGCCAATAACAACCTTTAAGCAGACTGATGGGGGGGGGGCAGAGCTTTGACACCATCCACAGGTTTCTCCGGCAGCTGATTCATACATAGCAATCCCCTTTTCCCATTTAAACCTCAAACCTCTTGGTTTGCCAGGAAGGGAACCTAACAAGAACAATGTCATTCACTCCCACTTACTGTTGTTTTTGAGTTTTTTAAAAAAGATATAGGAAAAATTTGAATTGTATTGCATAGATATCTTTAAATTTTTTCTTTTTCAAAAGAGTTAACAAGAATTGTTTGTTACCTTTTATGATATTTGAGCTCAGGGTCAGTCAATGATACTGCCTGGCAACAGGTTTTGCACAAATAAAGGGAAGAAAAAGAAAAGTATAAAGCAAACTGTGGAAACTCATATTCTCATAAATTTTAAACAGGAACAGTAACAAACATATATACAAAACAAGGAATTATCATGTGCTACTTTGAAGCAAGTACATTTTCAGGTAAATTGCTATTTTTATCACATGTTACTTTCAGAATACAATGTCCCTGAAGTTGACTAGATGATAGTGACGGGAATGTGCCTAGCAGGGTGTCTGAAGAGAAAATGGTTGCTTCTTCAGTGGTAATATTTGGCAAGTTGAAATCATCAGATACTGCTCTTTACTTCTCACTGCATATGGAGGGAAGCAGTAACTCTCTGGAGACAGTTACATTGTCTATAGAGCGATATGTGTGGGGACAAGAAGAACATCCCCTCTCATTTTATAAGACTTCCACTTTTATACTGCCCAACGTACATATCTCTAAACATAGGAACTGTATCTGGCATTTTACAAGGTTACAGGCTGCATGTACAAAGCCTATATATGGGGATCACTGACAGACCCTGGGTATTGTGAGTAGCTGGGGTCAGCAGGTACAATCCCTAACACCCATTTGCACAACCATGTGACATTAGCACAGGGCCAATGTGGATCTGTTCTAAATGCTTGTATTTCCATTTTGAATACTAACACCAGTTTATATCACAAGTGTTCAGAAAAAAAGACAGCTCTTATAGGCTAAAATAGTTGCTTAACTTTTTTAAAAAAGCACTTTAATTTCCTATCTAGAAAATTAAAATATCTTGTAAATAATCTATTAACACATTACATCCATTAATTTTAATGAGCTAAGACAAGGCAAGGATGATAATGTTAACAGGCATATACAAAGTATCAGAAATCTTCTGTTCTGAACAGATGGTGTCTTAAAATTTGCCTTTTTTTGCCTGTTACAGATTTCAGTTATACTAAAATCACTGCTATGAGGCCCTACATTAATTTACTGGAGTCCTCAGATTACATATAAAGACTTACATATAAACATTCATATCAAGGTGTGTTAGACGGGGCATAAACTAGCGGTTGATGATCAGTCATGAAATAATGAGACCAGACACAGAAAACTGGGTTGAATAAGGGCCACTTTATTTGACTTAACCTATTTAAGTTGTGCTGGCTTGGAAACAGAGCAAGATGGGGGAAGCAATGTGATACAGGTCCAGCTGAGGCTCAGGTGTCAGTTGTTTCCTGGTCCAGCTTAATTGGAAGGTAATCCAGGGACTCCCAGGCAAGCTACATGGCCCTAGAAGTGAGAGCCTGAATTTCAGGTTATCCTCAAGAGATAGATTCCTTCCCTAACCCCTAAGACACAGAGCCCAAAAAAGGGCAGTGGTTCTCTGGAGCCCTACCCTACACCAAAAGGGTGCCAAAAAGTGATCACTGAAATCTTAAACTCTCCCCTCACTACCTGCAAAAAGGAAGCCTAGTTAAGGACACCACCCAAAGCCAGTTGTGCAAGTCCCACAAATGCATATGGGATAAGGAAAAAAAAAATCAGGCTTAATAGCTTCCAGCCCCGCCATCATCAGTGATGATTGTCACACAGGTCCAGGTAAGCATTTCTTGTATCAGGAAATTAGAAAAAATGGCTAGTATATGTACTCCCATTGCTTTCAGTGGGAGTTTTGCAAAAGAACTTCCAGATAGACATTTGCAACTAGAGAACTTTTGTCAGGCAGCTGGTGGCGTAAGGACAAGAGGATCGAGACAGAGCTTCTCTCCCATGCTCCAGTGTTGTTCCAGTTGTCGGTATCCATAGAGAAAACAGTGAACTTCGGGGAAAAGTCAAGGACTTTGCTGTTGCCTTGTCACAAGCAGGTAAAAATAGCTAGAAGCTGACGGTTTGGATCAGGGAGGGGGAAGAGGAAGGAATTTAATTTTCACTTTAAGTTTATTATTAACAAAAAAATAGTGGTTTTAAGCTAATGATTGTTTTACTGTACTAATATAATGCATAAAATTACTTTTATATATATACTGGATAGTCTCCTTTTGCTATTTCTAAAAAGATTAATTAGATTTTGTGAATATAAAAATATTTTTATCTGTTTAACGTATATACATAGATGATTTAGAAATATATACATAGATCATTTAGAAGTAATCAATTACCAATTGATTTGGATATACACTGAATGAATTAAATTGTTGGTTAATGAATTTGTACTACTGAAAGTTGTACTTTTGAAAGTTGAACTGTATATTTGTTGTTATAATCCATGATACCAAGAAATATAAAAACAAAAGAGGATTAAGATACAAGTTGGAAGAAGTTGAAAGTATAAGGAGTTAAAAATATTAAAGTGAGATAATACTGCCATCTGTTGGTAAATAGTAACATGGAGCCAAGAACAAGTAAAGAAGCTGCGGCTGCAGCATCAACCATAACTACTCAAACAGAAGAACATCAGTAGAAATACCCCAGAAATCTCAAGACATCATGCTTCAAATGATGGAAGAGATAAAAAATATCAGAGATGAGATCAGAAAGGATTTACAGGAAACAAGACATGAAATAAGAACAGATATGAAGCATGAAATAGATAAATGGGGAAAGAAATTAGAAAACATAACAAAGGACGTAACAAAACAGAAAACTGACACTAAATCAATAAAAGAACAAGTTAAACATGTGGAAATGGAGCTGTCTGAACTAAAAGGGAAGCAAACTGAGGAAGAATCTCGGATAACTTTGAAAGAATTACGGAATCATGAAAAATGTCTTAAAATTAGGGGTGTTCCTGAGAGTAGTTCAGAAAATTTGTACGAGAAAATAATACCGGTGTTGGTAGAATACATTGATGTAAATGAAGATAAGAGGGAAGCAAATATTGACAGAATGTTCTGAGTATCTTCCAGGGTTGCTACAGAGTGAAAATTACCAAGAGACATAATAATCATCTTCACAAGGACAGTGACAAGAGATAAAATATTACAATGCAGTTATGAAGGAATGTTGAAGATTGACGATAAAGATATCAAAATTTTTAAAGACATACCATATCAAATATTAAAGGAAAGACAAGATTATAAGACATTGGCAAAGCTCCTAACCAAGAATCAGATCAATTACAGATGGGAGAAAATCGAAGGTATCTCTTTTACATATAAGCAACAAAGATACAAGATAAACTCTGTGTTTAAAGTGAAAGAGATGACTGAGAGATTGAAGAAAGATCTGCAAAAAACAGAAGGAGGAGATGAAGAACAAGAACAAGACAGTGTATTTGACCAGGAACAAAAACAGAAAAAAGGAGAAATAGCAGCTTTGCTCTCAGAAGATGGAAATAGAGAGGAAGAACAAGAAATATTGGAGGAAGAGGAAGGAGAGCTAGAAGGAGAAGTATAAAGAAAAAATTAAACAAATAATATATGTATATATTAAAATTTGATCAAAATGGGGCTAAAGATATACTCTTGGAACACTAAAGGATTTAACTCTGAATATAAAAGAAAACAAATATTTCATCATTTGGAGAAACAAAATTTGGACATAATATGCCTGCAGGATTTCAAGATTTGAAATATGTTCGAAATCCGAAACTTGGTAGCTGTTTCGCCACTACGATTGATAAGAAGAAAAGGGGACTGTTGTTGTATGTGAACTTAAGATATGACGCATAGGAAATATTTCAAGATAATAATGGACAATTTTGGGGGATTGCAGTGAACAAGAAACAAGACAAAATATTAATAGTGGGAATGTATGTGCCAAATGGAGCCAAAGGTGAATTTTTCCCCACAATACATAAAGAAGAACAGGTTGCTTACCTGTAACTGTGGTTCTTCGAGTGGTCATCTGTGCCCTCATACATTAGGAGCTTTCGCGCCTGCGCGGTAGCGTTCAGAAGATTCTAGAGCTTGTTAGCTTGGTGGGAACCCCTCCCCCACCCCGGTACTGCGCATGCTTCTCCCGCCGAGCAATGGTCTCTCCTCAGTTCTGGTCCGCCGAACAAGATAGGGCCTGAAAAAGAGGGGAAGGCAGGGCGGGGATGTATGAGGGTACAGATGACCACTTGAAGAACCACAGTTACAGGTAAGCAACCTGTTCTTCTTCTTTGTGGTCTCTGTGCCTCATACATTAGGAGACTGTGTAGTTTACCGGCAGGATGGTGGGTCAGGTCCCAGACCCTAGAGAACAGAAGCCAGCACAGCACGGCCAAATCGAGCATCTCTCCTGGACCGGTAGTTGAGTCTGTAGTGGCACATGAAGGTTGATGGTTGGGACCAGCACAGCTCTGGCAGGTCGACGCCTCGCAGGAGGGCAGCAGATGTTGCTACGGCTCTGGTAAAGTGAGCCCGCAGAAGGTCTGGCAGAGGCTTCTTGGCAAGCTCGTACGCCAGGTGTATAGTCTGCACCACCTACTTGGAGAAGCGCTGGGTGGATACCTTGTGGCCTCTCCGGCGCCTGCCATAGCAGACAAAAAGATGTGGTGTCTGCCTATAGGCTGCAGTCCTGTCTTTATAAAAAGCCAGGGCCCGACGAACATCCAGGGAGTGGAGGGACCGCTCCAGAGGTGTAGTCGGGTCAGGATAGAAGGCTGGCAGGATGATATCCTGGCTCAGATGGAAGCTGGACACCACCTTCAGCAGGACGGAGATGTCAGGCGGGAGGACCACCTTGTCACGATGGAAGACCAGGTATGGCTCATCGCACCGTAGTGCCGTCAACTCTCCCGCCCTCCTGACAGAGGTGACAGCCACTAGGAAGGCAGTCTTCATTGCGAGCAGCCTATCGTCTGTCATCGCCATTGGTTCAAAGGGCAGCCTCGTCAGCTGCGACAGCACCAATGACAGTGACCACGGCGGTAGCAGTGGCGATACCGGTGGGTAAAGGTGCTGTAGGCCCTTCAGGAACTGTTTGATGGTACCGTCCCTGAAGAGAGCAGCCGATGGGGATCGTGGTGGTTGGTATGTCACGATCGCGGCGAGGTACACCTTGAGTGATGGGAAGGCCAGGCCTTGTTGTCGTAGGTGAAGGAGGAAGTGGAGCACGGTATGCAGGTTGACGGGCAATACTGGCTCTCGACGTTCCTTGGCGAAGGCCATGAAGTGCTGCCACTTGTAGTGGTAGTTCCTTCATGTGGACTCTTTCCTGGCCGCGGTCAAGATGTTACCGATGACAGGGTCGTCTACGGCGATATCCTCCAGTCATGGAGGGCCGATACTGGCAGGTCCGGGTGTAGCACGAGACCGTTGGAGTGGGACAGCAGGTCCGGTACTGTCGGAAACCTGAGAGTCCTGCCCTGGGCAGCCTCGATCAGGGGCCCGAACCAGTGCTGCCTCAGCCAGCTGCCAGAGGATCGCGTCTGCTCGGTCCGCATGATCTTTGTTTCACACGGCCCAGGAGCAGGAACGGAGGGAAGGCGTAGAGGAGACCCTCGTCCCATGGGAACTAACACGCGCCGATAGAGTGGCGATCGTGGCCAGCTCTCGAGCAGAAAAGATGGCACTTCGCGTTCTGGCTGGTTGCGAAGAGGTCGACGGTCGGCTCTATCAGTCCCGAACCTTTTGGGAAGGGCCCTCGTCTGACAGGGACCAGTCGTGGTGGGGAGGTGTCCCTGCTGAGGGATCCGCTTGGTGTTCTCCTGCCCTGCCAGGGAACCTCCACCGGATGTATCTGAAGAAAGACACACCAGTTCCAGAGGTCGAGCGCGATGTTCAAAAGTGTGGTGGAGTGCGCCCCCCGCCTGTTCACGTAGCAGACCACCGTCATGTTGTCGGTGAGGATAACACTGTGCGGCCCGTGACCAGGTGACAACGCTCTCAGTGCCTTGTGGATCACCAGCAGCTCGAGAGCGTTGATAGGGGGGGCGTCTTGTCGTCCATCCATCGGCCTCGGCCTCGGCGGTCGCTGGGTGTGCTCCCCAGCAGGCAGGCACCCATATTACTGTAACCGATGGCTTGGGTTCGTGGAACGGCATGCCTGCAGGAGGTTCCTGTAAACTGCCACCCTAGGAGCGATCGACGTACCTTTTGGGGGCAGCCGGTATCGGTGAACTGGTCATCCCAGAATGGATCAAAGGCCCTGATGAACCAGTGCTGGAGCGGTCATGCGCGCAACCTGGAGAGGTAGGTTACAGCAGTGGTCGAGGCCATGTAGCCGAGGAGCTGTTGAACGTCCTGGCTGATACTGTCGGAGGTGGAAGGCAGCGGACGCTGCTCGACAAAACGTCCGCCCCCTTTACCGGAGGAAGGCCCTGGCTGATACCGCGTCGAGGTTCGCCCCGATGAAATCGAGAACCCAGGCGGGTTTGAGATGGGACTTTTTGGGGTTGACCCTGAATCCGAGCCGAGTGAGCAATGTCAAAGTCCGATGAATGTCCTTGGACTGTCTGCAGGACACCACCAATAGCAAATTGTCCAGGTATGGGTAGACGGAGATGCCTTTCATCCGCAGGAAGGATACGACAGGAGCCATGCACTTTGTGATTACCCGCGGTGGGGTGGAGAGGCCGAACGGCAGCACCCAGTACTGGTAGCTGGTGCCGTCGGCTGCAAACGCAGGTACCGTCTGTGCTGTGGGCAGATCGAGATGTGGAAATAAGCATCTTTGAGGTCTATGGACAAAACCAGTCCCCTCTCCGGGGGAAAGGGGGAGGATCGGGGGGCAGCGTGACCATCTTGAACCTTTTGGGGGCGGATGTACTCGTTCACCCCTCGGAGGTTAGGATGGGCCGCAGGGATCCGTCCGCCTTCAGTACAGTGAAGTACCCCAGTAGAAGCTGGTGGTTTTGGCTGAAGGCGGGAGTCTCTCATGCCCCTTTTCGAGGAGGGAGTGGATCTCTTCCAGCAGAGCCAAGCTGGCCGGGGTAAGTAGACACCCGTGGCAATATCCTGGAACTCGATGGTGTATCCCAGGCATATGATGGTAAGTACCCAGGAGCCCGCAGTGATCTCCCCATTGATCGAGGTGCCTGGCCAGGTTTGGATGATGGATTAGGTCTGCTGGAAGGGCGAAAGATGGCATGGGCGGGGCCTGCGAAGACCATAAAAATCAGCTTCGCCCCAGAGGAAGACTTCTTTGACGACGAAGATGGGCGTCGTCTCGGTTTTTCGTAAGCAGAAGATGTTGATGGTCTTGACGCGGTTGATTGCGGAGACCACGGCTGGTATGAGGATGAGGAGGATTTTCTCCACGAAGACCTCAGCTGGAAGCTGCAGCGGGATTGGGCAGGCGGGTTTTATGCCCATCTTCTTAGCAGTCAGCTGGGCCTTGATGAGGTGATCCATGGCCTCGTCCATGGAGGTATGGAGAGCCCTTCGCCGTCGAACGGAAGATCTTCAATATCGACGGCTGTCCTCCTGAACCCCAAGGACCGGAGCCACGCATGACGTCGGAGGGCTATGGCACCAAACATCCCCCCAGGTGGCCTCCACAGCGTGCCTCGAGGTGGCAATCTCCTGGGTAGCCACAGCGGGGGCCCTTTGCCAAAGATATGGGTGGCTGAAGCACGTGACTCCTCTGGCAGTTCAGCTAGGAGCAGCGCGAGTCGGTCCAGTAAATTCCGATGGTAGGCCGCAAGGCATGCCATGTGTTAACCGTCCTGGCCACCAAGGATGATGCCGAATAGAAGCGGTGACCAAAGGCATTGAGCTTCCGGCCTTCACAGCCCGGGGGGGTGGTATGTGTCTGATTCCCTCCCTTTGTCGGGGCCGATTTACAACGATGGAGTTCGGTACAGGATGGCTGAAGAGGAACTCTGCGTTCTCCTTCTGCGTCCTGTACAGGTGCTCCAGCCTATGCGGAATAGGCTGCGGACGCCAGCTTCGCCCATGGCTGCTTCATTGCCTCCACCAGCGTGGGCAAGAAAGGCAGCTGTGCAGTCGACGGGGGGGGTGGGTCTCCAGGTACTGGAAGACCAGTACCTGGAGCAGGTACCTGGAGTTGCGGAGCAGGTTCGGTCACCTTCAGGCCAAGGGCCGTGGCCATTCTGAGGAGGATGGAGGAGAATTGGCATACGTCCTCGGGTGCAGACTCCGGACCTGGTTCCCCAAAAGCCAGCGGAGGGGACTCGCGAGAGGAGGGAGTCGACTCCACGGACTTGGAGTTGACTCGTACGGTCGCCTGATGGATTGGCGACCGCTCTGCCTCGTTCTCTTCAGCTGGTTTAAGACTGAGGGAGCCAGGGTGACCGCCAGAGCTGCAGACTGTGTCGATGTAGATGCGGCCGGTGTCGTGGCCCGACCGAGGTCACCTGCAGGGGCACCACCGAGGTCTGAGGGCAGTGTCCCCCTGCGCGAGACGTGCCTGCTACCATCGTTTGGGCCACGGAGGACTGTAAACCCGGATGGGAGCTGTGGCCGTCATCCACGGGGTTGGTGAAATAGCCCTGTAGGGGGGGAGGGCTCCCGGGACCTTCAGTGATCGGAGATCGACGAGTGGTGACCGATCGAGGGGGAGTAGCGGGTTCCCGTGGTGGCGAGCGAGACCAGCGTCATGGTGGCCAGTACCGTGGATCTGGGTGGTACCGGTCCCTGTACGACAGCGAGTATGAGTAGTAAGAGCCAGCCAGCTATGCCACACCTGCTCCTGGGCATACCTTCCAAGGTAGGCTGGTGGGGAGTAGGCACCCCGCTCGGGGACCCTCTTGAGGCGCATCTCCCGGTAATGCAGGGATGGAGGTCCGCTGCTCCAGAGAGTGGGATTCATCGCATCGAGAGGCGGGTTGCTCCCTGACCACAGCCTCCTCCTGGGGGTCTGCCGAGGCCGGACGGCAACTTGGCAGGGGGTCTCCACAATCAGCTTGGGTTGCGGGGGGAGGGTGAGGCCTGCACGGCCTGCCCCCATCCGACACCGCGAGGATGTCCTGTTCCTCCGGAGGCTCCTCTTCCTCAGGGAGCTCCATTGGTTCGGGTTTCCCCGGCGGGCTGGGTGGGTGGTGGAGTTGGTGGTCGCGCCACTTTTGGTGGGGAGCGCCTTTTTCCCCTTTCCCTCTTTTTTTTTCTTTCCTTCCCAGCATCTTCAGTAGCAGGACACTTTTTCTGGGCCGGGGTAAGTGGCCTGGAGGAGGATGTGGAGGCCGCGACCCCCGCAGGATCCTCACACGCCCGAGTTGCCAAGATCTTCAAATTTCCCCGGCAACTTCATGATCGAGAGCCTGGTACCAATCTCGATGTTGTAGAGGGCGCGGCAGCTGCTGCTGCTACCGAGGACGAAGAAGAGGAGGTGGGGCTTTTTTGGCCATCAATACCATCTCTGGTCTCTGGGCACACAGAGATTCTTCCCACAGTGGGATTTTAACCTTGAGCCCTGTTACAAAGTGTCTGGTGGGTGAATTCTTTACAGATAGGACGTTATGCCCTTCACCCAAACAGAACAGGCACTTTAATGTTGGTATGAAAGAGCGACCTTCCTTCCACAGGAGGTGCAGTGTTTGAACAAAGCTGACATAAAACAAGGGCAGGGTGAGGGAGGAGAAGTCCGAGAACCCCAAAACACAGCCCAAAGACCCAAAATGTCAAACCAGAAAAGGGGGTCAAAACCATTGTAACAAAGCCAAAGACAGGACTGAAATCCGAGAGGGGTAGTCAAAAATCCAAATCCGAATAAAAGCCAAGAAAATCAAGCAAACACAAGCAAAAACACAAGCCAACAAGCAGAACCTTCTGTTCACGATGGCGGACAAGAAAGAACTGAGGAGAGACCATTGCTCGGCAGGAGGAGCATGCGCAGTACCCGCATGGGGGAGGGGTTCCCGCCAAGCTAACAAGCTCTAGAATCTTCCGAACCCTACCGCACAGGCGCAGAAGCTCCTAATGTATGAGGCACAGAGACCACGAAGAAGAAGTACAGAAATACTTACAGGAAACAGGAAACTTAATTATCATTGTTGGTGACTTTAATGGGGTTATTAACCCAATGGTGGACAGAACAACGAAAAATTAATACCATGAAACAACGGAAACTCCCAATAGTTTTTTTAATATGATTGATGACCTAAATTTGTTTGATACTTGGAGCTATAAAAATGAACAATTAGATGGTCATACATTCTATTTGGACCGGCATAAATCTATGTCAAGAATTGATATGATGCTACATCTAAAGAACTACTAATGAAGATTATTAAAATAGACATTCTTCCCAACTTGTGTTCAGACCATAATTCATTACAACGTGTGATGGATATAAATGACAGAGAAAGAACTTGGAATTGAAAAAGAAATTGCATAAAGAGAAGTACATTCTTCAAGCAAGAAAGGAGATAACAAATTATTTGACACCGGATATATCTATGAAAAGTCTGGGATGCAAGCAAAGCCGTGATGCGAGGAAATTTTATCAGATGGTCTGCCAAATAAAGAAGAAACGGCAAACCGAGCAGTTAATTCTAGAAAAAATGAAGGCGATTGAAAAACAGATGAGGAAAAATCCATTGGATAACAAATTAGGCTACAGATAAAAGGGTTTTTCAAGCTGAACTTCACCAACTAAATCTGAATGAAATTGAGCAACAGATACGAGGAATGAAGATAATTTCTTCTAGCAAGCTAATAAACCTTCTAAGCTGCTGGCTAAAATATCAAAACAAGGACTAGAAAGATCATATCAGAGCTAAAAATCGGGGGAAAAAAGAATTACAAAATAGGAAGAGATAAAAAAAGCCTTCTATAAATATTACACAAAGCTGTTGGGTAAATTTAGCTTTCAAAAAAGGGAAAATGAAATAAACAAATATCCGGAAAAAAAAATAAAATCAGATTTATGGAAGATCATAAGAGCTTTAAACAAGTCTATTTCCATGATGGAGATTCTAAACTATCAAGAATTTAAAGAATGATAAAGCTCCTGGCCCCGACGGCTTTACAGCGAGATATTACAAAACTTTTGAGGATGAACTATCTATACCTTTCAAATACAATAAATGAGACAATAAATGTGGGCAACGGACACCTGGAAAGAAGCTTATGTGGTGTTGATTCCAAAAGAAGGAGAGATTTAACGATAAAAGAATTACAGACTAACCTTGCTTTTAAATACAGATTATAAAATTTTTGCTACAATTTTAGCAGTGAGATTCAAAGGGCTTTCAAGATATTATACATGAAGATCAAAATGGCTTTCTCCCAAAAAGATCTTTGGAATACAATATTAGAATAGTGCTTAAAATAATTGAATATTATGAAAAACAATGAATGTAAACTAGCAATGATATTTGTGGATGAGGAGAAAGCTTTGACGTGATCAACTGGACCTTTTTGAAGGTTATAAAACAAACAGAAGCTGGAATAAATTTACTGCATGGATTGAAGCAATTTATAATCAACAACAAGCCCAAATGGTGATTAACGGAGAAAAAAGAAAAGGATTGAGCTACATAGGGGGACAAGACAGGGATGCCCACTGTCTCCTCTACTATTTATTATGACAATGGAAATACTCAATAAATAATAAGAAAAAACAAGGTTATCAGAGGCGAGATCAAAAAAAGTCAATATAAACTAAAAGCTTTCACTGATGATCTGGTTCTGTTTTTGGATACCCATTAAGAACATTTGACTGATACAATACATAAATATGGCAAATTCTCTGGCTTTAAAATTAACAAGGAAAAAACAGTTCTTAACAAAGAATATGAGTGATAAAGAAGAAAAAGGGAAAAAATACATATAGATATAACAGGATTTAACAAAGGACAGAAGGCAAAGTATCTAGGTATCTGGATAGCAAAAAGAAATAATGAATTATTTCAAAATAACTATGAAAAAACATGGAAAAAATAACAAAAGATATGGAAAAATTTGGGCACGTATGAGTTTTCCCAATGAGAAGAATAGCAGCTATAAAAATGAATGTACTCCCAAACATGAATTTTCTTTTTCAAAATCTCCCTATTATCACAAATAATAAGCCTTTTTACAATGGAAGAGAGAATTATCCAAATTTATATGGCAAGGTAATAAGCCCAGGATAAAATGGAAAATTATGACAGTCCCACATCAAGAGGAAGATTGGGGCTACCAGACTTACATATATATTACAAGGCAGAGGCAATGACTTGGATAAAAGATTGGATTAACTTACAGGACATGAGAATGCTAGCACTTGAGGGGGCCGACTTAAGAATGGGATGGCATGCCTATATGTTTTATATAAAGCAGGGATCGACAAAGAAATTTTTGCATCATTCAAAGAAAATCATTACTGAAGATATGGAATGAATACAAGGCTAAAAACATTAGGAGCTCCCTTATGGGGGCCCCCACAAGAGGCTTTTTTGGGGGGATGGATGAAACAGACAAATGGCTTTGATACGAGGATATAATAGAAAAATCAGCTTCAAATACAATAAGGTCAAAACAAGAGAGAAGTTGGAAGAAGAAGGAATAAGACTGAATTGGTTTCCCTAAAAAAATTAACCGAAAGATTTCAGATGGATGTAAAAACCTACAGAATTGAACAAAAGGAGAGAGAAGGAGTGATAAAATGCCTGTTTGAAAATCCCCTACACTTATTATCTCATATATATAAGGAAATCTTACAGCAAGAGAGGGAGGAGGAAACAATAAAATCTACAGTGATTGATGGGCTCAAAAAGGGAGGACATTTAATTCAGTTAGAGTCTTGGGAATAGAGTTGGAAATGAACATAGAAATTTACAGTAGCTCAGAATTTAAAAGAAAACTATTACAAAATGTTTCATAGATGGTACATGACACCAGAGAAACTCATGAGATTTTACAAAACAGGAACAGGACAATGTTGAAAATGTCAAAAAGGGGGTCGGTACAATGTTTATATGTGGTGGACATGTAACAAAGCAAAGAAATACTGGGAGAAATACATAATAGGATATGTACAATATTGAATGTACAATTTGAAAAAAACCAGAAATGTATTTGTTGAATATGACACATATGTTTGATGGTACTGTTCAAAAGAAATATTGTTGAATAATATTGCATATGGTCACGACAGCTAGAATAGAATTTGCAAGACTATGGAAAACCTATCAAATACCTATAATTATAATGGTGGGACTCTGATTGAAAATAGAAATGCAGACATAGTCTCTAGAGATTAAAGGGGAAAACAGATGATGAGATTAAGAAAGAATGGGGAAAATTTTGTTGGGGAATTGGGACATCAGATTAAATGTTCAGGTATAAATACAGTTGATATATTAAATGGATGTAATCAGAAATATTACGAAAAAATATAGACATGTTTGCAGGAACTATCATAAATGTCATATATATGTGCAGTACAGGAATTTTAACATGCTGAATATATAGAAGAAATTGAAATCTAGAGAGGAGAGGAAGAACATAGAAAAAATTTAACGGAATGTACAATTATATATGTTTATTTTATATGTTGGAACTTTAATAAAATTATATTTAAAAAAGAAAAAAAAGGGGAAGAGAGCTTATAAATTTGCATTCAATATGGCACGTTTAGCTTGGTGAAGACTGGATTGAGGATAATGACTGTATGTAAACACTTTAAGGGCTGTACTCTATAAATACTTCAAGGGTTGTCAAGAGAGGAGTGGAGCAGAAGGTTCTCTGCTGCCCCAGAGGGTAGAGAAAGGTCTAATGGTTTTAAATTACAGAGGAAAGATTTTGATTGACTGTCAGAAGGACATAAGAGTGGTTTAAATGGGAAACCCAAATTTCCTAGAGATGTGGAGGAGTTTCTCTCTTTGGAAACTTCAAAAAAAGCTGGACAGCTACTTGTTGGGGATGCTTTAGCTGGAAAATCTTGCTTTGAGCAGGGGCTTGGACTTGATGGCCCATGAAGCCGCTTCCAACTCATGAGCCTATGATTCTAATTTCTTTCAAGGCTGTCTAATGCCTTGAGGAAAGAAATTACAGTAGCCCCTTCACATTCATGAAGGTTTGGGGCACAGTGGAAAAGTGGAAAGTGGAAAAACCGTGAATCAACCCCTCCTTCTCCTCTCGTTCTTCTCTGGAGCTTCCCTCTTCCATTTCTTTGCCTCTAGTTCTGGGGTTGGGGGGGTGGAGGAAAAAAACAACAACCTAAAAGGCTTACCAGTACTTTTCCCTCGGACAGAGAAGAGGGAAGTTCTGGACCTCTACTTAATTCTAATTACTTCTGGTGGCTATCTTGAGAAAGGAGCACCTGATCAATCAGCAATCAATGCACAGCAGAATGTACAACCACATGGCAAAGAGGCCACACCTTCAGTAGTGGGAGGGACTTTGCTCACCCAAAAGGGAAAAAAAATGTCCATTTCAAATAGCCTGAGGTGAGGAATGCAAGGGATTGGAGGAGGAAAATGGTGGGGAGGCAAGCACATGCCTCACGAATATTAGGGAACACTGTACTGTCATTAAAAAAAAAAAGGTCAAAGCCTTGTCTACCTTAGTATTTCCAGGAAGCCTGTTTCTGAATGGAAGATTAATCCCTGCCACCTTCATCATATTGTTTATTTTTTGAAACACTGTAAGTGTACAGCTCTATATAGAATTAGAAAAAACAAAAATAAAAATGTTTCTTGATGTTCCAACATATAGGTCTGCCAACTCTCTCTCTCCCTCTTTCTCTCTCTCTCTCTGTATGTGTGTGTATAAATATCACCATGCACATGTATAACATAATTATCAGTATGATATTGTGCTGGTAATGTTAGTAATGTTAGCATACCATTATATGTAAGGCAAGCATTGCAAATATGTCGGGTTGACTCTCAGTATTCTGGTCTGTGCAGCAAAATGCTATGTGTACTTATTTGGAATTAACATAGGTTCCCATGCGTTGCTAAATATGTTTCCTCAGAGGAGAGTCTCAAAATGTTACTTACTTTCTGTTTAGACAAACATGCAAAGGACTGCACACTTGCTTCCTTTTCCTACAGTAGCTACACTTGGTTTACCCTCACTCCCTGCTACATCTAAAAACGTAACCTAATAGCCAATGTTCCCCGAAAGAATTAAAAAAAATAGAGCACCTATGTGACTTCTCTTGAAATCAACTACTATCCATTTGACAAACATTTGTGGATATATTTGTTTCAGAAAATGCATAAAAAACATTTGCACTTGGACCACTGCTTTCAACATGCTCAGAAACAGGTCTTGGGGAAGCAGACCGTATTCTGAAGTTTTGCATTGAATTACTATCCTACTGTATTTTGTGGATTTAATTTATTTTTTAAATACACACCAGTTCCTCTCAGTTGCATGTGACGTTTGATATTGATCTAGACACTAGCAAATTATTCTAAGGCCAACATCCTGGCTGTATACTGGTGAAGCATAAATGTCCACTAGAGTTTTTCCACTGGACTTCCCTTGCACTGCCGGCCTTCTGGCTGTGCAACACAGCTTGATGACACCAAGGTTTACTCCCATGTTCAATCAGTGAATGGGAAATTTTTAAGCACTTTACCTCTGCAATTCTGCAGCTGGGAAAAAGCAACAGCCATCACTATGCTGGATCTCCAGTGAGCATGTTGTACTGAGAGTATAATGGCTGTTTGTTTTTCCCAGCAGGATGATGCCTGTGAGCCCCCACTCACTCTAGCCACTGACTGGCCATAGGAATTAACCCCAGAACTGGAAAGTTGTGGTTATGTGTGTGGAGGGGGAGGTGTCATTGTGCAAAGAGGTAATGGGTATTCTTCCATGGCAACAAAAGAAGTACATAGGTTTTGCAACAGGAAGTTATGCAGCCCTCTGTATCTTCAAAATTCCAACCTGAATCACTACATTAGTCAACAATGTTACCTTGTCTATTGCATATCTTGCTACATATCTCTCAAAAATCATTTTCAAATGACATGAGAATCTACACAAAATGGAGTATGCAGAAACAATATATTTTCATGTTGTACTTACATGAAACCTGGTACTGTACCTTAATGCTTTTGGAAACAAGAATTATCATAAATTTAAATCTGTCAAATTGATTCTAAACTGACAAGATTAAAAAAAAATTGTCATGTGTAATCATTGCTAATATGCATCTCCATAATTACTGTTGTCTAAACATTTTTTTCCTTGCCAACCTATGATGAGCTGTGGCATAATCCCAACACCAAATTCAAAGAATAAACTAAAATATCATTATAAACAGGATGCGAAACAAGTGTTTCATAGCTCACATATGTGAACTGTCTGATTACATGCATAACACGGCTTAACTGCCATTCTGCAAATATTAAGTTGATCCAAGGTGGAAGAGAATGACTAAATATACAGATTAACAACAGAAGGGTTAGGAAATTCAGCATTCTCATAGTACTAGTGTTTCATACCTGTCAAATCAGATTATTAAGGTATTTAAAGGAGCTACTAGGTATGTATAGACCATTATTTTACAGTGCTTCTTTGATGATAGTGTGGCTGTACAGCAGCATTGACTTCTGAAATCACAGGTGGACCTATTTAATCAGTAGACTACTAAACAGCTTATTTATTTGGCTTTGGAAAAAGAAAAGGCAACAGTGAGATTGAACTCTTCCTTCTTCTTCCTTTTTTCTTTTCTTCCTGGGAGCCAGTTGTATATGGAGTGCTGTATTTTGGACACAGGAGACCTGGGTTAGTCCCTGCTCAGGCATGAACCAAGTGACTTGAGCCAGTTTTCATTTGTCAATCTACTAACTGTGTAAGCTTGGTTTGGTAATGTCTGTGGCTGCTAAAGGCAGCCATTATTCCATTTTGTCTCCTAGCCCCCTGCTTAATTTACTCACTTCTCTTTGAAACCCTCTTGAGAAACCAATTTTGGCCATCCTAAAGCCAAACAATGCCATCAGTGCAACCACACACCTGCCTGCAACATCTGTTATCAGCATTTTTGAATGGAGAAGAACAGTACTAGTCTTGCAGTAGCAGCCCTTTATTGATCATAAGACAGACATGAATCAATTTATACAATTTTTATAATCAATTTATATACTTGGGCAAAGTTTTTGAATAATTGAGTATGATTTTGGAAGAGCAAAATGCATGTTGGAGTTGAATTACACATTAATCTGAACAACACATGCAAATTCAGCCAGGGGGCTGAGTGACCCCCCCCAGCAATGAATCAGAGGAGTATAATTCCATGATTTTTTCAAGTGAGAATTATTTCTAAATTTGGAAAGAGGTTGTTCAATGGGTAGTGGTAGCAGTAGGGGTCATCTTTTTTCTTCTCTTTTTCTTTTAAAAATGTTGTTAAGACATTATCTGAAGGGTTGTACCCTGATGGTCGAACTCTTTTCCTCGTGATTCCCTTCTTGAAATGATGCTATGTTCTCAGATAGCACTGCTTCAACAATATTATGAGGAAAATGGTGCCACTAAGAAGCTCCATTACTGCCAACACTTACAATAGCAGAGAAATGCAAGTTTTCAAAAAGAGAAGAAACAAGGAGCAGCTCCCACAGAGTTCCTCAAAAGCCTAATCCTTTAAAATATGCAAATAATTTCTCTCCCTTTCATTCTCCATACTCCAAAATTTGAACCAACATTTCTCATATGAGAATGTTCACTTAAGCACTTAAATCAGTGGTTCTCAACCTGTGGGTCCCCAGATGTTCATGGACTTCAGCTCCCAGAAGCCTCAGCCACTATGGTCAATGCTCAGGGCTTCTGGGAGCTGAAGTCCATGAACATCTGAGGACCCACAGGTTGAGAACCACTGACTTAAATGGTGCATCTGAAAGCAAGTTGTAGAGTGGTAACATTCCAGAGGTACTAAGACAATTGTATTGGTTTTCCTAGTCATTACAGCGGTACGCTTGTAAGCTTCTGGAATGAACAATTCCAGGTAAGGTTTTGATATGGTAATAATAGTTCATGCCTTCAGCATATAGATGTCTCAATATCAGGAGTTACAAACTGGCTTGGTCTTTTTTCCTTTTTTATTTGATCCAGAATATCCTTCTTCTTCTGGGCTGTATATAAGTAGTTTAATAATGCCAAAGGCAATGTTTTATTTCATCTTTAGAGTCAGGATTTTTGAGAGCCAATGCTGTGCAACAAAAATAAAGCTGGAAAGAAATGTTGTGGGTTCTCTGTGGAGCCCCATCACTGATAACTGAACAAAGCCATCAAGGCATCACTGGAAAACTAGTTTCAAATCTTACTCAGACAAAAATCTCACCGTGTGATCTAAGAAGACTCATGGGATTGTTCTGGACAATAAAAAATAAAGAGGTGGAAATATATATACCACTTTGACTTCCTTCAAAGAAAGGTGAGACATAAAAGTAGTAAGCAAATAAACCAATATTATTTCTTTCTTTTACTCCAGGAATCACCTTTAATTTTATATCCCAACCAAAAAATAGCCATTTTTTTCTTTGTATTCCATTACCCTAAAAAAGTCAAATCACTTGTCTGATTTAGGAATAGTTTAATTTACCTCAATGAATCAACTATATATAAATGATCTTCAGTTTCTAATGACCCTGTACCTATAGTTCTCCAAAAACAAAGGCAGAAAAAAAGCAATATATATTGCCTTATTTCAAGAGAAATATATGCACAAGAACAAAAGAGATCTTAAAGCCATTAGAATAAAAGGCTCTAATACAGCTATTACACACATAAGGACATAAAACATATTCCAATGAAAACTTGGAAAAGGATCCATTAGCCCAAATCAATATTCTTATTGATATGACTTATAAATGCATAACAGTTTGTCACAGATGGCTGTCCACACTAATGGCATTATCAATACAATTCAGTAACGGAAAAAAATTCTACTATCAGATATTGGAGAAAATAAATGAAACTGTGTTAGCATTTCAAGCTCTTAGCTAAAGAGAACCCATTTTAAATTCATCTAAATGCATTTATAACAGGAAACTAATGCAACGTTACACAACCTCTTTCTATAAATATCTAAAATATTTCTAACAAGTTAAGATTGCCAAACCAATATCTTTTTCCTGTTAATTGCAGTGCAGGCTGTCACTCATTCTTGTTGGGATAAAATGCCCAGGATTGCAGACTGAGGGGCTATGTGTCCTTTGTGCGAACAAATTAATCCAACTTTTATAACCATCATTCCCATATCTTACCTGTCACTAAATCTAGAAGAGACAGCATGGTGTAGTTTTCTGAGTGTTGGATCAAGACGCTGGAGACCAAGCTTTGATTCCCCAGTCTAAGTGATCTGTTCAAGGCTTTCCGGTGAGTATGTTGCCCTGTTAGAATATGGGTTTCATCACCTCTGCTCACTTTATCAGTTATGTGGTCACTGGCTTTTCCATTATCACTAAATGAAACATTTTTTTTTAATTTCATGGAATTTTCCCCCCTAGAACCTGTTGCAGTGTCTTCCTAAGTCTGCTGTAACTTTAAATAAACATAAATCACTGTCTGGTTTAAATTCTGCCCTGAGATCTGTGCATGTAGCTGTCCCTTGAGATAGTGAGAAAAAGCAGAAATACATCTCAGGACAGAGTTTAGTATTCTGCAATTTATTATTTAGAAGATTTCAAAGATTTCAGATTTGTGGCAACTCCAGAGATATTTCTTCCCTGCTGAGAAGCACACACTTACTTCATTCTGTTGTCTTTATTGCATAGTTGCATGTAATTTATTCTTTGGCTCAGCATAGTATAAATTTCGTAGACTTGTCCTCATTAGGAATAATTTCAATGGTTGTTTCAGTTGTCTCTGCCTTGGTGTCAGCCTACTGCCCTTTCTGTTTCCTGTCCAGGTAGAATTATTTAACTGTATGCTATAAGGCTGTCCTTTACTCAGAGTTGAGCATTGAGACAGGACTTCAGAATCCATATTATCTAAGGACTTCTCACAGAATCAGAGTAGGGTCAGTTGGTACTTGTATGTCCTAGATCTGTGTGGAAGATTTCACAGTGTTAAAACACCACCATACAGAGAATATCATAAAGCACTGAGCTGTCCATCTGCCTGCCTCTATATCTTCTCAAATGATCCTTGTTGCAATTCTCATGCCAAAAACAAATGGTTTCTCATGTAATTTTACAACCTCCTTGATCCCTACATGAAAAATCAGCACCAAAATAATCTCTTTTATCACTATAAGCATCACACACTGAACTTTCTTTTTTTTAATTTTCATTTTTTATTCATAAAATAAATAAAATTACAATCTTCTTACAGTATAGTTTCCCATTGCTTTACATGTTTTCATCATCAATTGATCTTCGATCGACCAATTACGTTATCTTCCATTCTCTCTTATACATTGTATCATTGCATGTGTTTAGCAATATTAAGGCTTATATACATTTATAATTTTACAAATATCTTTCCTTGTCCTATCACTAACTTCTCTTTCCACGCTTAATATATACATTACATTGGAATTTCCTACACTTTCTCTTCCCTTCTTCTAGTTTGGTGCGCATTTTTTTACTAGACGCTAACTTGTCAAACTATTATGAAATTCTTCTTCTCACTCACTTCCTCCACACTTCATATATACATGCTTTACTGTCCCTCTTTTCTCTGGCTTTTTCTGTTTTAATTTACACTTTGACTTTCCATCTATTACTAATGTAACTAGTCACCAATTCCCAGTCCTTCTCTGCTTCTTTAATTGATTTTCCCTTCAAATATTGGGAAAATATATCACTTTCCTTAAAGTCCATGACTTTAAGAAACCATTGATCTATATTCAGTGTTTCTGGGTTTTTCCACATTCTGGCAAAGTTTATTCTTGCTGCTGAAACTAAATTTAGTAGTATCCTGAGGTTTTTATGTGCAAATGTCTTTTCAAACATGTGTGTCATGTTCAACAGGAAGAACTCCAGGGCCATTGGAAAAGTAATGTTAAACATTTCTTTTATTGCTTTGTATATCTTCTTCCAGTAACTTTTGGAAATTTCACAGGACCACCAAATGTGGTAATATGTTCCAGTTCTCGCCTTACACTTCCGGCATTTATTATTCCCCAATTTATAAATTTTGTCTATTCTTTCAGTCTTTCAGATGGTATCTATACATCATCTTCATGAAATTCTCTTTCAAATCTTGTGCATTTGTAAATTTATCGGTGTCCGTCCATGCCACTTCTCAATGTTCCAGCAAAATTTCATGTTGTAGATTTTGAGCCCACTGTACCATAGTTGGTTTTATAACTTCCTCCTCCAATTGCCTAGATAGAAAGTATTTATAATACTGTGAGATCTTGTGTTGTGTTTTTGTAAAAATTATAGTTTCTAGTTCATTATATTTCTTTTGTGTGGCAAACCCTTCTAATTTTAGATCCCTCTTGAATCTCTCCTTTAGCTGCAGGTATGGGAACCAATTTAGTTCTATTCCTTGTTGGGCAAGTTCTTCTCGCAATTTAAATCTTATTTCTTGGTTCTTAAAGACTATCAAATTTTCATATTTAATCCAATCTTCTTTATGTTTACCCATTTTCCAAAAAATGCCTCCTGTGGGGAGATCCATAGAATTCTATTGAAGGTATTTTTCCTGATAACTAACCAGATTTTTAACAAGGACTTTCTTACGTAATGATTACTGAATTCTTTATCTATTTTAGCTTTCCCATACCATAGGAAATCTGAATCTCATATCTGCACTTTCAGTTTCCAAAATTCTTACGTCTCTCTATCTTATCCAATCTTGCAACCATGTCATCACGTTTGAATAGTAATACAACTTTAAGTCTGGTAGCCCAAAGCCTCCTTTCGTTTTTTGTTCTGTTAGCAATTTCCATCTTATTCTGGGTTTTTTGCCTCTCCATATAAACCTCGACAATTCCTCTTCCATTGCTGAAACGGCTTTTCATTCATTATTATAGGTAAATTTTGGAATAGGAAATTGAATTTCGGGAGAATATTCATTTTGATTGCTGCGATACGACCTAACAGCGATAAGTTCAAATTTTCCCCATGTATTTAAATCACAGACCATTGCTTTCCATAATTTGGTATAGTTGTTATCAGATAATTCTTTGTTACTGTCAGTGAACCAGATTCCCAGATACTTGACTTTTTTCTCTATTTTAATTCTGGTAACTTTCTTTAATTCTTCTTTTTTTAATTGAGTCATATTTTTCAATAGCATACTGGATTTCCCGTAATTTATTTTCAGGCCAGCTACTTCTCCGAATTGTTGAAGCTCTGAAATCAAATGTTTGGTCCCTTTATCAGGCTACTCTAAGAAAAATATCAGGTCGTTGGCAAAAGCTCTCAATTTATATTCTTGATTTTTAATTCTCACTCCTTTTATTTCTTGATTACCTCGAATTTTGTTATTTAGCACTTCCAACGTCGCTATAAAAAGGAGCGGTGATAGTGAACACCCCTGTCTTGTTCCTTTATTTATACTAATTGGACTTGTCAACTCTCCATTAATTATCAATTTTGCTTTCTGTTCCTTGTATATTTCTTGAATCCAGTTTACAAAAGTTTGGCCACAATTCATTCTTTTCAAAATTTCAATCATGAAGGACCATTTTACCTTATCAAAGGCTTTTTCCATGTCTATAAACAAGGTAGCTAATTTCTTTTCATTCCTTTTATCAAAATGTTCTATCATGTTTAGCAAGATCCTTGTATTATTTCTTAAATGTCGGTTTGGTAAAAAGCCATTTTGATCTGTGTGGATTATCTGTTGTAAAATCTTCTTTAATCTTTCCGCCAAAATAGATGCAAAAATTTTGTAGTTTGTATTAATAGTGAGATGGGTCTATAATTCTCCACTTGTTCTGGGTCCTTTCCCTCTTTTGGAATCAATGTTATGTTCGCTTGCCACCACGATTCTGGTGTTCCCTCCTTTCCAATTAAATTCATCATCTTCACTAAGGGTTCTGCAAGTTCTAGTGCAAAGATCTTGTAAAACTTGGCCGTGTATCCATCTGGACCTGGAGCTTTCTAACGATTTTATTTCTCTCCGGGGACGTATAAATGAACTTGTATAATCCCATCAAAAAGCCAGTTTACACCAGGCTTCAAATCAAAGTTAGTTCAAGCTGTTACAAAATATCAGTCTGCTTTGTATTCCTGTTGCTTAGTTTCAAAATGTATTCCCTTTAGTACGATTACCTCTATCGATGGTGGAGAAATGAACCTCAATGCTTCGCTCTTCTGCTGTGCACGCAAACTCCACTAGTGAAATTAATTCCGGATCAGGATATGAACAATTTTGGATGTACTTTGAAGCTTGTGTTTATTCAGTCTTAAAAAGGTCTGGCGTTGCTGGCTGGAGCTTGTAAAACTCCAAGGCACAACAAGCGGTTGTGGAGGTTCTCCGATCCTCCGCTGCAGTCCACTTGCCCTCCAACTTCTCCTCTCCAGGCTTGTTCTCTGGACCTCCGTTGAACCCTCTCTGGACTCCCTTTACCAGGGGAGTACTCGTCCAGGCACCTCTGAAAACACGTATCTGCGGTCTTGTTCAGATCGCAAGTCGTGCCTCGGATCTGCTGTCAAATTCGGACCTAGATTCACCGCTCACGGCGACTACCTAGCGACTGCGCTTGTCCTAGGTGGCCGATCGCTCCGCCATTAGACCGGATGTTCTCCACACACTGAACTTTCTAACATGATCTTTTTAAAAGTTGGATGATCTAAAAAAGTGTTTCTCAAATTGTGGTCGTCTCGATCCATTTTCAAGGTATGGGCTTCAGTGCTACAACCTACCAAGTACCTACAGGATAGGGTGTGAAAAGAATTGGGCAGTGGGAGGAACAGGCCACAGATAAGTGTGCAAGAAGAAGGAGGAGGACTAAAATGACAGGAGTTGAATAAGAATACCTAGAGAGAGATTTGGAGAGGGAAGGAAGACAATATAGAATAATAATAAACACTTTCTGCTTTAGAGTCTCTGGAATAGTAAATTCTGCCTGTAATGGGCAGAATAATCATGGTAACTCCAAAGCCAATATCTGCCTTGTGGAAAGCTGAAATATGGAACATGCTGCTTATCAGAAAATCCCCATGAGAAAGAATTTAGCTGTTTCCATGCCAACTGATAATGACAAACTCCATCTCCACCTGTCTCCAGTTTGTGACCTCCATTACCATTTTAACCTCCTTTTTTTAATTTTTATATCAAACATTTTATCTGTACATATTCCAATACTACAATGCTGTATTCCATTTGTTTCCATATCTAGAGAGACAGTATATATAAAAAGAAGGTGAGTTATCTATGTACAACTGTTGTTACAATCTTCAACAATTTATATTGTAATGTATAAAACTCCAATCCCCCTCCCTCTCCTTCTACATTAGACATATTTTGTCTTATATCAATGCTGCATTCTTTCCCTCCTCCCCTTACCTCCCCATTTCCTCATTTCCCCTTCTTCCCTATCTACTATCCTTTTTTATGTGTTTTCCTCAAATCCAAACCACTTTCAAATGTTTCTACCAAACCTATAGTTTGTGAATTATCCTTCTGTTGTTGTGTGTCTAGATTATCCTACTTTATACTTAAGAATTCCTAATTTCTAAAAGCTTATTTTGTCTAAATATACCTTTATCTAATATTTATTATCTAAAACACATTGCCGAGTTAAATTTTATAGTTCTTTCCCCTTTAATTCAGAACTACTATGATGAGTCTAATCTTGTTTGTCTTCCTTATTAGCAGTAGCTACCTTCTTTTTACCCACTCAGTAACTGACTTCCAGTTCCTTTCCCATTTTCATCTTTCAAGGGACCCAAGGATAGAAAGTTTGAGAACCCACAATCTGTGTAACTAGCTGTACCATTTGAATACATGAAATATCGCTTTATTAGTTTTGTTTTTTAAAAAATGTGTCCACTTAGCTGATATAATGATATGGCTCTGTATCTGATTTTATGACTTTGGAAAATCCAATTGCTAATTCAAACTAAAGGAAGCTCAGGCCCTTTCCACAGGAGCCTTCCATCCCAGCACTGTGATCGGGAAAGAGTGCAACTGTGACGATGCTTCTGCATGACATCATCACGGTCTCATCCTTCTGCCATCACCAGGTGATGTGATCATGGATTAAATCATTGATGGTTTTCCCTGTCAATGACACATGATCACATGACCACACTTACCTGGCCTGCAGAAGTGCTGGAAGTGCGATGGAGGTGCTTCCTGCCCCAGTGCAGCCTGGGAAAGTGCCCGGCTGTTCTGTGGAAGGAAGAGGGGTGTCCATTGTGCTTCCTTCAGCAGGGAACCAAACAGTGCAGAGGAGAGTGTTCATGTCCGCAATCTCCTCCCAGTGAAGCCACTGCCAGGATGATACTGGGATGACACCAGAGACACGTAAAGTATAGAAAAGGTCTCAGTGGGAACTTGTTAAGTCAATGCTTACAAAAAATTCATTGATTCTGTAGAATTACTGTAGCAAGTAGATTTAGGATGCGTGTAATGGAAATTTCCAGAGATACAGTTTACACACATAACAGTTACAAATTGGATTGTTGTCAGGGAAATACCTCTCTGGAAGAGGGCATGGATCTTTCTAGGACACTTGGGCAGTCTATTTCATTTCATGTTGGTGGATAATCTTCATGGTTGTCCAAATAAGAATGCTATGCTGGATTTCTCTAATAATATGCATATGTTCATTTGAATTAAATATTATTCATAAGTTGTAAAGCAGTAGCTGTATAGACCTAGGACTCATCTCCAGCAGCTTTGAAAGATGTGATGTATCTCAGTGTGTTAAAGGAAGGAAAGTGATGCATTTAGAATAGGAAGGTTGTATCTCAACTTGTTAAAGGAAAAGAAGGCTCCATTCTATGGTTCATGGTGAAACAATGAACTCAGAATTATATTTTTCTAAGCAATGTTGATTGATTTACTAGATATAGGTGAAGGTGGGAACTAACAGCAGCTATAGCCTTCTGTTCTGTTAAATCTCATTTGTGTATTTGTACTCATTCAGCACCCTTGAGGGTGGAATGTGATCCACAGTAAATGACAAATTACAAAGGGGATCTAATAAAACGCCTGGAATTTTTTCTCTTAGCCTTATCAGAATTTTTTCTGTTTTTTTACTTAAGCAGCTTGGGACTTTGTCACACAATAGGTTTGTTGCATAATTACACTGGCTTAGTTCTGTGTTTGTTCTTTCATTGTCATATGACATTGTGACTCTCCTGTTGTCACATTGCATTTCCATCATTATTGGATTGCTTTTCACTGATGGGAAAAACCCATTCATGGCTCCAACATTGCTGCGGTTCAGCTATTGCTTCTTGGTGTGATTGTTTCATTCTACTGTAGTTCTGCTATTCCAACAGTCAAGTGGGCATGGTTCTTCTCTTCTCTTCTCTTCTCTTCTCTTCTCTTCTCTTCTCTTCTCTTCTCTTCTCTTCTCTTCTCCCCATCCCCATCCTCATCCCCATCCCCATCCCTATCCCCAAGCAGGGAGAAGTCACTCTACTCCACTTCTACTGTCCAAAGAGAAAGGAACAATGTTACTTTTACCCCATTCCCCAGTACATATTTCTTTTGTTTTGTTTTACCATAATTGTGAAATTGTGCTGCCATAGTGATTGCCACCATGCTGCAAATATGCAATTAGGGCAAGAATAAAATAAATAAAATAGAATAAAATAAAATAAAATAATACACACACACACACACACACACACACACACATAGAAAAAATATGTACTGAGGAACTGAAATTGTACAATGGTGGCAAAAAATAAGAGAAAAAATAATCAGCATGCATGTGCTATATATCATGGACACAGGTAGGAAGGTGACAGTGAGCAAGGCAGTGCTGAAGACTGACTGCAGGAACATGCATCACCAAAGCATTATTGCAGAAAACATACAAAAGTGATTGTTTCCATAGCAATATGTTTCCATTTGCTTAAACAACATGATTGCTGCAAGACAACAGGCTAGTGTGATAAAGCCCTTGATCTGAACATCTTGTCTGCTATTACCTCACTTTAACTGTCATAATTCCATCCTATGGAATCCTGGGATTGGCAGCTTAGAGAGGTGTATCTAGAATACTCAGGCTGAGAGCCCCTTTAGTTCCTCATCAAACTACAAACCACAGGATGGAACTATAGTAGTTACAGTGCAATGATAGCGCTATAATTGTATAGTGTGAATGCACCCCTGTTCAGAGCTTATGGATGGATGGTTCACCTCAGAAAGTTTTGCTACTCATAGGTTTCAGCTTCATATTAAATCAATTGTATATGCATGAGGCAGGATTTAGAAATGCAATTCTATATACCAGGGATTTTTGGGGAGTGGGTGGGAGTTGCAGGTCATCTTGTATGCAGAATAAAGAGAAATGTTTGAATCTTTATTTTTATTCCAATAGAATGCCACTCGTATTACTTGTAGGGCAGTGGTGAGGAAAGTGCAGCCTCCAGGGCCATTCTGTAGCCCTGGGATGCAAACAAAAACAAAACAGCTTTTTTGCTGCCACATGTCCACAACTTCCTTCAAAGGATGGGCAATTATTCCACATGTTTGCCCCCTTAGACCATTTTAGGTCCAGGAAAGGCCTTTTTCCCAAAAGGAAATGATGTAGAAGTTGACTTTCATGTCACTTTCACTTGGAAAAAGTTCTCACTGGCCCCTAAAATGGCCCACAGAAGCCTCAAAAAGTGACAAAATTGCTCCCATCCTTTGCAGTCTTTGGGAAGTGTTTTGGAGAAAACCATTCAATTTGGGGTTGATGCAGTCTTACAAGGTCCCCAGTGGGACCTCAATGGCAGCGCATCCCTCCCTTGAGAGAAAAGCTCCCAATTTGCCAGTCTCTCTGGTCTCCCTCTTCCCACAAGTGCAACAGTCCCATTGCACCCCAGTCCTTCGGGACTTATGATTGTATTTCCCCTGATGTGGCTACTAGCCATGTAATAAATTTTATCTGCAGCTTGATTCTTACCAATCCATTTCTACAAAAGTACTTTAAACATTCAGCAAGCATTTTTTTCAACTTTAGAAGACACAAGCAGGTATTATGGAAGCAAACCATCTTCATCAGTTAGTCTTACTACATGTTGTTGGAAGAAAAATAAATCCATACGAAGATAATTTTTCAGATCTGAGGAAGTGCATAGATCAGTGGTTCTCAACCTGTGGGTCCCCAGATGTTTGTGGACTTCAGCTCCCAGAAGCCCTGAGCATTGACCATAGTGGCTGGGACTTCTGGGAGCTGAAGTCCACAAAAATCTGGGGACCCACAGGTTGAGAACCACTGGCATAGATGGTCTAAGGATCTGAAGTTTTAGGTGTTGGGTAGTATATTTTAAAAGACTTTATAATGAAATGTAGAGGATTGTTTTTGGTTCAGCATACAGAGTAAGATTTTATGAAAACAGAAATTACAGATCAATGACACACTGTCTTTTGGGTGAAAATATCTCACAGTGAACCCTGGAAGTGAAAACGGTTGTATCTTAGGCCATGGTTATTTATAAAACACAATTGCACTGAGTGCAATTCATGTTAAAATAATGCCAATAAAGCCAATTTAATGAGTAGCACTCTGCCAATAGACATTAGTCCCTTGGATTTGGAAGACACAACTTTGGAGGCCGCAGCATTGATTATAGATTACATCCTGCAATTTGCTCCCTTTGGAAACTAATAATAGATGATATAGTCTTTATCTACTACAGGAGAAAATAACTGCAAAACTGAAAAAGGTTATGGGAATCATGATACTAACAGCAGGAACACGTGCAGTTTCTCAATGGAAGGAAAAAGGTTTGCTACTTTAGTGACAGGCTGATATAAATGCTGGAAAAATGGAAATAATATAATACAGTTGTCATTAAGGATCTTATTGCATGATGCCCCAGTTGCGTGATATTCTGACCCTATCCCAGCAGTGCCATTGCTGGGATGGGATCAGGACCTCCCTACTGTACTGGTCAACTGACAGTGGATGGGTAGTGTTTGGGATACGCTCCTTCCTTCTGCAGTACAGCCAGGCTCTTCCTGCACTGTATCATAGAAGGAAGTGTTTGATAGTGCTTTCATCCTTCCTGCATACCCACAGCTGATGGGATTCTTGTGGGAAAGAGGGCCATTACCGGATTTTCCCCAGTAACAGTATATGGCATGATCGCAATGGCTGGGGTCGCGACAGCAGTGGGACCACAACATTGTGTGATGGCATGTGTTGCGGACTGACAGCAATACGTTGCCATTCCAGGATGGTAGTATCATGTTGCAAGAGCCTAAGTTAGAGGCCCTTAAGAAATTAAAATCATGTATTTAAGTATTTTTGGCCAAGAAAATGCAAAGATTCAATGTACTGAACCTTGGATTCAGCAAAGAGCATATTTACAAAACAGTGGCAGTTGAATGTCAGCTGCCTCTCAAAAAAAAAAGTTGAGGGAAGGGCAGCTAAAACCCTATTGACCAGCTGCCTGAAAAGAAACTAAGAACAGAGCAGGCTGCTCAGCAAGATGAAAAAGGTACGTATACACAGTCTTAGCCTAGATCCAATGCGTAATGAATATATGTGTGTATGTACCTTCAAGTTGCCAGTCAATTTATGGCAACCCTGATAATTTCATAGAGTTTTCTTAGGGGGTTGTCTTCTTTTAGTCCCTCAAATTCAGGTATCTAATTTGCATTGTACATTAAAATTGTAATTTTAATTATAAATGCATTTATAATAATAGATAGTATTATTGATTGTTCACTATAATTATGCAAATTCAGTATATTAATTGTTTCATTTTTATCCCATTCTTCAGCTTTATTACCATTATATTATAATAATATCTGTATTCCAGAAAACAGTGAGAAACATCAATGTCCTGGATAACATCGTTCATGGAATTTACCCACCCTACAAGATGAGATGGCAGTCATGCCACAAGCCACAATAATCCCAAAGAAACTACTTCCTTGCACCCATTCCTGCAAAATATCCATGTTCTAGAAAATGGCCCAGAACACAACTTTTTTCTGCATATTACTTTTGGAACCTCCATGGGCAGAAAGTGATTCATAAACAGTTTTAAGAAATAAAAATTGTTTAAACAACTAATAAAATTAATAATCAATTAGCCTAGATAATACTGCTTTCTGTTACACATTCAGTTTCCTCACTACTGTTTCTCACTAGAGTTATTTATTTTACATGCATGTATAAATCACTTTTCTGCTCATACAGGCCTCCAAAGTGATGCACAATAAGAACCCAATACAAAAAACAAAACAGAGAAAACATATCCTATTTTAAAAAGTTGAATGATTTAAAATTTGAAGTCCTGACAAAAAACAATGGAAGCTACCTGTCAGAAACTCAATGTAAATACTTTGTCACTTTTTGTTATATTCTATAAATGGAGTGACTAGCTTACAAGCTTGAGAAGTAGATTAAAGGAAACCATAAAGAGAATACTTTATAAAATAAAACTGCTGTTGAAATTTATAACAGGCTGTAATCCAGTATTATTACATAGGTAGGTTTCTTATATTCTCCTGCTGTTGAGTAGGGGCCTTTCTGCACTACACTGTTACAGTGCTATCATTCCACTTTCAACATCCTATGGAATCCTGGGGCTTCCAGTTTAGAGAGGGGCATTTAGAATTCTCAGCCAGAGAGCTCTTTGGCCTCAGTAAACTGCAAACTCCAGAATTCCACAGGATGTTGAAAGTGAAATAATAGCACTATAACAGTGTAGTGTGGAAAGGCTCTGGGGCAGTTTGTTTTCTGATCCTGCAGACATCATGTAAGGGGCTCTCTTTGAATGGAACAGCCACAGGGACAAGTTATAATAAATATAAGAGTAATATATTTGATTTATCTAACGCCAAAGGCACCAGATCCAATCTAATTTTGGAAGCTAAGCACGGTCAGCTTTGATTAGTAGTGGGATAGGAGACTGGCAATGAATACCAGGTGCTATGGGCTGTATTTCATATGTAGTAACTGGTAAATGTTGCTTGTCTAAGAAAACCCTATGAAATTCATTGATTTATCATAAAATGACAGGTAACTTGGTGGTGTGTATGTGCCTGTGAACACACATACACACAGATATTTGATCTACTCATTGTGGGGGTATTGTGGAGGAGTACTTTGTGAGCATTGAAATCAAGGAACCTCTGAGGCCTGATTTATGTGGAGAAGCACAAAGGTAATGGCAACTTAAACTACTGCTACATGAAAGCTTCACATGAAAACCTTGCAGAGCTTGGATAACTTACTTTTCAAAAGTAATTAATTCATTATGATGTTCAGTGTTTGGAAAGTAACTTGTGTTACTTGTTGCACTGCTAGTTATTTTTCCACTACCTTCTAGTGTTGTGAGGGAGAGAACTCTTAGGATTAATAAAAGAATAGCATGAAACTTGAAAGCTTCCTATCCAAGTAGCTGCTGAAGTGCTCTTAAAAGTACCTTTCGAAAATAACTAGCAATTGGTACTCATTGCATGAATAAAGGAACCTTTCTCTTTCTTGTTAAATTGCTTTTAAAACGTACCTTTTTACATTCTTGATACAAAAACAATCTGTTTGTAACTTGATACTTTCAAGTGCTACAATCTTGTCAGATGGATTGCTAATTTTTCCTTTTGCTGTATTACTTCAACTCTTTCCACATTTTCAAAACATAAAACAATGATAAAAACAATAGAAGCAGCAACACGCTTAGGTATTTTGCTCAGAATTTTCCCAACTTCTTACCTACATTGCTTTATTATCATCAGAGACCAATCTCCACTATTAGAAAATAGACAAGAAGGGAAAAAAAATAGAAACTGAACAGGTACAAATTAGAAGTCATAAGAATTTAAAGATATATGCATACAATAATAGAAATGTTAATTGTCTTCAACATTTGAATACAAATAGAATTGCTAAGAATGTTCAACAAGCTGATTCCAAGCAGAAGACGCTGAAATGTCAAATTTTTCTACCTTAAAAGCAATTTTGCTGATGGAGTCTGAAAGATGAAGGGTCTTAAGCACTTTTGAAAAGTCAGTCAAGGACAATTTCCTGGTTTCTTGCTGATGTCGCAAGCCATAACCTTTGGAAACAAGTTTTTTGTTGCTACTTCCACACATCATTCAACAGTACCACCAATGAAGGAAATCCTGCTCTGTTCTTGTTCAAACATGTTGAATTTCATTCAGGAGATATAGATGTTCAAAGACACCACTTAACCACCTTGGCTTATGGATGGTATAGCCTTGAACATGCAGTGTACTAGCAACAGCAACAACAGCTACTCCTAAAAGCATTTTCTTTGGTTTATACCTGAAAGTAATAGCTCTTGCCACAATGATCAATCACTGAGCTCAAAGGATGGTTATTTTTTGTCAATGTGAATTATTTTCTTCCTTACATTCACCAGCTCTTGCTCTGGAATGGGTTCTTGCGTCTGTGTTAGTTGTAGGGTACGTGAAAGGTTGGCAGATTTGCTTTCTTAATGCAATAATGTCATAAGCAGGTGCTCTTCTGGCTGAATGTCACTTTGGAAATGAATTGCTTTGTTTACCTAAATGTATCAGTTGTTCACACTACTGTCACTAACGGCTCAGGTTCATGTCACAGTCCCATGTAGGAAGCCATGGGGAGTGCTACCATATCATGCCAGTCTTATGCAAAGACCATGAAATCAGCTACAGCCCAAAAATATGTGGTGGAAGTGGAACAGAAACCTTCCACGTGGAAGTTGGTTTTTGTACATTATACACTACAAAGGAAAGGGGTGAGCAAATGTATAGGCCTCCTATGGGGCTATAGGGAACCACATCACTTTCTGTTGCACATGTTATTTTAAGAAGTTTTTTTTTTAAAAAAAACCCAACAACCATGAAATCACTAAATACATCTCCCTATTACACTAGAAGCATAGGGGACAATTTTTCCTGTGTTTGAGCCTCCCTAGACTGCTCTAGCTGCAGGAAAATAAACTTCTGCCTTGCTCACTGTTTTTTAAAAAGGCCTCTTCTTGGCCTAAAATAGCTGAGGTGTGAAGGAAGTACATAGGGGTAAGTGGGACTGCTAGTCCCACCCACAAAGAAAGTATTGGGACATTTTGAAGTAAACCGACTTCAATTTGTCAAAAATCCAGCACCAACCGGTAAAGATGAAATAGATTTTTAATATCAATTATGGTTCTCTACCTAATTTAGAAATCTCTATCTTTCAATAAGAACCAAGATTCAAACACTTTCTCTGGTTTAGGTGGACTTTGACACTCTAATTTACAACCTCCATATTGTTGTTAACTGCTGTCAAGTCTATTTCAATTTATGGTATCCCTATGGACACAAGTCCCACAATCATCAACTGCCCTACTCAGGTCTTGCAGATTCAGGGATTGTTTTTCATTGAGTTTATCCATTTCTAATGAGGTCTTCCTTTTTTCCTACTGCCTTTTTAGTGAATCATGTCTTCTCATGATATGGCTAAAATATTTAGTTTAGTCATCTTGGCTTCTAAGGAAAGTTCAGTCTTGGATTGCCCTGGGAGCCATTCATTTGTCTTTTAGCAATGTTGAGTATCTGAAGAACTCTTCTCCAGCACTACATTTCAAATGAATTGATTTTCTTCCTATCTGCTTTCTTCACTGTCCAGCTTTCACAAACATATATAGAAACTGGAAATAGGAAGGCATGGAAAATCCTAACTTCAGTATTCAATGATATATCTTTACACTTCAGGATCTAGTCTAGTTTCTTCATAGCTGCCCTTCTATATCAGCCTAGGATCAATGGTCCTGTGTGGGAGGCTGTTACAAATGCCGTTCCAATATAAATATATATACATCTATTCAAATATAATTTATATAAATTTATATTTGAATAGATGTATATATATTTATATTGGAACGGCATTTGTAACAGCCTCTAACACAGGACCATCATTTGAAAGTTAACCCTATTTAGTCTGGCTGGTTTCTCCATCTTATTGTATGATGTTGATCTCATTTTGCAGTGTTAACTGTGTATGATAAGGACAAATATTTACACAGTTCTCGCTGGAAAATCAGATCATCATAACACATATAACGCCAGACAACTGTATTTTTTTTATGAAGCAGAATGTTATTTGAAACGATAAACTGATCTGGAGCTGATACCAACATTTGAGGCAGAGTTAAAGAGAGAAAATCCTAATAGAGCTAGAGAACGACAACTTTAATTTGCTATTATCTTCTTCACCATGTAAGAAAGTGTTAAAAAGATAACGAATACATTGTACTGTGCACCCATGAAGTGCCATTGACAATCAGACTGATTACTTTAGCTTGGAGTCTTAGCTCACAATGCCCCCAGCAAGCCCCAGGTTACCACCATCTGAGCTGAGTTGACAGAAATCAAAGAGACAGATCAGTTCTTTCAACAGAACTGAGAAGTTATTTGTATTATTATTCTCCTCCCATTGCATTCTACAGAATCAGATGTATAGAGCTACACAATTTTGGTTTCCCAGGGCATAGTTCTTTTTCATTTCTTTTGCTGTAATTGTGTAATTGCAGCATGCTGGTAACTGGTAAAACAGTGCAATTGTGCATTTGTGAAATACACACACACACACACACACATCAAAGAATAGAGTAAAAGCAATGTTGTTCCTGTGAACCATGATGTCCCCCAGAAGTAAAGTGACTTCATCCCACATTCATTCATTCATTCGTTTATTTATTACATTTATATGCCACCTTTTTCCTGGAGTGGGACCCAAGGTGGCTTCCAAAGAAAGTTAAAAACATTAAAAACATTTACAATAATTTAAAACATTAAAAACATATAAAATTATAAAAACCTGCAACAGTTTTTTAAAAACAGCTTCATAAATAAAAGGCTCCTCTGCACACACACTAAAGGCCTGTTTAAAAAGAAATGTTTTTGCCTGCCAGCAAAAGGACAGTTGGCAAAAGGCCAGCCTAGCTTCAGCCACTGAGAAGGCTCTCTTCCATGTCCTCACCGGCTGAGCCTGGGATGGTAATGAGACCAAGAGAAAGCATTCTCCTATGGATCTTAGTGCTCTGGCAGGCTTGTGTAGTTCATATAGTTTTTCAAAATACTCTGGTTCTAAGCTATGTAGAGCTTTATAGGTCATGACCAGCACTTTGAATTGCATCCGGAAATGAACAGGTGGCCAGTGAAGCTGTTTTAACAAGGGAGTTATGTGCTTCCTGTAACTGATCCCAGTCAGCATTCGACTGCTGTCTTTTGAACCTGCTGAAATTTCCAAACAGTTTCCAAGGCAGCCCCAGATAGAGTGTGTCACAGTAGTCCAGCTGAGATGTAATCAAGGCATCTGTCACTGTATCCAGATCTGATGTCTCAAGAAACTCGTATGGCTGATACATAAATTTTAACTCTGCAAATCCACTGCTGAAATCTGGACATCCAGGCTCAGAGTTGAGTCCAGGAGAACACCAAGGCTGTGAGCCTGAGATTTCAGGGGAGCGTAACCCCATCCAGCACAAACAAAGTCCCTCTTCCCTAATTTGCCTTTCAACTGACCAGGAACACCTCTGTCTTGTCTGGATTACGCTTCAGTTTGTTTGCCCTCATCCTGTTGTGACACCGTAGGTTTATTTCCAGTCTCTCAAGTTGACTGCCAGCCTTGCAAGACTGGAAATTCCTCCAGCGTTTTACTGGGGTTCTTGCCAGCCTCCCAAAGCTGACTTCCATGCTTGGAAAGGCTGGCAATCTCCCCAGCTCTATCAGGTACGCTGCCACCCCCCCCCCCGAATTATGAATCAGTTGGACAGTACAGGAGGGACTCTGCCCAATCTCTAAGTGTAAGGATCTTTCCACCTCCCCCTCCCCCAAGTGAGAGAGGTCCTATGTAGCGTGTACCAAACCTGGTGTGGAAATGGAGAGAAATGGAGGTTTACAGAAAGTGTTTAATCAAGGCATGCAAATAAACAAAACCATATCACACTTGAGAGGCTCCCCCCTCCCAGGTACACTTAGTTACAAGAAGTTACAAAACAGATATAACAGCACAGATACATTCTTAAGATCAGCCAATTCCCAAAATAACAACATCCCTAACGTGACTAACTACTTATTTCTAGTTACTCACAATTAGGTTATAGTCTTAGATGGTCTAAAGGAGAAGTGGGGGGGGTCCAGGAGACACGGCATGTCTGCCAGCTCGACTGGCCCAGCTCTCCTCTCTTTGTTTCTCTCTCTCTCTCTCTCTGGCCACATGGCCTCTCAGAAGTTTTATATTTTCCTCCTTGGAAGGATCTGGAAGCATCTCCAAGATGCCCACCTCTTTTCCTTTTGGTTGGTCAATTCTCACCTTGTGACCTGTGATGCTGACCCTTTCCTTTTGGTTGGTCAACTCTCACCCTGTGACCCTTGATGTAATCCCAACACCTCATTAACCCTTGGTTTACCTGAAGAGGGAAGTATCTCCCTTTGATAAGCCTAGATAATGGGAAGCCCCATTATCACACCTGTCCATTACTGACAACAGACACTGGTTCAGTACTTGGAACCAGATGGAAAGGAAAAATAGAGTTGGGTGTTATCAGCACATTAGTGACACCAAAACCCAAAACTCCAGATGACCTTTCCCAGCATGGCCTTTGTAGCAGACAAAACAGAACCCTGAGAGGCCCCACAGACCAGGGAGTCAAACAGGGGACCCCCCACCTTCTGAGTTTGTTTTTCTGGGAATCATGAGATCCACTGCATGACAGTGCCCCCAAGTCCCATCCCAGAGAATTGGCCCAACTGGACACCAAGTTGATGGTATCAAAAGCAGTTGAGAGGTCCGGCAGAACCAACACACTCCCCTCTGTCTGGTTCCTGGAGCAGATCATCTACCAAGGCAACCAAAGCTGTCTCCATCCCAAATCCAGGCCCAAAGCCACATTGAAATGGATCTAGATAATCTGCTTCATCCAGAAATGCTTGGAGCTGAGAGGCCATGACATTTTCCAGAACCTTGCCCAAAAATGGAATATAAGAAACTGGCTGATAATTTTTCAGAATGGTGGGATCCAAGGAGGGCTATTTTAATAATGACCTCACCACAGCCTCCTTTAGGCTGGGGATAGCGAGGGTCAGAAAAGAGAACCACTTTCACTTACACCACAAGACCACTGGACTATCAGAACTGCAATGGAATGAAACAATTGTACCAAGAAGCAATAGCTGAACAGCAGTGATATTGAACCCATTAACAGTCTTTCTCTGTCTTTGAAAATACATATGCAATTCAATAATGGTGGAAATGTAATGCAATAACAGGAAAATCATGACATCACGTGATAAGATCAAACACAGAACTAAGCCAATGCAATTGTTCAACAAACCTATTGTGTGATATAGTCCTAAATTAAAATTTAACAGAAGGATGAGAATAAAAATGGTCCACTTTGTTTATGTCATTTTCAGAGATTAATATGGAGAATAGCTTGCTAGCAAATAACTCAAGAATCTTTTTCAATATACCCTAGTGTGTACACATTAAAAAGCAGGGCTGAGCAATATGCAGCCCCCCAGCTGTTTCTGAAATCAGCTGTGCATTGCTGAATTTCAAAGACCATTCTCTCCCCCACTCCCCACATTCTGTCTCACACACACATGTGCAGAGAGAGAGAGAGAGAGAGTGAGAGAATGAGAGATTCCCAGGAACCTCTGGGAAGCACAGTTAAGCTCTAAAGCAGAAATGCATGCCCTTGAACTTTGATTTAATGTGCTAACGCATTTTGGAGAGAAATGCATTGGGGAGAAGGGAAAGAAAATCAACACAACTATCTACAAACTTGCACTAAAAAAGTAAAAGGGCAATTTATATTTTTGCCACTCTGCAAATCCTTGTAACTATATAATAATCAAATTGCTACAACCACAGTTTCATTCATGCATTTTGAAGTGTTTTCACTCCTCAAACGTCATTTTCTTTCTTTTTCCCCAAAGTGAAATGTACTTTCTATACACTTACTACAGTAGAGCTATGTTGAACACAGGAAGAGATATTTTTACTCTTCTGTGTGAAAGTAGACAACTGTATTAGGACAAAGTGGAGACAGAGGTAAACAGGCGTAGGCACAGAATGTTTTGTTGCTGAAGTGGCTGCCCCCACCCATAGATACACTCTGAACACCCAGACTGTATAGCACCACATCAACTGACAGTAAAGACAGAGGTGCTGCTTGATAGAAGTGTATTTAAATATGATAACATGCATGTGAACTATGTCTATGATTAAGGGAATTACCCATGGAGGGATGACATATTAATCAATCTGGAAACAGTTGAAAGGCTGATAATAATTATACATAATCCTCTATGGTTTCTACTGGTTATTTTCTATAGTATGGTCATCATAACAGCAGTATAGGTATGTTCTTCTATTGAGTAATCTTTCTTCTGCTGCTTGAGTAATATTTTTCACACATTTGATCATTTGGTCACTATGCTTCTGATTATTTCAAGAAGGAAGACAGCAAGAGACAAAATGGCTTGAGCCACAGATAAGAATTATGTGGCTCTTCAGATGTTACTAGATTGCAGTTCCCAGCATTTCCCACCATTGGCTATGCTGGCTAAGACTGCTGACAGCTGCAGTCTAACAACATCTGGAGATGCATTTTTTCCTAACTGGAACTTTGTTCTGCTGAACAGTAGGTGAGGGCCCTCTGGTTCATTGGTAGATTGGTATCAGCATCTTTATTGAGAATATATAGCTGTAATTCTACCTTTCTGAGGTTTTTCTGAGGTTCTTTGTCTATACCAGTTGTACTGTGATACTGCTCATCTAAGGGCAAGAGATTGCTGAGCAATGGGTACACCTAAAACATTATGCTTGTTCACTTGCAAATCAATTTTGCAGTAGGCACATTAATTGATTCTTCTGTTCTCCAGATTAATCAATACTGTCCCTAAAAAAATCTTTATCCTTTGTTCTAGTGCACTTGTAAAAGTACCTGCTGTCCTTTGTTTATGCTCTTTAAAACAAGCTATAACTGGGTTAACAAAATAAGCAACAAAGTAGTACCTACTCATAATTTCCAAATTCATAGCAGTGGCATGACTATATTAAGTGGCATAAACCTAAAACAAATGGAATAATCGGTGAACACCCTACCCCAGAGAGGGGAGGAGATATTGAGAGAGAGAAAGGTTGACAAATAGTCTAATTTCTCTGAATGTAATCATGAGGTAACATCTGGGCTACTGTTAGGTGGATTTATAATTGGTTGACCAGTCGAACATAAAGGGGCTCACAAATGGCTGATTTTCATCCTGGAGAGAGGTGACTAGTGGGGTACCACAGCGCTCTGTCCTGGGCCCAGTACTATTCAACATCTTCATCAATGATTTGGATGAAGGAGTAGAAGGTATGCTGATCAAATTTGCAGATGACACCAAATTGTGAGGGGTTGCTAATACCCCAGAGGACAGGATCAAATTTCAAAATGACCTTGACAGATTGGAGAGCTGGGCCAAAGCTAGCAAAATAAATTTCAACAGAGACGAATGTAAGGTTCTACACTTAGGTAAATAAAATGGAATTCACAAATATAGGATGGGGGACGTGTGATTGGATAGCAGTACGTGTGAAAGGGATCTAGGAGTCTTGGTAGATCACAAGCTGAACATGAGTCAGCAGTGTGATGCGGCAGCCAAGAAAGCAAGCGCAATTCTTGGTTATATCAATAGGAGTATGGTGTCTAGATTGAGGAAGGTAATGGTACCACTCTATTCTGCATTGGTTACGCCTCATTTGGAATACTGTGTCCAGTTCAAAAAGGATATTGACAAGCTGGAGTATGTCCAGAGGAGGGCGACGGGTTTGGAAACTATGTTCTATGAGGAACGGCTTAGGGAGCTGGGTATGTTTAGTCTGCAGAAGAGAAGGTTAAGAGGGGACATGATAGCCACATTTAAATATTTTTGAAGGGATGTCATGTTAAGGAGGGAGCGGGCTTGTTTTCTGCTGCTCCAGAGACTAGGACAAAGAGCAATGGACTCAAGCTGCAGGAAAGGAGATTCCAGCTGAACCTCAGGAAGAACTTCCTGATGGTTAGAGCTGTCTGGCAGTGGAATATACTGCCTCGGAGTATGGTAGAGTCTCCTTCTTTGGAGGTTTTTAAGCAGAGGCTGGATGGCCATCTGTTGGGAATGCTTTGATGTGTGTTCCTGTATAGCAGGGGGCTGGACTGGATGGACCCTGGGGTCTCTTCCAACTCTATGATTCTATGATTCTATCTGTTGGGACTCTCATAAATATTTGATCCTTTCTGCCTCTTCTCTCTGCCTATGTTTTTCCCTTCATTTAAACTTTTGCTTAAACCAAAGTAGCATCCTCAGCTGAAATGAAGTATACCCAACTGCATTTTCCTGCATTAATTCAATGCCCTTTTCTCTCTTCTTCCTCTACCCCCTTCCTCCCTGGTCAATGTTTAGACTGCAAGTTCCTTGGGAACCTGACTTCTGTTTGTGGTTTTCTGTAAAGAGCAATTGGCAGTGATGTTGATGTATGTTTTCATGTCAAATAATATCAATAATGGTAGCAGCAGCAGCAAACAAGGTAGTGGTAGTAAAGATCCCTGTGTATGGTTCTTTGTATATAAATCTACATGAAAAACACTGTAAGATCAAAAAGCATATTAAAGAAGAACAAGAATGCATCTGGAGTGTTCCCTGTATACCACTTAGGGAACATACCTACAAATGAAAGGAATTTATTTCACTGTTGAACAGCTATTACTGTCAGTAAGTGCTTCCTAATGTTTGGTCAGAATCTCCTTAGTTATGATGTGAATTAATTGAGGACAGGACTCAAATCAGTAGACTCAAATTATAAGAAATTTCCTGACAGTAAGAGCTGTTTTGACAACAGAGTAATCTTGGAAGGTGGAGGAATATCTTCAATGAAACTTTTTTTAAAGAGTAGTTAAGTTGGGACCTGTTAGGAATGATTTAAGTATGAATTTATACACTGGCAAAAGTTTGGACTAGGTGACCCTTGAAGCCCCATTCCACATATACGAGTGTATGGCATTAAGTGAAATTATAACCAGCAGTTGATATACTGTTTGCGTGAATTGGGGACAAATACACATACAAATAAATGAAACATTACTATTATTACTTATGATTAAATTCATTTATATCTCTTCTTTTACTCAATAATCGGACTCTAGGTGTCTAACAGCAAATTTAAAAATAGATTAAAACTATACTAAGCATCCAATAAAGATATAAACATTATTTAAACAGCAATTAAACAATTTATAAAGTTAAAATATTAAACACATTAAATTTATTAAATAACAATACAAACCATTAAACAGCAGAGCACATTAAATGTTCACCCTATTCAGCTTTTAAAAGCCTAGTGGCACAATAATGTTTTCCGTTGCTAACAGAAGGAGAGCAAGGAGGGAACCATCCTGGCTTCGCTATGGCCTGAATTTAAATGACTGGGAGCAGCCACTGAGAAGGCTGTCTCCCTTGTACCATCAAACAAGCCTGACAAGGTGGTAGGACAGAGAGAAGGGCCTTGCCATACATTCTTAGAGCTTTAATGGGCTCATAAAGGAAGATACAGTACTTCAAATAGCCTGGACTCAACTTCACCATCACGCCTGTTTCAAAAGTTCCAGGCATCTGGCCAGTCCATGTTGGAAATGACCAGAACACTGGTAGAAAATGAATCATGTTCTTCTGCTCTGCTAATATGTGAAAATGCTGCACATATGAGTGACCACACTGAGTAATACTGGTGCTGGCTAAAAATAGAGAACCAACTATAAAACTAGAGCCACTCATAGAACTAACAGTACATTTAAGAGGCAAGCTTAAATGAACCACTGAAAAGTTGTCCATTTTAACGTTTGTATAGCATGTCTTTGGCCTTATAACCCACTTATCCTTCTTTGGGATTCAAGTATTCTGCTTGCCATTTTGCTGACTCTTGCATGATTCCAGAAGTAGTTCAAAGAGAATGAACCCTAAGTAGTCAGGGGAGAGGACCTTAATGCTAGAGACACTTAAACATTTTGTCCTCACTTTAACACAAACCAAACTTATCCACATATCCTTGACTAATGTGCAAACAGGAACACAGTTACTCTTCTGATCTCACATTTCTTCAAATTTTGCAAATTACTACCCAGCTCAAAAATGTGCCAAACTGCATATAAAAATGCATGTTTTATGATCAAATGCATTTAGAGCATTGTATTTTGGGATAAATCATGTTTAGATTTTGTAAAAGACACATCTGAAAATATACATTTATAACCTGATTTTTTTTCTTTATTTTAAAAACTGTAGAATAATGGAGAAATGTGATGCAAGGGACATATGAATGAAGACATGCAACATTGACAGGGAACAGAAATAGATTGTGATGGTGCAATCCTGTGGAAAGCTGGGGCCAGAGCCTAATGGAATTAGGTGGTATATCCTATGCATAGCAGGTAATAACTCCTGGCAAAAGGCAGAGTCTGGCTGTAAATTGGGAATCATTTTTAATTGTACAAAAATTGTACAAAGTTGCATTAATTTAAATTGTACAATTTTTCCACATCCTGCTCTGATGGTGCAGTGGTTAAATGCTGGTACTGTAGCCACAAGGGTGTGAGTTTGATCCTGCTGGGCTCCAGGTTGATTCAGCCTTCCATCCTTCTGCAGGTCGGTAAAATGAGTACCCAGCTTGTTGGGGGCAATTAGCTAACACATTGTAAACCACTTAGAGAGCACTTAGTTGATAAACGGTATAGAAATACACATGCTATTGCTATTGCTTTCAAATTGTTTCTCACCAACCTATCAGTCCACACAGTGTTGTTCTTCTATTGTAAAGTGGAGCGAGGCTAGAGTGCATCATAAAAGAAGATATGCCAATTACAGCAAATAAAACAAAGAGGGCTAGGAACTGGCACAGGAGTAATGGATATTTTCAGATCCACTGGAACGTATGGTCATCAACTCTGATTCTGCCAGTATGTGCCATGTGTACACAAGTGCGCCAGCAGAGAAGTTTTATACTATAGAGATGGCACGCAGCATTTTCCGTCCTAGAATGGTAGGAAGGAAGATTAAGGCTGAGCACCCATTCCTCTATCAACCAAGGAGGACTTTAAGCCTGCTGGATGGGGGTCAAGAAATGCAAATAGGCCCCCACGCAGATGGCAGGCTGCAGGAACTGGGGCCAAAGCAGAGAGGCTCATTAGCTGGCAGCCCAAGGATAATGGCCCTCCCAGTTCAATGTTCTGCTATCTGTGTATTGACTTATCTAGTTGCTTGAATAGAAAAGGTATTTAATTTTTAGTGTTTACAAAGCATGTGGCATTTACATTTGAACATGCAAAACCAGAAAGCTCTGTTCTTTACACCAAGAAAACATAAATGCCCATTAACTCTTTGCCCCAGCCAAGCCTTCTCACCTTGTAATTTTGGGAGCATCTCTACTGCCAGCTGGTTTCACTGCACATAGGGGAACAGTTACAGAATGATACCACAGTTTCTGCTCTTGCTTCCATTCCCCTTTTTATTGTTCCAATAAACCAGGAGATTCTATTGGTATCAGCAGTTCTTCAGTATTTCAGTATTCACTATGGGAGAGCTGTTATAATCATAGAAATATGTCATCTCTTTCTGCACCAACCTGGTTGAGACCAACCATTCTGACAGATGTTTTGTACCTACATGATACTATCCATGAAAGTAACAACTACTCCACTGTGCTTGAATATGCAAAATCTGGCATTAAAACAGAGAGAAGTAGTTGATTTGGTTTAGTTTGATGCTAGCATTTAAGCATAAACAATCTCAAACTACATAAACTAAAAAAAAAGCTGTTACTTTTTTGTAAAATAGGGATTTTACAAAAAAGTAACAGCTTTTTGTGTGTGAAAAAGCCATACATGTTCTTGCATTCTGAGATAAGTATGATAGTTACAAGGCAAAATTCTCTAACATTAAACAGAAAGATAGGCAGAAAAATGCGTATGAGTGCTGGCCACAGACTGAACAGATCTGAAGAAAAGATTGTTCATAAAAAAGAGATGTATCAGCATCTGTGCCCTTTTACTATGAAAATAATAGAATGTATGCTCATTATCCAATGCCATTATACAAAAAGTAGACCAGGATCTTTTGTCATCATGTGTATCACATTCACCTACTTTTGTATGTCCCCCCTTCCTCTTTTGGAAGCAAAATATGCAGGAGAAAAAAAGTACAGTAATGCATTTAAGACATAATAAAATATAATATTTTTGTGTAAACACTAAATGATTCTCTCCTTTTAGGATTAGCACGGCAAATGTAACATAAAATGAACCAGATTCTTATTATCTATTTATTTATCTTGAAAAAAAAATAGTTTTAAAAACTAAAAAGTACTAAAGTGCTTTGGATTATTTAGCTATTTGGAATCAACTAGTTAAGCAAATCAAGACTTGTGCTTTAATTCACCCATTCACTATTCTCTATTTGCAAGTTTTAGTAATATGGTATCCCTTTGAAGTATCAAATTCATATCAGATACATTTCTTGCAGGGCTCAATTTTAACAGACATAGTTTTACATATCCAGTTTCCATCCCTTCTGGCAGGCCTTTGTTGTTCCCACAGGCCATTGTATAAAAGGTGTGAGCCAGACCTGAGATGCAGAATAGCCTTCTCTGAACTGGAATGCACAAGGTATATTGAATTGTAACTTCTATAATCCCCAGTCAAATCAAACTGGCTGTGGATGATGGGGGTTGCAGTGATGGAGAAAGTGTATGCAGAGGAAAAAGTCTGAATACATTCACTTGCTTCCAGTTTCTGCATCACATCCAAGCCTGGTCTAAATCAAACCTAAACCGTGTTTTCAAGGTCTGGTAAAGACAGCCAATTTCATCTCTAGAACAATTGAAAGGATAGTATCAGGTGTGATGGGGTTCTTTCACATTCTGAAATTATAGCACTGTGAATCCACTTTAAGAGCCGTAGGCCTTTATCGTATGAAATTGTCATACCACCAGAGCAACGTGTTGTTCCCGGTCCAGGATCTGTGCTATCACATGATGTCATCACTAACCAGCTGCTACTGGGTTGACCTTTTTCAATGTTGGAAAAAATCTGGCAATGACCTCTTTTCTCACTACAATCTTATTATCCGTATGAGTACAGTTTCTCATTAACACTTGATAGTGCTTCCTTCCACAGACAATCCAGGAGTGGGCATGGTGTTAGCATTCCCAGGTTGTCCTTCCCTCAGCAACTCCCATGGAGTGGTAAGTTCAAAATCTTCCATCCCTCCACGATTTTTTTTTAAACTAGAGTGTATATCTGGCATCACCCGGGATTTTATTTTCTCATAGGTAATACCTGTCAGAAAGATTTGAGATCCTGTGTCTGTAATTCCCCAAACTGCCTTGTCCAGTACCTATAACTTTTCCCCATATTTCCCAATCCAATCTATATTCAGTTATTAACATACAGAAGTTGGGTTCCTGAGGGAAATGCACTGGCCTCTTCCTTCTTGCTGCTAGGCCTTGTCTCCATAGCAACGGGCCTGAGGCCCAAGAACTTTCTGGCTGAGAATTCTAAAGGCCCCTCCCTAAACTGCCAACCCTAAGATTCCATAGAATCTTCACAGGCAGTCAATCATATGAGGTCTTCTCAGCTGACACAGCCAATCATATGAAGTCTTTGCCTGCCTGACACAGACAAACTCACAAACTTTGACTTTTACATATTAGATATCTCCTTTGAGTTTTTTTAAAATACATTATTAGTATTATAGCACAAGAACACAATAGAGTACTGGTGCATCATGACATTACAATGTTGCTGCGCTAGTACAGCTTTAACAAAAACAACCAATCACAAGCTGGTGGGGAAAAGGGCTTGCCAATGATGCTGTAACTCAAAAAAAGGGTGTGGTAGAGAGCATTCAGAACCTGATACTGTCACAGAAATGGCAATGCTGGGATTGTAATGGAACAATGCACTATTAAGGCATGGTGCGGTAAGGTCCATGGTTTCAGCCTGTTGAATCATGAGGTATGCAGTTTAGGAATGGGTATATACCATTCTTGGCAAGAGAGCTCTACTGAAACCAGAGTTGTGCTTTCACTAAACTACAAAACCTGTAAGACCATGCAAAGCAGCCATGGCTGTTAAAAGAGGAATGATACTACTATAATAGTCAAGTCTGAAGGAGCCTCTGCTGAATATGGGCACAGTGGTTTTTCAACATTGCTCAAAAACTATTGTGGGTCAAATCCATTCTCAACAATTTAAAACAGAGGGTATGGCTTCTGTCTGAGCCCATTATTTTTCTTTCTTTAAGAAACCAACTACTTTCCTCCTCGTTTAGAATAAGACAACAAGAGCAAAATACAAGAATAAACATCTCCCTCAAATCTTCCTTTTTACTGCATTAAAAGCAAAGACTCACAAGATATGAAATATATCATTTCTCAGCAACAAAGTACAGAATTACACCAAGATAATCCAAGTGTAAAAGAGATGAAGGCATACGAAAAGAAAAGAAAAGAAAAGAAAATAGCATTTTGTATTTAAATATTTCCCCTGTGGAGCAGTCCAGATTCATAGACCTAAGTTAAGTAAGCCTGACATAGAGATGTATTTGGGGTTTGATTTAGTAAATTGTTGAGAAACATGGGAGTGACATCCTACCATTTGCCTCTTTGAGCACAGAGAGCTGATTAAGTACATGACATATTGTTTTGAACTTACCTGGTGTGTTGAGAAGCCTTGACAATTTACATGAGTAGGAGATGAACTGCTCACAATACTCAGCACTCCCAGTGATGGCAGAGATCTGATCCATGGTGGCACTGTAATTTAGCTGTATCAAAGCATGCTTCTCTAGTCTGTTGCTTACTACGGGAGATCGCTCCTGCAGGTCATGATGCACAGTAGTCCATACTTTGTCCTCTGGAATCAAAACAGAGAAAAATAAATCAACAGGGACAGTGTTTGCAGCTATGTTTTAAAGTTTCTCAAATCACAGAATAGTGTTAAATGTATATAGGGCCAGGCTAGGCTATTGCATAGGATGTTTAAGATGCTTATAAAAATCCTTTGTTAAAGTAAGGTACATTCTGAAATGTCTTTAACAGTTGTGCAAATATGGATATGCTTTTCATTAACCTTAAAATGTAAAAATGAATATTTTTTTAGAAAAATGGATGTGAAAATTTGTAAAATATGTGCTTGTATAAATTCTCCAGCTTCCAACTCAAAAGTTGTTTTGTTTTATCAGACTGCAAAGTGTGTTTTTTTTAATCTGACAATCTGTAAACATTTTCTGAATTTTAGACATCAATTGGGTGCATTTTTGAAATACATGTATTTTTTTCCAATTGGCTGAAGTGTGTTCATGTGCATTTTCTAAATGTACATGCTTTCAGCTAAATTTTTCAAATGGGTATCTGTTTTTTACACAATATTACAAATTTAGATACCTGTCAAATATTTGTTATATTTACATACAAACATGCAGACCAAACATTTGTATTCAGACATAATAACATTCTCTTTCACCTTTATAAGCTGTATTACCTACTCCGGAAGGTCACATAAAAGATTCTAAGTTGTCTAAACTGATGCACACTAAAACTAAAAACCATACTATTTTTAAACTTACACTGTGAAACTACTATAACAATATAGGAACAAAGCATTTGACAAAAATGGTACAGCCTATAACATATTTTCTTTCCCTTGACATAGTGAAAGTCCAGAGAAAGTCTGCTGCCTCAAAACACAGAAGTAGGAGCAGTCAGGTTTCAGGTAGCAGTCCCTTCCAGAAGTGCTCTTGTTGTATTCGGGGTTCTCGTACTTTGTTTAGTTTTATTTACACAATCTATAAAATCATTTTTCAATTAATCTATTAATGTTTTCAAGTCCTTTGGAAGCTCTGTCAGAGCTTGAGAGTTTTTCCATGAGCATCTATTTCCATATTCAGTTCATCCAAGAGCCTTAACTCTTTATGTCTTTATGATATATGCTACCTTATGGAAAATGTAGAGAACTTGAAATCATCAAGAGAACTTAGCCTTTCAAATTCTTTACATTTTCCATATGGTAGCATATATCATAAAGACTATTATTTATTTGTATTGCAGCTTTTCATTCCCACTGATAAATGAAGATATCAACATAAAAATTTTTGTTTCAGTTTGTGGTTTCATACTTTTGACTTGCTCTAAAAAGTATTACTTTAGGGCATTCAAGTATGCTGGGTTAAGAAGCTACTTGTGTATCAGTTTTAAAGCTGCTTCTTTTATCTGTGGTGATCTTGATTTGAAAGACAATAGTAACCAAATCTGATCCTATCGTGTATTCAATTAACCTACAGTCAGACTCTCCTAGTGACTTCAATCCCAAACCCACTCCATATTTTGCTTTCACTACCCACTTACATCTACGTGCAGATTGTCCTTTACTGATGGTTACTTTTGTAATACAACATTTTTCAAACACTAGATGTCTGGTTAGCCCACACTCCTGAGCTGTTGTTTGAGCAACTTAAAGATCTGTTTGTTTTGGAGCCATGTGTAATTTGCGTCTTCTAAAGTTTCTTTTAAGTCCCTTCTAGTAATTGGTTTGCCACATTTAACACATCCTCCACTCTCTAAATCCTCTTACCTGGTCATGTGCAGATAAGATTCAGAATGTTCCATTGCTTTAATTTAAATTCAAAGTACTTCATTGCTTTTATTCACCTCTTACCCATTTTTGACTGGATTATAATTGTGTAGGATTATTGATTTTACCTCTTTAGAGATTATGATTCTCAGAATTTTTAGACTTAAGATTTTGAGATGATAAATTCTGTCAGTTTTTGTTGTTACTCATGTGGAATATTTATAATCATTATTTTGATTGTGAATTGCTTATTTCTAGTCCAGAATACTTAACTTTTCTAAGTCAACTTGTAATTCATGTATTGCCAAGATCAGGTTTTGTAAATATAGCAATGTGTTATCAGTGTGTAAGCTTGTGAAATATCTTGTTAACTGGAGGATCCATTTAAAAAAAACAACAACACTTTGCTGTTATGCTTCTCACAAAAGGGCAAAAGTGTGAATTAAACAAGGAATAAAGTAGAGAGCCAGTGTGGAGGTATAATAGTTTGAGTGTTGGATTATCACCCTGGAGACCACGGTTTGATTTCCTGCTCAGACATATAAATCCACTGAGTGACCTTGGTGCATCACACACTCTCAGCCCTAGGAAACTCCATTATAAATTCACCTCAGAGTCGCCATAAGTCGGAAGACACATAACAATAAAATAGGCATTTCTGATTTGTTTCCCATGTTAATAGAACTGGATTGGAGTCTACCTGATTAATCTTTATTATTGCTTTTGAGTTTTAGTGAAATTTGTCAATAATTAATACAAATTTATCAACAAAATTAATTTCTTCTAAAACTTCAAGAAGGAATTGGTATTCTATCCAGTCAAAAACTTTAAGAGCATTTAATGATTTCATGGCTAATGATGATTTGGTAGTACCAGAATGCTGGGTGGCATTTATTGTTCCATGTATTGCATCTGCTATTCTATGCCTGGGCATGAAGCGTACTTAAAATAAGCAGTTGATTAAAGAAGTTGATTAATTTGATCATAAAGAGGAGAAAATCTTGGCATCCTATTTTATTAATGAAATGCTTTTATCTTTTGGCTATTTGCACGCAGCTACATGTCTTGTGATCTGTCAAAATTTATTACATCATAAAGCACTCACCCAAGTTATGCTTTGATGTGGCAGTAATACTGCCAGTTAGATCATTGAGGAAGATTTGTGTGTGGGTGGGGGGCTATGAGTAAAATAGGCCAAAACTGAACTTTTGAATGATTGTTGATATCTACCAAGTCCCTGACTTTTCTTTTTTTTAAGATTGGCAATTAAAGTCAATAGCGCCTCTTGTTGTCATGAATCTCTTAACTACAGCCAGCTATTTTAACAGTAGCAAGGAGTCTTCTTGTGTGTCTGGAAGGAAAATGGCTTCTCTGCCTTTCTTTAATCCACCACATTACTGCTGTATTCACATTATAATACCTTTCTGCTGAATACTGCTCTATTGAAACAATTCCTTGCTGTCTCCTTTTGCTTTCACTTAAGATCCTGGACTGTTTCTGTATTTTGCCTGACAAGCTGGAAGATGTAATTACCAACTTTTTTATCTGTTTTCTGCACCTTATTATTTGTTTGCATAGAAAAAAGAGCAGCAGAACCCACTTGGCATTGTGGCCACAAACTGCAATCTTGTTAATTTTTAATCTGACTGCATGCCTTGAATTTAAACAAAAAAGAGGACAGGATGTCTCCCAGGAGTTCTCAAATGAGGATGTCCTATACTAACCAGGTTTTCTTATGTACCTTATAAGAACTATACTTAAGCTTATATAATCAAGACAGTATTTTCCCAAAGTTTTGAACTAGCAAAAGTTAAAAGAGCTGGATGTCCAATCATCCCACATTGTTATTGTAAAAGAACTGAGAAGACAGGAGTCATATTCTCTTAGAAATGGAATGCTTGTGCACTTTTGCAAGACTTTCCAAAAATATATTCTCTGCTACTCTTCTTAGATGAACTTCGATTCCAAGAGATAATAACAGACAAAAGGGAAGAATCTGTGTAAATTCCTGCTGCTACTGCCTGCATTTTGCTCCTACAAGTCTCTAGAGAGGTCATATGTCATTTTGCCTGAATGCTAAACTCACTTAAGCAGATGTGCTATACAGTAGTTGATAATATTAAAACATAGGAGCTCGTGTATAAACTCTTTGGCCTATTCTCTGCTAATTCCCAACACAGTTAATGGGAAACATATAATCATATCTAATATGTCAAGCTGAAGATTGATGGTATAGTATTAAAAATTATCTTGACATCATGATAATAAGGAGGCTTATGGTTGAAGGTGAGGAATATATCAGTACTCTTGCTAAATGTCCTTGAAACCATATAATCCAGCATCTAAGGCAATGGATACCTTGCATCCTACTTAAAATTAAGCACTTGTGTAATGCTTAGAGATGGTTTGGAGCTGAGACATTTATACAGAAGCAACTGGGCTTAAATAACCCAATAGTATTTTATTATTAATATTAGTAATAATATTATTATACTAAAGGTATCCTGTCTGATCTCAGAAGCTCAGTAGGATCAGCACAGGTTAGTGCTTTGATGGAAGAGTGCCAAAGAATACCAGGTGTTGTAGGCTATATTTCAGAGGAAGGAAGTGATAAAATCAGCTCTGAGTTTCCTTGCTTAAGAAAATCCTATGAAATTCATGAGATCACCATAAGCTGACAATCAACTTGAAGGCATATACACACACACACACAACTGAATCCTTAGGTTAACCTATCAATGTGTCAAAATATTGCTGAAACTACAGCCAAATTTGCACACATCAATTGATATTTTATTGTACAATGATTTAGAGCTCAATGTGTGAAGTGGTTCCATTGTTGTGTGGATCACTTTACATAGACTATTCAGTTCAAAAAAATTAATCTGTGGTGATTGATTTTGGGGATTGCTTATTCACTTGTCCAAGTCATCAGCTGAGCGGAGTACACACATGCATAAAGCGTCATTGTGGTTTTCAACCAGCATTGCAAAAATCCTCTTCTAGCATCACAGTCACATGAAGCAGAGCAAGCAGCAAGTGAAATCTCAGAGATGAAAAATAAATACTATCCATTATCAGCTGTCCATCAACTAAATTCTGTAATTATTTTAGTTTTCCTCACAAACATTTTCATGACTAAATACCAATGATTCAGTTGCCTGTTTGTGTGCACAGTAAACCAAGGATGGTTGATCCATGCTGTGCATAGGGTCAAATAAGAAATCTAGAAAGGGGAATATTTGCTATAACAGCTGTTACACCCAGAGAGGTTTTCTGTCCCTGGGTTCTGCATTTAAACTATCATTCATGCTGGCAGAGTGACACTACTTTAATAATTAGGCTCCCATTCTGATATGCTTTGCTGCACAGCTGTCAAGGAAAGGATAAGCATTTTAGGCTTGATCACTTTCTAGGCAAGCATCCAACCATAAGCAAAAACAAACATCAATGGCATAATTTTGGCTTAGGTGTGATGTAGAAAACAAGAAGACAAAACTGTAGTTCATAAAATAAATTTTAGTCAGCTTGCTTTCAGAATTTGTAAATTAACTGATTAAATTTTTAAATGACTAATAATATTTTAGATTTAAAGTGACAACTTGCTGGGACCAGGCCTGCTTCTCTCTCTCAGATGAATATGGCAGCTCTCCAAACCTGATAAAGTGCTCTGTCACCTCACACACATACCCCTG